>JAVBJF010000282.1:0-491583 GCA_033439095.1 Pseudococcus viburni | reverse complement strand
CCTATTCTGATTATACACCTATTTATTCCCTAAGGTTGATTCGACGTGTAGGAGAACTTTACTCGAAACTTGTTATTTTTTAAACTGCATACGATTATAAATAATGCTGATTTTTTTTTCCTACTTACGTACTAGTGTATTTCTACAATTATCTTCTCCAGGTACTTACCTAAAACAGAAAATAAAATAGTGGATTAATAGGCATATAAGTCATGTCAAGATGATATAAAATTGACATATTTATTCGATTAAGAGGGTGAACACTTCTGACCTTGTCCTTGGCGCCCTATTTTATAATAATTTCTGATTACCTGCCTTAATAATGGAAAAAATAGTGATTAATTCTAGAAAAATTTGAATATTACGAGTAGTCACGTCGCACAGTGGTCCAGGAGACCCCTCAAAACGCGCGAAATGACGAAAAATAAATCTCAATTAAAGGAAATGTGAATAGTGTCAATGTGTTATGCATATATCCAGTGTCTAAGAACGAGTAACCGAATTACGTTACCCCCACTCCTGTACTTCTGAGCACGTGCGGAAGTTGGAGACTCACAGTCCATTATTTTGCTTGCACATATAAGGTACCTTCAAAGGTATCTAGTTCGCAGTAAAATCGATGGATTTTGGATTTTAATTAGTGAAAAATATGCATCAAAGTGAGTACTTTTCAATGGCGTATTCAGTTTTGGGCTATCATGAGCCATAATTTAATTACACTAAGTTTAAGATGCATGTATTTTTGGGATTTTTGCAATATAAATTAGAATAAAACTATGAGTGCCACGCCTCAGCACGCGAAATGTTATACGTTAAGTGGTAGTTTTAAGTGCCCCGAACACGATTTTCTCATTAGTTTTTGCGTCCGCTTGGCGCTCCCTGTTATTATAAGCAAAAATGTGCATTTTTTCGATGATTTTTTGCGTTTATTAGTGAGTTTTTTTCAATTATTTTCATTATACACATACCGGCCATAATGAAAACAAAATGGATAAAAAAATAGGTGTACGTATAGTTTTTTTGCCCGTAGATTACAAATCTGACAAAAAAATTGATTAGGGCAATTGGGAGGGGTAGGGGAGGTGCTGAAATCGAAATTCACCCTAAAATATTGTGTATATATCGAAATCTAGGGTTTCGAGGTCGTAGATTAAGAATATGATGATAAAAAAAATTTAGAGGTCATGGGAGGGGGTGGGGAGTGCTCAAATCAAAATTCACCATAATATCGAGTAGCATGTCGAAATCTAGGGTTTTCGAAGTCGTAGGTTACGAATCCGACAAACATTTTTTGTGAAAGTAAGGGGGAAGGGTGGGGGGTGCTGAAATTGGAGTTAAAACTAAAATATCGTATAGTAGATCGAAACCTAAGGTATTTTTGCGATTTTAGTAATATAAATTAGACCAAAAGTATAAGTGCCACGCCTCAGCACGAAAAATGTTATAGGTAAAGTGGTATTTCAAGTGCCCTGAACACGATTTTCCAAATATTTTTGCGTCCGTCTGCGTCAGTAAGCATCATAAGCAAAATATGCCTTTTTCAACGATTTTTTTTCCCATTTTTAGTAATTTTTTTTTCCAGCATTGTCATTATTTACAACCCCTTTACATTCCGGCAATGTAATAATGACATTGATAGATTAAAAATAACACTAAAAAAACGGAAAATCATTGAAAAAGACACATTTTTGCTTATAATGCGCACGACGCAGACAGACGCAAAACTATTTGGAAAATCGTGTTCAGGGTACTTGAAACTACACGTTACCTATAACATTTTCGTGCTGAGGCGTGGCACTTATACTTTTGGTCTAATTTATATTACTAAATCGCCAAAAATACCTTAGGTTTCGATCTACTACACGATATTTTAGTTTAACTCCAATTTTAGCACCCCACCCACCCCTTCCCCCTTACTTTCACAAAAAATGTTTGTCGGATTCGTAACCTACGACCTCGAAACCCTAGATTTCGACATACTACTCGATATTATGGTGAATTTTGATTTGTGCACTCTCCACCCCCTCCCATGACCTCTAAAAATTTTTTTTATCGTCATATTCTTAATCTACGACCTCGAAAACCTAGATTTCGATATATTACACAATATTTTAGGTGAATTTCGATTTCAGCACCTCCCTACCCCCTCCCCATTGCCCCGAATCAATTTTTTTTTTGTCAGATTCGTAATCTACGACCAAAAAAACTATACGTACACTATTTTTTACCCACTTTTATTGCTCTTTTTTTGTGATACTGAATTTCGCGCGTTTTGAGGGGTCTCCTGGACCACTGTGCGTCGTTGAAACGAAGGAGCAAAAATTATACCTAATTTTCAGGGGTTCTTAAAATTGGCTCTGTTTTCGATATTCGCTGTAGTAAGGTCAGACTCGAGAATTATACGAAATTTCAAAAATAAAAATGCAAATTTTGGTAGAAAATTGTGGTATTCCAGTGATCTTCAAAATATTCCTAATCATCGTTTGATTTTATTACCATACGAGATAATTTAATTATTTTCAAACAAATACATATAATTAGGATATTAGTTCGTCATATGTAGATTAAATTCTCATAATTCTGGAAATTTTTTATTACACACTCAAAAAAAAAAAATTATCCAAAAAAAATAGTAACGGAGCACCATTCCCAAAATTGGTAAAATTTATCGCGAAATTGAGGAAAAAATTTTTTGTGCAATAAATTTTACCAAATTTTGCGATAAATAGGTATTATTTTGTTTTTAGAATAAATTTTACCAATTTTGTAATGGTGCCCCGTTATTTTTTCTGGATAAAATTTATCATTTTTTGTACCACGTTTTATTTTTTATTTCTTTGAGTGTTTTTTTCAGTGCAGGTTGTCACCGTTCGTAGCCATTCTAAACGAATATTACGAGAATCGTTAAACTCCCCTATATAAATAGTATTCGTATACGAATACTTCACACAGAGAGCAATCAATCAGCTGCCTCTGCTATATTTTCGAAAAAGGAAAAAAATGACTTATATACGAAGCCATCGCCCTTAGTAATGGATTATTAATATACCATCATTTCGATCGATACTCGTCTCCACGAGACAGACTCGATCTTCAGATCCTATTGCGAGGAAAGAACGCACCTGAAGACATTACCGCAATAGAATGTCATTTAAAGATCATGCGACGAGGGGCTGACATGACGAAGACTTCTCGTGCTGCTGTACGTAGCATTGTCATTGTCGATTGGCGTTGCTCGGTGGTGATTGTCATCGCGCGTTTTCGTGTACCATAGAATGCTGGCGAGCCAGAGAAACAGAGGAGACAGCGTGTATGGAATCATTAAACGCAATCAAAGCTATTTTTCACGTTTTCCATTTTGTCATGTATGAAAGGTTAATTTTGTACAGGGCGCGACGGCGGCGCGTAGCAACGCGCAATGGTAAATTGATTTAAAATCGTGACCCTTTTTCAATGACATGAATGATGGTTACGTGTATTTATGGGACGGGGCGGCCGTTGCACGGTGTCTGCGGGTGGCGGCCGCGCACCGGACAACGCGGACGAAAATGATGAAATCTCACGCTTAAGGCGATCTATCGTGTATCGAACGACCACGCCGGTGTATCCTTGTGTAGTTGCATGATGTGTGCAGGGGATTGTGGACTCTGTACAACTCGTCCAGTCTTTTGTTCTAGTCATACGAGATCTTATAGGGTCCTGCATACAAGAAGCTTAAAATAAATTTATCGCGTATTATGGACCAAAGAGTCGAAGAATCGGTCTGGTATTATCCTCTACCGATTAATTGCGTATTTTATGTATTGAAAAAATTGAAATCGTTTAAAAAACTGTATAAGTGGAAATAATTTTTTTTTTCTCCTTTCAAGTGTCGTCACCTTATTTTTTCTGCTCTTTCTCTGCGTATTATTGCCGATGGCCGATGTTTGGATATAGGTATCCGAGTATCTTTATACATGAATAGAGGTTAACGTGTTAAACCGCAAACGCTCGGTCGATGCCGCGCGATCGTGTAGAGAAATATTTAAATCTGTCGTAAAATCAAATATGGATTATAAAACGCGCGATAATCGGATTATATGCCGAGATTCACAGGGTTGATCGATAAAGTATTCGCGAGATGCGAATCGTATGGCTTGGATGGAGATGTCGTATCGTCTTCTGCGGATGCGATTAAGAGAGGCGATTTTATGATTAAGAAGCATGTGAGCCGAAGGTCGTCATGAGAGCTATTGTCAGAAGATCGATGACTTCGGATCCGGCGACCAATTCGAGATGGAAATTTCTCTTTTCTGCGAAATTTTAACCATGAAGAGAGAGAGAGAGAAGAGATAGCTGAACAGTGAACATACAAATTAGGCCATGAGGGGGAAGGGGGTGTTGGGCACGTGGAGTTCATCAGATTGAACATCGAGATTTGATTTCTGAAAGGGTACCCCCGGTTAAGATAGGTGAATCGGCCTAAGAGCTACTTTTTGAAACTAACCATCAGACATTATTAGGGACCCCCAAAAATAATTTTCTAGGGGCCGTATTTTCAACCCCCCACCTCACTCTCCTTCACCCCCACCCCTCAAAATGTCGAATTTTCGTCAAAAAAATCACATCTCGGAACCTAATGAACCAAAAATTCTGAAAAATTTATGTGGTGTATACGGGGGTGGGACCAACTTTAATGAATTTTTTCAAGATTTTTTTTGCACCCACCTTCTAGCCAAAATCCCACTTTGAAAACTTGAAATCGCTCTATTTCGAAACTAAAAGACATACATTTTTTTCTTTTTGGCACAAATATAGTCCTACATTGGTACAATATAATGATATTTTTTCAGATTTTTAGCGTTGGGAGAACAGACGAAAAAATGCGGTTTTCTATTCAAAAATGCTCATTTCGTCATTCACGCAACCAAAAAATTTTGAAAATATTTTTTTATGGTATGAATGGGGAAGGTAACAAATTTTTGAGGGAATTTTTTATGAATTTTTTTTTTTGCAATGCATTCCAACCAAAAAACCCCACCCTCACACTTTTAAAATTGCTGCCAATCCAAAACTATAAGGCAAACATTCGTCTCTTTTGAAAACTAACCAACCACACATAATTAAGGACTCAAAAAAAATTTTATAGATGCATATTCCATCTTCCCATCTCACTCCGTTTTCACCCCCATCCTCCCAATATTTAGTTTTGTCAAAAAAATCCCATTTTTGGTAACTTTAAGAACCAAAAATTTTTGAAATTCATTTTTTTGTAAACATGCGGAATGATAATCAACATTGAGAACTTTTTTAGGATTTTTTGCCCGCGTTTTAGCCAAACCCCACTTTAGAAACTTAAAATTGCTCTACTTTTAAAAGTTAAAAGATACCCTCTCTTTATAGACAGTGGAAAATTATCTAAAATCACGTGAGAAATCGTTCAGAATTTGCAGCTCGCAGGAGAAAACCGTGATAATTTCCACCGACCACAAATCAGAGTGAAATTCATGAAATTTACTGGAAAAAAATCAGTGAAAAAAATTCACTGACAAATCAGTGAAAATTTTTATAAAAATTTGCTGGTGAAAAAAAACCAGTGAATTTCGCTGATTTTTGATTTGATGATTTTTCCTGTGCTGCAATTTTCTAACTGTTTATCAGTGACTTTTCACTGATTCAGAATGATGTGAGAGAAATACATTTTTTTCTTTTTTGTGCAAATATGGTCCTTCTTTGGTACAATATGTGACCGTGGCAGGCAGAAAACCGACCTTTAGTTGTCAAAAATTTCAATTTTCACTTGTTTCCCCCAGATTTTATACTTCTGATGCCTCGAAATTGAGTAGAAATCCACCCGAAGTCCCAAAGTTTGAAATAAATTTATAATGAGCAAGAATGAGAAGTTGACTATGAAAAAAATCAAACAAAAAATACAAGAAATATTTAAAAATCATCGTAAATCAACTAAATCCGTAGTTATATAATGGTGTTTAACTGTTTAGGGTAATTTGTAGCATGAATTTCAAAATTTTGGTTCATTAAAGTACCAAAATGGGATTTTTTGACAAAACTAAAATATTGGGAGGATGGGGGTGAAACGGAGTGAGATGGAATATGCATCCTAAAATTTTTTTGGAGTCCTTAATTATGTGTGGTGGTTAGTTTCAAAAAGTAGAACGAATGTTTGCCTTATAGTTTTGGAATTGGAGCAATTTTAAAAGTGTGAGGGTGGGGTTTTGGCTGGAATGCATTGCAAAAAAATTCATAAAAAATTCTCAAAAATTTGTTACCTCTCCCCATTCATACCATAAAAATATTTTCAAAATTTTTTGGTTGCGTGAATGACGAAATGAGCATTTTTGAATAGAAAACCGCATTTTTTCGTCTGTTCTCCCAACGCTAAAAATCTGAAAAAAATATCATTATATTGTACCAATGTAGGACTATATTTGTGCCAAAAAGAAAAAATGTATGTCTTTTAGTTTCGAAATTAGAGCGATTTCAAGTTTTCAAAGTGGGATTTTGGCTAGAAGGTGGTGCAAAAAAAATCTGAAAAAATTCTCAAAAGTTGGTCACCACTCCCCGTATACACCACATAAATTTCAGAATTTTTGGTTCATTAGGTTCCGAGATGTGATTTTTTGACGAAAATTCGACATTTTGAGGGGTGGGGGTGAAGGAGAGTGAGGTGGGGGGTTGAAAATACGGCCTAAAATTATTTTTGGGGGTCCCTAATAATGTCTGATGGTTAGTTTCAAAAAGTAGCTCTTAGGCCGATTCACCTATCTTAACCGGGGGTACCCTTTGGATGAGAATTTGCGTCAGAAGAGGGACTGTAGAACTATTCGAGAAAATTACTTGAGATTTCCATATCCAATGTTTGATTTTCGAAAAGAGCCTGTTCCAAAACCCCCTTGGCCAAAATATCAAATGCCCAAGTTGATTTTTTATAAATTTGAGTTTTTGAAGGTTCCAAATTCGTGATTTTCGAGTGAAAATAAGATTCGTAAAAATGGGAAAATTGATTTTGAAGGGCCGGTGTCACACAAGGTAGGAACCTAATTTTCATAATTGCATTTTTTTCAAAAAAAAGTGCATGAATTTTCAAACATTTTTCAAAAATTGAGAAATGAACTCGGGCAGCTAAAATTTTGGTTACTGTTGAGAGGAGGGGGGGGGGGGGGTGTGCTCATTTCGGAAAGAAAATTATTATCGTTCAAATCTGAGATGGACAACTGAGTGGTTTGCTTGTCAGTTTGAAAAAAAAAACGATGCTTCAGGAAGCATTATGGTCATTTGAGCAGCCAAAATCTTCTGCTATATATTTTTCTTACTGATGAAGAGTGATCGATTTAGTTGGACGCGGCGATTTTTAGGTACCTATGGGCTTTGAAAAATGAATCGAAAACACATTGCTTAAAATTATTTAAATAAGTTCCAATAAAATTAAAAACGTTCACGAAGATTCTATCAAATATCAGTGAATCTATTTCGAATGATTTACCTAATCAAAATCAAAAATGAATCATTTTTGAAAATGATTTTAATACAGATAACAGAGAATTGTCTCTGAATAACCGTTCAGATATGAGTGAATCATTCGCGAATGACTTGGTCAAAAATGACAGAGTCATCTGTGATCGATTTGATCAAATACTGGTAAATTGATGAAGAATAAATACGATTCGATCAACTATAGCAAATCGTTCGCGAACGGTTCAATCAACTATAGTTAATCGTTCACAACTGATTCAATCAGCTGTAGTAAATCGTTCATGAACGATTTGATCAATTTTGGTGAATCGTTCGAGAGCATTTGATCGAACTCGAAGTTGGCAAGTCATTCGTGAATGATTCGATCAGACTTGGAGTTGTTTACGAACGATTTGATCAACTTTGGTAAATCGTTCACTAACAATTAGATAAGAACTGATGAATCATTCGCGAACGGTTTGAAATTTTTTGGAAAATCGTTCACCAACGATTAGATAAGAATTAACAAATCATTTACGAACGATTTCATTAAATCTAATGTATCGTTCGCAAATGATTCGATCATATTTAATGAGTCGTTCGCGAACGATTCGATTAAATTTAGTACATCATTTGCAAATGATTTGATCAATTTTAGTGAGTCGTTCGCGAATGATTTGATCAGGTTTAGAGTCGTTTGTAAACGAATAAACGAACGAACGATTTGATCAACTTGGGTAAATCGTTCATAAACGATTGGATAAGAACTGATGAATCATTTACGAATGATTTTATCCATACGAATGAATCGTTCGCGAATGATTTGACCAAATTTAGTGAGTCGTTCGCGAATGATTTGATCAGGTTTAGAGTAGTTTGTAAACGAATAAACGAACGATTCGATTGAACTTGGTGAATCGTTCGTGAATAATTTTATCAAATTTAGTGAATCGTTCGCGAACGATTCGATCAAATTTAGTGAGTCTTTCGCGAACGATTTAATGAAATATAGTAAGTCGTTCGCGAATGATTTGATCAAATTTAGTGAGTCGTTCGCGAACGATTTTATTAAATTTAGTGAGTCGTTCGCGAATGATTCTATCAAATTTAGTAAATCATTTGCAAATGCATTGATCAGATTTAGACTCGTTTGTAAACAAACAAACGAATGAACGATTTGATCAGCTTCAGTAAATCGTCCACAAATCGTTCGTGAATGATTTGATCAAATTTGGTGAATCGTTCGCGAACGACAAAATTTATTTTTATATTGTAAAAAATCCTAAAATTTACAAGTTAAACTTTTGGCATTGTATATTTCAAGAAGTTCATTAAAAATAGACTCTTCAAGTATAAATCACCCTTTGATGATAATTTTCACTTCAAACTTATAATAATTCTGATGCTATCTCTCTCTTCAAATCGCTATCTCTTCGACTTCAGATCACATTTCCTTACGAACCATTCGGTACCCGGACGAAACATGAAATATACACGTAGCCTCGAACTCTAGGCGAGAATATCATCAGCAGCAAAGATATAGTTGATTGTGCATTTACTTACACTAGGTCTACGTACATGCCACATGACAACACGAACCGTACTCTGCGAGCTTGGCGGAGAGAAGACGAAGCGACGTTTCCTAGGGTGATTGTCACTCGATTTAAAACGAGAAAATGAGTCGGATTCGACGATTTCCAATGTCCTTACGTCGTTCGAGCGATCGTCGAGTACATACGCAGGGCACGTATACTCGACGAGTTGAAATATCGTCCGTCGATGAGAAGTAAAAACTCTGTATGGGGTCTTGACGGCCTCTCGCTGCGATTATGAAACCAATATTATCCGCCAGCGGTATACTAAAGCATCGGCCTGTATATACAATACGAACACAAACACACGCCGCATCGCCGCCGTATTTACCTGTTATCGCATACAGTCGAGTCGATATGTGTATAGATTACCTCTCCTTGTAGACCTATACATAATATCATTGTGTACAGATTCGCGCGCGAGAATTATTATTTTTTAATCGTTATTCTATAACTGATTCACGAGCCCAGATCCATACAGTGGCGAATTGAGCGTTCTTTTCTATTTTGTGGGTATAAAGATGATACGATGACGTTCTTTCGCGATCATTTTGCGAAAAATATTAATCATTTCCTTTCATGCATCGTCTCCTAACCCTAAGTTGAATTCTGGTCATAATTATGTTTATGGCGCCGAAATGAGCAGGTGATAAATTATACCAAGCCCGATGCCTCCCACAATTGAATTTTTTGAACACTTTCAAAACGTAATTAAAAAGTTATTTAGCGGTCTGCGACTAAGAATAAAGTAAATATGAAGTATACGTACAATCTATGCACTTGTGTTATTTGGTAAACAGTTCAAGGGGTAAGGGAGGAAAAAATGAGAAATCTGCTCGGAAAAATGTATGTGGTACTTGAAATAATAACACTGTAATTAAAAGAGGAGTAGGAAAAAGAACACTCAGTTAAATAACGATCTGGGTAATTAAAGAACATTGTTTCGTGTTGACAATTAACGAGACTTATATACGATTAGTTGCGAAGAGCAACGGGGGTGAATGGACTCGTTATTGAATTGTGAGATCTATATCTCGTGTGTAAGCAAAGCTTCCGGTTTTATTAGGTTAATTTTTTCAAGTCTTTTACGGTTCCCGTGACCATTTCAACGTGTAAATGAACGCGCGTACGTGGCCAGTAGACGAACGAGGGACAACAATGTTGTTCTGAGTGACCGGATTTGTGTTTGTGGACAGAAATGAGCTGAACTAAATGGCGAAATGAGAGTATTTTTAGGAAGATTTACTTTTTCAAAAATACTCCCTTCTCCTCTCACAAAAAATTATTACTCGAAAAAATTATAAAAATGCATAATCACATTTAAAAAGTTGAAGGTCGTTCAAAAATTATGAGAAATATTAGAAAAAATTGATTACCTAAACGAAGAACTTGATGAAAACTGGATTTTCGACCATTTTCGACCTAAAAGCATTAATGTTTGAGATTTGAGAACTTTTTGGAAAATTGGAACCTTTTAGCAAAAAGAGGACGTAAAAACCTCACAGCTCAATTTTCAACTTCCCAAACTGATTTCTTCACGTTTTGGATCCATTTCGGTGAACTGGAGAAAATCAGTTTCTCGCTGGAGGCTCCAGAATGATCATCTCCAAAAGCCTCCAAAAAAAGTTCCAAAAGGTCTCAAAAATGCCTTCAAAAAGTTTAAAATTACGTTTTCATATTATTTGTAGATTCTGAGAAGAAATTCTATCAAGAACTTCAGAAAGTTGTAGGGCATATAAAGCCCCCGTTCCCAAAAAAGGGACCCAAATTCCAAAGACTAAAATCAAAATCAAAATTTCCACATTTTTAGAATTTGGGTACTTTTTTTTGGGAACTTGGGGGCTTTATATGCCCTAAAACTTTCTGAAGTTCTTGATAGAATTTCTTCCCAAAATCTAAAGATAATATGAAAACGTAATTTTAAGCTTTTTGTTGGCATTTTTGAGGCCTTTTGGAACGTAAAGGCTTCGAGAAGGGTCTCTACTCTAAAAATAATGGAAATTTCGTGAAAAGGAGTTCAAAATTTCCAAATTTTTGGGGTTTAGGGTCATTATTTTTGGTACATCTGGGGGCGTGGTATTGCCATCTAAACTATTTTAAATTCCTAATGAAATTTCCCAGCAGAATATGATGAAGATCCCCCCCCCCCCCCTTCCAAAAAAGAAACCAACATCCTGTCGCTCATTATTTGGAAAAATCCTCCATTCCAAAAATTGATTCAAATCTGCTCTGCACTCCTCACCCCTCAATTTTATTTCAAAAATTGATTGTGAAAAATAGAAAAATTGACGGGGGAGGGGTCATATAAAAATCAATTTAATGAAATCGAATCCGAAGGGTTGAAGAGGTTCTCTTCCGAACGTATTTTTGACTTTCGACCAGCCCATACCTAGTTTGCATTCCCCTCTTCCCCAAAAAAGAAACCAACATCCTGTCGTTCATTCTTTGGAAAAATCCTCGATTCCAAAAATTAATTTAAATCTGCTCTGCACCCCTCACCCCTAAATTTTCCCACTCGAGCCATTAACTTTGAAGACGAAACAATCAAACGATCGCATATTGTAAAACACAACAGCGAAAAAAAGTCCAATAAACCTCGCGGCGTCTCTTTCAGTTGCCAGCGTCGCCCTCGCCAGTGATTTTTTCCTTTTCCGAATAAAGGTTACTTTATTCTAAACATCACCACATAGCATCGTTCACGTTAAACAATAACGAAACGAAAACATTTTAAAATTCTCTGTAATGTGGTACCTAGGCGCGGGCGGTTGGGAAGGGCGCATACGACGATGACTATACACGACGACGACAGCGACCGAAAATGAAACAGAGATCGAAAGGGGGTGGGAGGGGGTGAGAACCGCGTATCTAGCGAAATTTAATGTTTCTTGATCGGTCATGCGGAAACGTAATCATGCAAATGATTACATGTTGCTTGATTACATACCGAGTGCCCTTTTTTGGCGTGTTTTACCGGATCTCGGGTCTTTCTCTCGCTGGTATCATCCTACCCCCCGAAAACCGAACGGCGGTGGTAAGTTTGCAAGATTCAAACGGTGGTCACGGAAGGAGGGGTACAGGTCGAAAATTCTACTTCAAGCTCTTTTATAATCGTTTTAATATAATTACAAGGTCGGCGGCGGTAGAAGGATGCTCGAATGGTATTTCTCGTCGTTGCGCCTGCCTGTCACGTGCATGTAAACAAACATGTAACTTTTTATGGTAAGGGTGAGGAAGGGATGAGGGTATGTTTCGCTTTCAGCGGAATTCTCCTGTATAGTTTTCGACTTATGCATGTGTCTCTTTCGCTCTTATGTGATTGAGTTGTTTAGGTAATGTACGTATAATGTTGTGATATTATTTGTGTATCATGGTTTATGTGCATGAGGGTGGAAAAACGATTTATGGAGGAAATCGAATTAGGTTTTTATTGAGAGGTGTTTGTGATGTTTTTGAAAATTAAATTTGTCAATAATCCGAATTGTTTCTTTTTAATGATAATTAGTTGACGAGAAAATTTAGAATGACGATGAAATAATTTCTAAACTCAGAAATTGCGCGATTTTCTGTTCATATTTTTTTTGAAACCAGTTCAGAGAATCTCACCCAAAAACCAAAATTTTCAAAAATTATGGAAATGAAAAAAAATTCAAAATTTAAAATTGCAGAACTGGAAGTTTTGAATTTTTGATACTACAGCTTTTGAAATTGATCCAAGATTTTTTAAAACAAAATTAGACAGTTGATTTGGACCATCAAACCGGTTCAGAAAATCATTTTTGTGGAACCAGTTTGAAAAAATTGTATTTAAAAGTGGCAAACCCTTGAAAGTTTTGAATTTTTGATGCTACATCCTTTGAAAGTGATTCGAGAATTTTTTAGACAGTATTAGATAATTGATTTGGACCCTCAAATCGGTTCAAAAAATCATCTCTGCTCAACCGATTGTTATGCAGACCCCTGGAAGTTTTGAATTTGATGCTACAGCATTTGAAATTGATTCAAGAATTTTTAAAACAAAATTAGACAGTTGATTTGGACCCTCGAACCAGTTCAAAAAATTATTTTTGTGAAACCAGTTTGAAAAAATCGTATTTAAAAGTGGAAAACCCTTGAAAGTTTTGAATTTTTGATGCTACATCCTTTGAAAGTGATTCGAGAATTTTTTAGACAATATTAGATAATTGATTTGGAGCCTCGAACCGGTTCAAAAAATCATCCTAACGCAACCAATTGTTACAGACCCCTGGAAGTTTTGAATTTTTGATGCTACAGCCTTTGAAATTGATTCAAGAATTTTTTAAACAAAATTAGATATTTGATTTGGACTCTCGAACCGGTTCAAAAAATAATTTTTTTTGTGAAACCAGTTTTAAAAAAATCGTATTTCATGCTCTTCTCGACTCTCAGATAGCATTCATTTGAAAACTTCTTCTTTAAAAATTCGAATTTTTGGAATTTTTGAAATTTTCTGTCCATTGCTGGAAACCAATTTGAACCAGTTTCGAAAATATTTGAATTTTCATTTATTCGATGAAGAATATGTGCTATGCAGGTATCTTTGGGCTACAGCTTCTGCTCGTTGCGCTCGAAGAATGAACCCGTCAGCAGCATACATAGCGAAGAGGATTCGAGTACGAACGCAGAACGAACCCGAGAGGGAGGAGGGAAACCACAAAAAGAATCGTTGACCGAAAGTCATCTTTCATTTCGATAATTATACGGTTAGACAAACATACGTACATGTACAGCGGGCAGAGTAATGTAAAAAAATCTCGGCTCTCGGACCGAATAAATGTATCGGTGGGTACCTACCTTTAGGCCTTGTTCATATTCGAAGGTAATTTTGTCACTGAACTCTAAATAAGGAGAACGTCTATAAAAGCCTTGTCCACGCCGCCGCCGTCTCCAGCACCGAGCAACGGAAGGCGGATAGTGGCAGCGGCAATAGCAATATACCAACTATAAGGGCGGCCGGCAACAACGACCGCGAGTAATTAACTATATGACTATGACAAATAGTGTCGAGCAGCGGCGGCCAAGGAGTAAGAACGAAACAGAGGTACTCCCGCGGTATATGCAGAGTAGATGGCTGCCGAACCGGAGGCAATTCACTGTTGGAATTCCATTAGCCAACTAGTGCGCTCTGCTGCACCGCCTCGTGTGCCCAAGAGATCAACAGAACAACGCAGACTTCTTCGATATACTTTTAGAGTGAAAATTTGTATCTGGTTTTGGTACATTTTGGCTCTGCGACTCGAATAATACGACCGAAGCGAAGACTGGATTTTGGCCGCAGTTCGGAACCGAGTTAATTAATTTTCTAGGGTCATTTTTTTTTTTCATCTATGCTCGTGCGTTTGTGTATTTATACTTATGTATTTCCCACACGGTGAATGGTCTCTTACACATGGTACAGCTTATAAGGCGATATATTATTTATTTGTATTTGGTCGGGTTGTTTGGGTTCCTATATTTTGTATGCTTTACGAAATGACAAACGAGCTCGACTCTGGATCTAGCTGTTGCTATTTTACCAGCTATATAATACTTATTATCGAGTATTATAAATTTTCAACCAGTTGTGAGCCGAGAGAATCGATTATGGCGCGCGGTAGGCGGATGATTTGGTCAGGTTGCTGTTGTTGCTTTTTTCCACGTTCATTCGTTTCTGAGGTTTTACTCGTAATTGAATTTGAAATCACATAGCGAAGTATGCGCGATAACGAGATAATATAAGTACTTACGGTTCGCGTACCGTGAGCTTATAGGCATAAGGTATAACTATGAAGACAAAGATGCGATGATGACTCGATGAGTACTCATCTGTTGCTCGTGGATGTGTAGTGTACGGAGGTAATTTGTATTCGTACCAACGAGCTGTACGAGGAGTTCTTTTTAATATACCTAATCCAGATGATGGACGATTCGCTAATGGTGTTTTTGGCCTAATCTATGGGTCGCGATGAGTGCTCCGAGACCAGTACACTCGACCGGGGCACATTTCATCGTTAGTTTATTTGTCGCCGGTCGTAGTCGCTGCGCCGATAATTGAAGGTATTTTTGGGTACGAGTTATTACCGCCGGAAGAAGGTGGCTGTGTACGAGGCAGCGGAGGGAGGAGATTTTATAAGAGCGAGTCGCTGTCGTTTGCCAGATACATCAACAGTTGCTTTTTTTAAATCGACGGAGAAAGGATGATTAGATTATGTTGGATTTTATGAAGTATGTAGGAAGCGACGACGGAGAGGAATATTTGGGATTACCTGTTTGGCAATTCAAAATTGTGGCTTGGTTTTTAGAGGCAGGGGTTTGTTTTAGGCTTATTTTGAATGTCAAAGGATTCATTAAAAAAAAACAGTGTTTTGCATCGAATATGAGAAATTGTATAAAAATCTTTCAAGTCAAAATCGAACCGAGTAGGGTAAGGCCAGAGCAGGTAGTTTGCCGCCCTTCTCTCCAACAATGGTAAAATTGCACGTTGGGGGGACTAGGGGGATGGGATTTTTGTGCTAGTTATGAAAAATGGGAGAAATCGCGTTCAGTCGGAAAAAATGAAATTAAAATCCTCCCACAGTTGGACAATTTTCCCAGAGAATCTCACACTATGGGACATTTCTCCCACGATGCGACATTTTTTCCAGAGGTGAGCAATTCCCCCACAGTTGGGCAATTCTTCCAATGTTGGACATTTCTCCCAGAAATTCTCCCACAGTTCAACAATTCTCCCACAACTGGACAATTCTCCCAAAGGCGGACAATTTTTCCACAATGAGACAGTTCTCCCAGAATTGCTCCCACAGTTGAACAACTCTCCCAGAATTGCTCCCACAGTTTGACTACTCTCCCAGAATTTCTCCGACAGTTGAACAATTCTCCCACAACTAGATACAATTCTCTCAGAATTGCTCCCACAGTTTGACAACTCTCCCAGAATTTCTCCCACAGTTGGACAATTCTCCCACAACTCAGCATTTCAAACCACAATTTGATACTTCTACCACCAGTTGAGACAATTCTGGAGAATTGCTCATTACTGTTGGGACAGATTCTCTAGAATTGCTCCCAACGTGCGACAATTCTCCAGTCGAAATTCTCCAACTTGCGGGGACAATTCTCACAGTCGACAATTTCCAACTGGGGAGATAATTCTTCCAGAATTTCTCCCACAGTTGGACAATTCTCCTAGAATTTCTCCCACAGTTGGACAATTCTCCTAGAATTTCTCCCACAGTTGGACAATTCTCCAGAACTTCTCCCACAGTTGGACATTTCTTCCAGAATTTTCCCACAGTTCGACAATCCTCCCACAACTGTACAATTCTCTTACAATGGGAAAATTCTTCCAAAATTGGTAATTTCCTCCAATGGTGGACAAGTCTCTCAAAATTGAGCATTTCTCCCACATTGGGACAATTCTCCCTGAGAGTCTCCCGCAGTTTGACAATTCTCCCACAACTGGACAATTCAACAAGTTAAAAGTTGTTCTAATTTCAATAAAAATCTTCTAAAAAATTATTGAAATTTAAGAAAATTGTTATAACAATACTGTTAATGTGGCTCATAATGTTTTTGAAATGCATGAAATACCTAATGAAGAAATTCAAAATTTTCACCTTTTTTGAAACGTTTTGATGTTTTTTCCAATGATTTTTAGGTTTTTACGTAGGTTTTTTTTTTAAATTAATGAAAAATGGAATGTTTTCGAACCTTTTTTTCTTTTAAAATTGATACTTTTTATGATTTGAAGAGCATTTTTGAACGATTTTCAAAAAATTTAGACGATTTTGTTGGGAAAATTGAACATTTTAAAATATTTTTTCGAATTTGAACCATATTTTCATAAAATTTCGATGATTTTTACCTTTCAAATAATTTTTTATTGGACTTTCATGATTAAGACATTTTTGGAATTTTTAAAAATGAAATTGTAAAAATTGCGGTAATTTTGAGAAAAAATATTATATACCTATTATTTTGAAGTTTTTCAATAGAAATTCTGTAAAAGGTTTTTATGAAAAAGAACTACCATACAGATCATAAATTCATAATAATAACATTGAGCAATGCAACAAAGCATAGGAAGTATCGAATTAAATGGCTATCCGTCAGAGTATACAGAATGGAGGTAATTCAAGCCTCCTCTCGTGTATTCTTTTCATCTTCTACCTATTTTTTTTGGCAGATATCGCCTCGCTGGGCGGTTGTCGCGAACAGCATCATTCACACAGAGTATCAAATTGACAAGTTACGGGACCACAAAAAATGCAAACGATTATGGTCCCCGATTGAAGAGGATGGGTTCAATAAAACTGTATATGAATGAAACTCTACCGTAAGCAGAACCGCAACTCTTGTCAACCACCGTATCGCCGAATCATGGCACCTAGAAAATATTAACCCGCGGAATCCCAAACCCAGATATCGGATCGCATTGCGAATGAACCAAGAACCACTCCCATGTCATCTTGCTACCATAGGTTGCCACCGAGGTATCATTTATGGCTGTAGATTTGTATTTACAGAAGTATACGTTACAGCCAGCGGTTCGTCGCGCAGTAACTACAAAGCAAAATGCCGAAACACGGGTTTGGTTATGACGACGAATGACGAAGACGTTGATGAGATGCGACACTCCTGGTTTCACGTACTATACCGTGTGTTTACTTTTATCCTCTCTCTTTGTACATACCTACATTGTACGGGTATATGTGCGAAGACCACACTCTTCCGATGCTCCCATCACCGTGTACGACGACGAGCATGTTTTCGCGCACTCCTGTAGGCTTATCCGGACCTCCGGCACTGGTATGATTTACAAAGTAAACATACCCGAGTCGCTGTGATTGTGATGTACTGAACATGTGTATACTTTTGAACACGGTACCATTACTCTTCTTCCTCATCTTGCCACCGAACATGAGTCGCTGGACTGTGCGGTAATTTGTTTTTTCAATTGTCACCATCGTAGTGATGCCACCGCGCTGACACCTTTGTCCATCGAGAAATAGTCATTAAGGCGGTGAAACTTCAATCGCCAGTGTAATAGGCTCTTTCAAGTTTAAATATTATCTTTTCGCGGACCTAAAGTAACTGCGGATACGAGAAACTTGTCTTGGAGCTCGTACTATTGGTAATTTGTGCTTGATTTGTTTTGCAATGAGTCATGTAATCTTAGATGTAGACATGTGGTATAGAGATTTTCCAGCATATCAAATGCCAGAAATGGAGAAGTGGTTTTTGGTGACTGCCACCTATTTGGGAAAGAAGTTAAAAATGAGAATGATTTTTCCTACGCGACTTCGTGATTTTCGTTAATCTTATAAAAATTGTCAAAAACGAAAAAGTAACTCGAATTTTTCAAGAAAAACCAAGTTCTATTGAAAATAATGAAAAAAATTTCCGAAGATGGAATAAATGATCTTTTCAAAGGGGAAAATCGGTGCAACTTACTGATTATCAAGAAATTTTATTGGTTTTTCAGAAAACCTACCAAAACAATCGTCACAAACGAATGATTTCTAGCTAGAACTGAAATACATTGAAATTGGCAACCAAACATGGATTTTCAATTAAAAGAAATCAATTTTTCATCAAAAAAGAAGTAAATTTTTTCAGTAAAATGAAATCACTGATCTTTTTGCTAGAAAGATTACTGGCTTGGATAGGTAACTCACTGGAATTACACTTGAAAAATCACTGTAGATACACTAGAAAGAATGATTATTTTTTCACCATAGGAAAATTGCAGATTTTCAGTCGGAAAATCATAAATATTTACTGGGAAAATCCCAAGTGCTTCTTCGCTTATAAAATCATCGCCTTTTTAGTTAAACCCCTTCGAAATTTCACTAGAAAAGAAATACCATTTTTTCATTAAAACCTAGTCATAGGAGTTTCGCTAAAAAAAAAAATCGCTGATTTTTTTTAACAAGAAAGAAATTTTTTTCCTTTTGAACAAAATCATTAGGATTTCGCCATAGAAAAATATTACTTTTTTAACTTGGGAAAAATCACTGATTTTTCACAGGAAAAGATCAACGATTTCATTACTAGAAAGATATCATTGATTTGTCCACCAGAAAGATATCGACGGTTTCTTCACCAGAAATTGAGCTTTCCCCACAAAAAAATCACCAACAGTTCTTCTAGAAAAAAATCACTCATGTTTTTACTAGAAAAATCACTGTTGTTTTCACTAGAAAAATCACTGATGTTTTCACTAGAAAAACCACTGATGTTTTACACTAGGGAAAAAGGACTAATGCCTTTCACTAGAAAAGTCATTGAATTTTCAATAATAAAAATTACAGATTTTCCATTGGAAAAAATGACAAATTTTTGATAAGAAAAAAATGACTAGTTTTTTCACTAAAAATTTCCAATTCTCCCACTAAAAATTATCACTTTTTCACCAAAACTTTCCAATTTTTTCACTGAAAAATTTCCAATTTTTTTCACCAAAAATTTCCAATTTTTTCACTAAAAATTTCCAATTTTTTCAATAAAAATTCCAATTTTCACTAAAAATTTTCAATGGTTTCACTAAAAATTTCCAATGATTTCACTAAAAATCTCCAATTTTTTTCACTAAAAAATCACCATTTTTCACTCAAAATCTTCAATTTTTCACTAAAATGACCATTTTTTACTAAAAATTACCATTATTACTAAAAAAAATACAAATTTTTCACTAAAAATTATCAATTTTCACTAAAAATTAGGTACCGATTTTTTACCAAAAAATAAACAATTTTTTACTAAAAATGACCATTTTGAAACTGAAAATTTGCAATTTTCTCGCTAAAAATTATCAATTTTTTTACTAAATATTCAGTTTTTTTTTCTGGAAAAATTATTGATTTTTTAGGGGTGTACCAGAAAAATTATCAATTTTTCGCAACATCATGATTGAAATTGTTATGAAATATCTGATTTTTTTCATTGGAATTTCAATCATTTTTCTAATGTAAATATTCACTTATTTTTTCATTAGAAAAAATTGCTGATATTTTTTCGAAAAAAATTTTCTCAAAAGAGAAATTACCAAAAAAAATTTTCACCAGAAAAATCATAGATTTTTATTTATTTAGAATTGAATGGAAATATGAAATATCGACAATGCCATATACCTAACCTTTTTGAAAAGAATCGCCGCAGCCCATTGTTAGTCACTTTCACTGACATTTCCAGCAAAAGTCACAAAAGGACATTTTATTTGTTCTGATTTTGAAATTGTAGCTGTTTGGCATTGCGATTCTATTCGGAGAAATGATTTTTAAAACATTAGAAAATGACTTGTTATCAATTTTATCCCTTTTTTTTCATTCCAATAGAATCCCTTTACCTAGAATTCAACTCGCTTACTTTTTGAGACAGATTGAAAAGTTGGAAAGAAAAAATACTCGAAAGCATCAGATCATACATTTTTGAAATCATCACCGAAACTGTCCCTTTTCCAGCAAAAGACAAGAGAATATGGCCATGATTCAGATACCATTGCGGAAATTATCGCCTATAAAAACATTACTTAGCACACATGAAAACTGTGCGTTTTGGTGTAACTACTCGCGTCCGCGTAAACAATTCATATTTTGTTTGTTTTGATCGGCGAAGTGGCGTAAAGGGAAGGCAAACCGAACGAGAACGAAAACTGCACAGACCGAGAGAGCCGTAGAGACCCTGAGAGAAATTTAAAACCGCTAAAGAAAGGGTTGAAATTACATAAAAGGGCGAGGGCGGCGGGGGCTAGCCGGCCTGTGCTCTAGCGCCGTCGCTTCGACACAACAGCATCGGCGAGGAGAGCGCAGCGCGGAGGTAATTTAATAAGAACAACGATAATAGCTCGCCCCGTTTTTCTTTCGTTAAATTATTATAAACCCTCTCTCTTTTATCCCTGGAGTTATGCTCGAAAACAAATCCCTTAATTTTAAAGGAGTTAACGAAATTTTCCCTCGACCTTTTTTGACCCAAGTCGGACGCGGTACGGGGCGCAGCGCCGGCAATTTGTAACTCGTCCCGTGTTCCCCGCGTCGTCTTCGACGTTGCTGTCTTGGTATAGTTCTTCGGGCTTCGAAGGCCAGCGCAGCAGCTCTCCGTGGGTACCTGCGATGCCGCGGCGGCTCAACAATTTATAATACGCGGTGACAGAAATATAGCCGAGTTTTTCCACGCCCGAGCCCGAGCCCAACTTCCTGTATATAAATATCTTTTGTTTTTTAATCGAATTATTTACCAATTAAGAGTTGTAGCGTGGAACGAGTCGAGTGCAGATACCTTTGTATATTCGGTTAATATATTTGTATAGTTGATGTCTATTTCCTCCGTTCCTAGGGTCCTTTTTACGTCCGCGAAAGAGCTGGATACTGTTGCCGGGTTGTGTGATTTACTAAATAAAACTCCCGCCAAGAGATGAAGCAGTATGCTATATTTAAAGGAACGAATTTAATTATACACGTTTTCTCGGCGTCGAGAGAGTGCCTAACTTATGGCATATCGCGAATCGTAAGTCTTTCGATGGCGATTCCTTGAGAAATCATCGCAGCTATTACCGCGCCCTCGCTTCGTCTCGGTTTTATTTCTATTTGACGTAGCACTTGTTCGCGAGCACCATTTATAAGTTCTATAATGATACCTGTATTATACGACGTATAAAGTACAGGGTGACATGAAAATACTGCAATTTAAAAATTGTTTAGTTAATAATCACCAAAAGTTTTCAAGACTTTTGCATTTCAAAAAAAATCAAAATCCAAAATTTCAAAAATTTTAAGGATTACGATTTTTAATAAATAATAGTTGCACATGATGGAGTTTTGGATCAGGATTTTTAAAAAAAACCATTGAATGCAAATTTTGCCTAATCAAAAATTTGAAGGGGCCAAAAATTTACAAAAAATCCGATTTTCATGAAATTGGCAACACTGCATCTCCTCACTCGATCTTCTTTCAGATATCTCGACATGACGACCTTTTGTAGGTAAACCTTCGTTCATGCCAATTTTAGGACAATGAGGAACGATCCTTCTGAATAGAACAGCGTTCGAAATGTTGAGATAATGGCTGCTGGTGAGTTGATTCTTGATTCCCAACGAAATGTTCACGTGAAAAGATGGGCGAATTGATTCCCATTTTTTTCAGGGTGTGTGCGAGTTGATTTCCGTTCTCTGGGGGAGGGGGAGAGGGGTACGTACGAGTTAAATCCCAGCTCCGGTGCAAAATTTGAGTGCAAGTTACCTAGACCTTTGTAATATAATAAAGTTTCGTAAGATGAAGGAGGTATGAACGAAGGTGCCTAACGTTCGAGAAATTATAGTTCTCAAACAATAAGTGCCTAGTTTTTTTATTCAAATTTGGAAAATTATCTTAAAATCTATTTTTGGGACATTTGAAAGAAAATTTTAATTGAAATTGTATTTTTTTTGAGAAAAAAGTCTGTATTGATGACTAATGAAGTGGAAATTTTGTGCTGATGAAAACGTTTTACGAGCAGAAAAACGCAAGGTTGAAATTATTATTGTGATAGAGGGACCCAAAATATTGAAAATTTTCAACCCAGACTCAATTTTTCCGACTAAAAATACCCTTCTCTCGCAATTATAGGACTTATAAAAGACCGATATTTTTCGTTGTAACAAAAAAAAAACCTCCAAAGCTAACCTCGTTGTATCTCTTGGATAACGTTGATAAGCTGAAAGAGGTGCGGAATCAACTCGTAATACATACTCCGAAAAAAATGGGGTTTTAAAAGTATATATACCCTTCTCCTCCCCCCCCCCAGGAATCGATTCATACATTTCTAAATTCAGGGAATCAACTCGCCTACTCTCGAAAAAAAATGATTTTTCAAAAAATATATTCAAAGTAAGAATAGGTAGTGCTGAGTAGTGTTGTGTGACTGGTCCAATAAATGTAAAAAAAATAAGAATTTCGAGAAAAATATTGGGACATTGATCAGAATTTTCAAAATTCAAACATAATAATGAAAAATCAACCTATTACAAATTTTGAAAAATTTAAGATCGTACTATGATGTGAGAGAATTTAGACGAATAAGACGTTTTTTTCATGTTTATTACACTTCAGAATGAAAAAAAAGGTGAAAATTGAATTTTTGAAAAATATACCTATACCTATTTTGTTTCCAAATTTCTGCTCCATAAACGTATCTACAATTACAGGGTGTCCTAAAGATCAAGCTCAGTCAAGCTGGTCAAGATGAGTCAAAATTTTGGAAACAAGAGATCAAGCTAGTCATGCAAAGCCAAGTTTTTTGACTCAAAGTTCAAGCTTTTCTAATTTAAATTTATAAAAAACAAAAATAGGAAGTATATTTGTTTGTAAAAAATTTAAAAAATTAGTAGCTGGAGCTCATTGTGATTTTTTTGAATCATCCATATTAATTTGTTTAAATTTTTTCGTAAAAATATAAATTTAGGAGTTCATTGGAATTTTTTTGAATTAGGTCAGGGTGGAGAACAGGTAATGTAGGTAATGTAAGTAATGTAAAAGTAATGCATTGAAATTCTTGGTAATGTAAGTAATGTAAAGTAATGCATTTTTGCTGAAAAGTAATGTATTTTTTCTCAAAATCATATTACATTATATTCATATTTTAATCAATTTACTACAGTATACCTAATTTCATATTGCTTATGCCTCTTTTCTCTTTTTTATTTTTGATATAAATAAATTGGATCGATTGAGAATACATACATGAGTATCTAGATTTTTCATTTTGTTGAATTTTCATTTTTTTGGTTGAAATTTATAAAATTCCAATTGTTTCAAAAATATAGTTTTTTTTTGTTAGGAGAAGGGAGATTTTTTTTTTGGGGGGGGGGGGGGTGTAAGTTAAATAGAAATATTGATATGGTAATGCAAAAAGTAATGTAAAAGTAATGCATTTCTTTGAAGAAAGTTTGTTCTCCACCCTGTAGGTATATTTTGTTAGACGTTTTTCGTTTTTTTGGGGAGGGGGGGGGGGGTGCATGAAAAAATCCAAGAAGTCAAGCAGAAAGGTCAAGCTAAGTCAAGCTTTTTGCTCAACAAAGTTTATTAGACACCCAGGATAACAAAATTGAATGGCTCTTTTTTTCAAAATGTTCAAAAAAGTTTCCTCTAAAAATGGAATGAAAATATTTTCAAATACCTAACTAAAACTTTTCTTAAAATTAAATTTGTTTTTCTTGGAAATTTCGCGAACGGAATCAATATTTTTTGCGCAAGAAATAATAATAATGAGTAGGCATCACATTTTTTCGAAACTTCACCTCTCCCCTCCCCCTCCCTCCCCTATGTTCAGAGGAGACTTAAGTACTCTGGAGCATTTTTTGAAAAATCGATTTTTTCAGCACCTTGAACCCTGTTCTTCCCTCAAATAACAAAGAAAAACGTTGGTTCCTGGAACTTTTGTGCCACCCTGTAGTATGATTGCAATATGTATCTTTATGTATCGCGATAAAGACGAGATGAGATTCACGAGACGAGCGATATCGTCGTAAATTCGTACATGATTGCGATATTAACCGGACGATTATAGCGTAATAAATTAGAACACGGATAATCTCATTTGTCACGTATGAGTACGCTCGTCAATTCTTCGATCTTTTATTTATTCAATACTCGAATGATTTGATTTGCTCGGTTGGTCGCAAAAGGAGGATTTGCCAGACTGATGGAGGGAAAAAGGGTCGAAGGGTTCGGGGATCTCATATTTTCAAATTTTTATACTTTTTCTCGTCATAAAATCCATCGCATTTACCTAAAGACCTTTTAAACAATGGCAAAGATTCTCTAGAATATTGCTCGTTCTACTCTTTATAAAAATATTCACGTCGAGTCGCCGACAAAAGAAAGTGTTCCTTGGCGAGGAAACTATACGAGTTTATGCAGCTACAATACACCCTCCCAAAGATACGTATTCTATTTTACGTAACCTAACCATCAAATAAAATGATAGTTTAACTTATTGCTCATAACTGTGGAAATACACGAGGTACAGCGGCATGTATCGTACACGTATATTGCCAACTACGTGGCAATTTTTCAAACAGAAAACCTTACCGCTGCGCCGTCGGCGGATCAGTGATATCTAATATGACGTCGATTTTTACCCGTGTTTCAGGAGCGAATTGATCAGAACCCAGGACAGAATTTGTACTCTCGAGATGAAGTGAAGAAATTTAAAAATATTTGAAAAGCAGGCATTTCGAGCAGTCGGTCAGATTCACCAAATAATTTAAGGAGGTGAGTTTTTGATGACATTTTATCTATACGTATTTTGAGAACCATTTATTTCCCTCGGTGTTTTGTTTTATCCCTTTTTGCGTATGCGATTCCGCGGATGAAATAAGGTTTCAATATTACGTTCGGTATTAATTTTTACCCTGTGTGGGTGTCTCTTTGGAAGCCTGGTTGGGGCGAATTTATTCCGAAATTCGGCGAAAGGGGTTGGTATATTTTTCCATTCTGTTTTTCCTCGGTCTCGTCTACGAATCATGTTCGTTTGTAAATTATATATGTAAAAATTCGTCGTTTGAATGAAACTAGATAATTTTTTAAAAGCAATCCTGAAACGAGATGACTAAGAAAAATTATGTAAAAATTTTCTTACGTGATTGTTACTTTTAATTTATTTTTGAATTAATTTTGGTTCAAAAACCAAAATGTTCCAATTTTTCAACTTGAAACATTTTTGAATTTTTGTCTTCTCACCTTCGAGGCAGGTGAGAGGAGATGAAAAATATCATGTTTACTGGCAAGAAAGACAAGAAAACCCAGAAAATAGCAAAACATTTCCAACATTTTATTCTTTTTTTGAATTTTTTTATAGAAAGATACAAATTAGATTTTTTGGGTAAATTCGAAGCAAGAAAATTGCATGAAATTGACAAAAAAAAATTCAGAATTATTCGAGTTGGAAAAGTTCTGTACGTTTTTGATTCTTTTAATTTTTTTGATAAAAACAAATTTGCAAATTTTTTACTCGAATCAAAATTTTAGACAGAAATTGTGATTTTTCGATTGTGGAAAAAAGCTGCCTCCCCTGCCCTCCGGATCTAATTTTCTGAGACATCATAGGAATGAGATATTTGCAAATCATCCTCAATCGTTCTTTTTTTTTTGCAAATTGCCACCGAAATGGAAAATTTGTCACATTCTGAGGCCATAAATTAAGAAGACGTACGAACATAATTTTCTCTCGTAAAAAGCTCGATGAGAAATTCATTTGGAATCCATGAATTCTTCAGCTTCTATAAAACGTATCATTTTTTCCAAACAACACACCTTTCCCCTACGTCCCCCTCTTTCAATTTAATTAAATCTATCGCGAGCTTATAATATTTCGACACAACGTCGAGATAATTCATCCATTTTTCATGTTCTCTCATCCCCGCATAATAAAACACGAATTGGAAAAAAAAACCGCGCAGAATGTCTGTTTACACAAAACTTCCCAGTCAATGAAGAAACGAGCAGCCGAAACAATATGCGGCAAACAACTCGCTATACGAGTAGACCAAAACGCGATCTTACTTAAACGTATAAGAAAAGACGAAACGAAGAATGCGCGATGAGCTTTTGAAAATTTTTAAACGCATTACTCTCGCGTTATTTTCTTTTACATTTTTTACATTATTATTATTACATCGTCGCGTTATTGTTATAAAAAGAAACCTACGACCCCGGTTTCTTTCTCGCTCCGGCGGATGGAAATTTCGCTCGGTGGAAAATTCTTCTTTTGTTCGACGTTTTTCTACTTCGGACTGGGAGGCTGGCTGGAGCAGACTTTTTAACCCTTTTAGAATACAAGACAACATTCAAACAGCACTTTGAAAAGAAGAATTTTTAATAACGGATGTTTTTAATAATGATAAATATTTGTCTGCGTGTAATTTTAACGTGGATCGTGCTTCGTGCAGCTCGCCAGCCAAAAGAAAAACAGTATACATTCTGCAACCCTTTTACTGGGATGCAGTATACGAAGCCTTTTGGTCTTTTTTTTCTTTTCGTCGTTCTTAAAGAAGTTGTCGGAGAAAGAAATTAACGACTTTATGATCGTAGATGAACCTCGACTTTATTATATTGTTATTATTTTTTAGAATTTGGTAATTTTTTTTGAGCCATGGCTCGAAAAATAATTCTATTTTTTTTCTTTCTTTCTTTTCATGTGAGATTTTTTGCAAAAGGCTAACGATTCGAAATTTCCACTG
Organism: Pseudococcus viburni; assembly: GCA_033439095.1. Lineage (NCBI taxonomy): Eukaryota > Metazoa > Arthropoda > Insecta > Hemiptera > Pseudococcidae > Pseudococcus > Pseudococcus viburni. The sequence goes on along the minus strand of JAVBJF010000282.1, from coordinate 464,327 downwards.
TTTTTCCCCATCATCGTTAAAGAAAATCCATGTATTTTTCCACCTCCTGTATTTTCCAAACGATTCGCGAATTGTTCTTTTTTCACGCTCGTTTTACTTCGTTTATGCTGGAAAATGGGTTCAGTTTCGCCTTCTGCCGCGTACTCGGATCGCTCGTAACGAAGTATTATGAATATCTCGGCAATGTATGTATAACATTAGTACGACAAACAGTACGTGGCGAAGATTTCGTTTTCGCATATATTACAATGCAAACAAAATAAAATATCGTACCCCATTAAGAACAAGATACACACATCTATATACACTTAGGTACGTCTTGGCAAAATATTACGTATTTTCCTCGTCTCGCACATCAGCGACGAACGCGGCGCATACAACTTGAGAAAAGATCAAGTTTACCCAAACTCTCCTTAAGGGTTTAATCTTTCCTTAAATTCCCCCCTTTTGTAGACTCCCTTTGCCGGTTGAAATATTCACAAATTAATATTTACCATACAAATTCGCCAACTTTGCTTAATCTAAAGCCGAGACTCCTTTTTCTCGTCGTATTTTCTTTACCCGTCGCCTGCACCTCGCCATCTACCGAGTATTTATCTCCCCCCCCCCTCCATCCTATTCGTTTGACTCGTTCATCAAGCAGTTTTGCAGTAAGTAAATGTAGTCGTTGATTTGCGAAATGTTGTACTACGTGTATTATAATGCACGAGGCTAATTGCGTGGGGTCTTTTTTCCTTCTCTAAGATGGGGTTCAAGTTGTAAAAAAGGGTACGTTACCAACATTTTATGTTAATATAAGTGGAAAAATTGTCTTTTTTTAAAAAAAAAACATTCAATTTTTGTTTTTTCGACTTTGAAATAAAATTTATTTTCATTTTGCATCTCTGGTTGATCCGCGAACTCGAAGAAAAAAATAAGAAAATTAAAAAAAAAACATTTTCGTTCGCAATTCATTTTTTAGAAGGGAAGATTTCAGAAGTTCAATTTTTTACTTTTCAAAAACTCAAAAAATTAAATTTCTCGGTGAAAATTGAACATTAAAAACATTTTGATCAGCGAAGTGCAGAGTGGGCTATTTATAACATTTTTGGAATTTTTTCAGTCAGAAATGGCAAAGGTCTTTCTTTTTCCTGGAAATATAATTTTTTTGAAGTGGTCCTGAATGTTGCCTTCCTAGTTTGATGTGAGAACTTCCCGATTAATTTTTTTTTAAAAAAACTTCACTACTCTCTCATTTCTGAATTAGTGAAAATTATCAGAAATCACTGAAAAAGTCAAAATTTCAGCACAGTAATAAATCGGTGAAATGTTTTTCACTGCAAGCAAGTCAATGAAAGAGAATCACTGGAAATCACTGAAAACTCAGTAAAATTTTTGAAATTCACTGAAAAATCTGTGAAATTCTTTGAATAATTAGTGAAAAATCGCTGAAAATCAGCGAATTTCACTGATTTTTCTTATGCTGCAATTCTGACTGTTTATCAGCGATTTTTCACTAATTCGAAATGAAAGACAATTTTTCTTCAAAAAATTACTTACACTAATTTTTCTTCAAAAAATTACCTACACTAATTTTTCTTCAAAAAATTACTTACTTACACTAATTTTTCTTCAAAAAATTTCACTAATTCTATTTTTCTTCAAAAAATGTCACAAATTTTTCTTCAAAAAAATGTCACCAACTTTTCTTCAAAAAATGTCACTAATTTTTCTTCAAAAAATGTCACTAATTTTTCTTCAAAAAATATCACTAATTTTTCTTCAAAAAATTACTTACACTAATTTTTCTTCAAAAAATTTCACTAATTCTATTTTTCTTCAAAAAATGTCACTAATTTTTCTTCAAAAAAATGTCACTAACTTTTCTTCAAAAAATGTCACTTATTTTTCTTCAAAAAATGTCAGTAATTTTTCTTCAAAAAAGTACTTACACTAATTTTTCTTCAAAAAATTACTTACTTACACTAATTTTTCTTCAAAAAATTTCAATAATTTTATTTTTCTTCAAAAAATTTCAATTTTTCTTCAAAAAATGTCATTAATTTTTCTTCAAAAAATATGACTAATTTTTCTTCAAAAAATTACTAAAAAGTACTTACACTAATTTTTCTTCAAAAAATTTCAATAATTATATTTTTCTTCAAAAAATTTCAATAATTTTATTTTTCTACAAAAAATTTCAATAATTTCATTTTTCTTCAAAAAATTTCACTAATTTTTCTTCAAAAAATTTCACTAATTTTTCTTCAAAAAATTTCACTAATTTTTCTTCAAAAAATTTCACTAATTTTTCTTCTAAAAATTTCACTAATTTCTCTTTCAAAAAATTTCACCAATCTTTCTTTCAAAAAATGTCACTAATTTTTCTTCAAAAAATGTCACTAATTTTTCTTCAAAAAATGTCAGTAATTTTTCTTCAAAAAAGTACTTACACTAATTTTTCTTCAAAAAATTACTTACTTACACTAATTTTTCTTCAAAAAAGTACTTACACTAATTTTTCTTCAAAAAAGTACTTACACTAATTTTTCTTCAAAAAATTACTTACTTACACTAATTTTTCTTCAAAAAATTTCAATAATTTTATTTTTCTTCAAAAAATTTCAATTTTTCTTCAAAAAATGTCATTAATTTTTCTTCAAAAAATATGACTAATTTTTCTTCAAAAAATTACTAAAAAGTACTTACACTAATTTTTCTTCAAAAAAATTTCAATAATTATATTTTTCTTCAAAAAATTTCACTAATTTTTCTTCAAAAAATGTCATTAATTTTTCTTCAAAAAATTTCACTAATTTTTCTTCAAAAAATGTCATTAATTTTTCTTCAAAAAATTTCAATAATTTTATTTTTCTACAAAAAATTTCAATAATTTCATTTTTCTTCAAAAAATTTTACTAATTTTTCTTCTAAAAATTTCACAAATTTCTCTTTCAAAAAATTTCACCAATCTTTCTTTCAAAAAATGTCACTAATTTTTCTTCAAAAAATGTCACTAATTTTTCTTCAAAAAAGTCACTAATTTTCCTTCAAAAAAGTCACTAATTTTCCTTCAAAAAAGTCACTAATTTTTCTTCAAAAAATGTCACTAATTTTTCTTCATAAAATGTCACTAATTTTTCTTCAAAAAATGTCACTAATTTTTCTTTAAAAAATTTCACAAATTTTAATTTTCTTCAAAAATTTCACCAATTTTTCAACAAATGTCACCGATTTTCGTCGAATTTTAGAGATTTTACAGACTTCCCAGAGAATTTTCACAAACAATTTTTTTCAGTGTTTCCTTTCTGTGAAATTTTTCACTAATTTATTACCGTGACGTAATTCTGGTTGTTTTCCAGTGATTTTTGATAATTTTCATTGATTTTCCTATAGCTGGTGGATTTAGTAGTCTGAACCCAAAAAAGAAAAAAATTATTACCCTATACTTGAAAATCAATTTCTTCGGAGCATTATAATTTTTTTTCACCAACATCTTAATTTTGAGTCACATTTTAGTTTTAAATCGCAAAATATTCCATAAGTTACTTTTGTTACAGTAATCTGAATTAAAATAGGTTCACCTTACGCCTACCTTCGAGCATTTTTACTCTTAAATATACCTACCTATGCATCAAAGAGACATCCAAAACAACCACTCACCCAACTACACTTGTACAACTTCTACATGCATCAGTACGATATTCACAACAAAAGCAATTTGTGCGTCGAGTCGACTAATTCTCTTATATCAACTTAATTACCTGCGTTTATTTTAGAAAAGGAAGAACAAAAAAGTAACAACGGAATAGCTATAGACCTAGGCGCGATACCTTTGTGTACATCAGTATTATACAGTATTCTATCTCACTTCATATTTACTTCTAGATATACCTAAAGCCAGCTCTGAATACCTAGCTATACGTTTTCACGCGCAATTATAGTGCCGGGAAGAGTGGCCGGATAATTATAAAGTCTTTAACGATGTCGTAGGCAATTATGTGAAAAAAAAAGCTACTCAGTGGTGTGGTATTAGCAACCCGACGGCGGCGAGGTACTGCTGAAGAAATTGTCCATCTGGATACCGAACACGGAGATGCCAAGAAGTAGGATCTCGAGAACGAATTAGGTGGTCGAGCGGAGGGACAGGAGTCCTCAATGTCCATCTGTATTCATTACACGATAATAATATGCTACACTTAACACTCTCTCATCGTTGTCGCATCAGCGTCGTTCGTACACAGAACCAGCACCCAACGTTCGGACTGTCGTTCCTCGAACTCGAAATGATGTTTTATTTTTGAGGGAAAAAATCACACGAGAAGTGGTCAATAAAAATAACCACCGGAGATGAATTACTGGCACCCCTTTTATTACAACAGTTCGATGATGTACTATTTCGATGGGAAGATTTTCGATAATCGTCCACTATACGGAGTCATATGGTATACGTCTACGTACTGCAAAGAACGACCCAGTCCATCTTCTGTGATATCTAAATACCTCTGGTCGTTGTCATCGACGGGTTGTAATTAAAGCTCACGTATTATTTAGAGAGTTGGTCGTGCTGGCGCTAATTGAGACACCGCAGTACGTTAATTAGATAGATGGATTACGCGATGAGACCTTTATTCTGTGTCACAATTGTCACACGAACCTATTTCACACGGAACCCTTTTCCATAATATGATATTTCCTTTCGAATATGCCAGCAACCCACCTCCATGTACTAGTTTAATGCTTTGATAAGGCGTATGTGTGTCGTTTCTCAAATATATGTACTCGTACGAAGAAGGAAAAAAAAACAGACCACATAGTTAAAAGAGGTATGTCTCGTACAATCTATTTGGAAAGGTCATCGGTGTGTGGATGTGGTGGAGCGGCGACGACGTATATACTTATTTAGCCATTACATACGATCATCGAGAGAGATCTACGTACAAGATCACGCATATTTTGGTAATTAACGTTTCGCGGCGAAAACGTAACGTGACCATTGCGAATCGAAAAAAAGACACCTTTCCTGGATTTTGACAAAAATTGGTAAAATAGTTTATTTTGAGTGGGAGACCGTCCATAAAAATTTTCAGTCTCCTAGCCCAAAGGAGGACGGGGCTAGGGGACCCCAAAGTTGAGCCATTTTTGAAAAAAGCTAGTTTTCGCCACATTTGAGTGAATCTCGGTCACTTTCACTGAAAAAGGACGATTTGAGTTTCTTAACTAATCTGTCAAAATTGATCTCGAAATTGGATACCATATTTTGCTCTTTACAAAGAGGGTTGAAAAGTTTCAGATCGCGAATTTGACAAATTTTTGATTTTTATCAAATTCAAAACGCTCTCGTTCTTTTAACAGTAATAGGGTTTTTTGGTCATAGATTCGCGAAAAAAAGTCATGAAAATTTGGAGGGGCAATTTCGTAGTCACCCTGTTGAAATGCTCGAAATTGATTTATAATTTCCCAAAATCGAGTCAAAATTAGAATTAAAAATTATTTTAATGACAAAAAAAAATAGATTCCTACCTACTTTTAAGCACTGAGTGAGCAACTCGAATTTTATGAAAATGGCGGGAATTGAAATATAGTTGGCTGCACTGTCAAAATTTTTTTTTGAAAAATTTCATTAAAAATTACACCGGTTGACAATTTAAAAACGTTTGAAAAGCTGTTTTCGTTTCGATCATTGTTTTTGTTTTTAGTCTAAAACTTATTAGCGTTGATTTCAAAAATAAAATTGAATTTTCTCCTTCATGTCGAAAGTTTTTTTTCACTCGTGAAATTTTTCGTTGAGAATGTGTTTTACATTTTTTGATATCTTTTAACACTCGGAGTCGATTATCTGCGTGAAGAAAGGTCCTACAAAAAAAAAATGAATAGAACATAAATTGTAGAGGATTTTTGAGAGATATTTCGGTTGAAAGTTCAATTTTTATATTTTACTGAAAATATCTCAAAAACTAAGCCTAATACGAAAAAATTCATTGAACTTTACAGAAAGGAAATTCTACGCTCTACAATTCAAGCTCCATTCATTTTTTTCGTAGAACCCTTCCTTCGCTCAGAAAATTGATTCTGAGTGTCAAAAGTAATCAAAAAGTGTAAAAAAAATTTTCTACAAAAAATTCAAATTGTGACAAATTCTGACGTGATGGATTTTTTCACTATTTTTCTCGTGATCAGAACAAAAAATTCAATAAAAATTACCTATTAAATTTCAGACAGCATTTTCTTTGTTGACCTGTATTATTCTAGGAGACCAAAAAAATAAGGTTCGAACCTGCTTGGTAGAGCATTTTCTGAAGTAGGATTGGCTCTCTGTTTTGCGAGTTGCATTCTACATGACCTGAGTTATAACGTCAGTGCTGTGGACTTGTGTTTTTTGCATGGTTTTCTGACTACCTATTTCAATTATTTTCTTCATTTTTTTCGGATTATTTCGAATCATTTTTGTGTTTAATCAGAGAAGTACCTAGTGATTTATAGATAAATCGCGATTCTCCAAAGTCGACTGCATAAATATTTCATTCAATTTTTTTTCAACTCCAAATTCTGCAAAGGGGTTTTCTTGAATTCTTTTGAAATTTTTGCAAGCATAATTTTTTTTTCGTTTTCAACTCTAATTTTTTTCAACATTTCTCTTTTAAAATTTTTACAAACTATAATTTTCTCAAGGCATTATTTAGTTTCAAAATTTTATCTTCAAATTTTATCAAATTATAATTTTTTTCAGTTTTAAATTTTGTATCCATTTTTTTCCAAATCCCAATTTTGAAATTTTCCTCAAAATATTACCTCCAACTATAAAATTTTATTGTAAAACTTTTTTAAATTGACATTTTTCTCCATAATTTTTTTTATGAAAGAAAATTCTCATAATTATACATCGTGAATTCGATCATTTCCAATTTTGAAAAGTGAAAAATGTGTGAATCTGTATTTTTTAATTTTATAATATTCCAGATTTGATGTACTCTCTCATTCCGAATCAGTGAAAAATCACTGATAAACAGTCAGAATTGCAGCACAGGAAAAATCAGTAAAATTCACTAATTTTCAGCGATTTTTCACTGATTATTCAAAAAATTTCACAGATTTTTCAAAAAATTTCATAAATATCATTCTGATTTCCAGTGATTTTCTTTCACTGATTTGCTTTTGGTGATTAAATTTTCACTGATTTATTACTGTGCTGCAATTCAGACTGCTTTTCAGTGCTTTTTTTATAAATTTCACTGATTCAGAAATGAGAGAGTATTTTTAAGTTCATGTAGAATGCAACCCCCAAAACAGAGCCAATTCTGCTTTCAAACAATGCTCGAGCAGCAAGAGGGCAAAAACAGGAATATAATTTGAAAGTAAATTATTCAGAAAGGTGCAGAAACTAAAATCGAAGCTCTTCAGGGGAGGTGACCAAGGTTCCCAGCAGGAGGCACTACCCAAAAGTGGCAAACAAAACTTTTTTTGAAAATGATCCCACCTTTGAGGTCTTTTAGCTAAGTCCTTCTTTAGGTGGGGGGGGGGGGGGTGACATTTTTTTGGAAAGTCTCACTCAAAGTAAACTATCTCGTCAATTATTTTCGTCGAAATCCAGGATATGTTTTTTCTCCCATCCACCCCGGTAACCATCGAAGACCGCACGTAGCTCGAAACTTACGACGATGACGACTTCGACAACCTATAAACCAGATACCTATGTCGACGTTGCGCTGAGAGAACATCTGTAGTGTCGTCCCATCGACGTAAATTTGTTTAAAATTGAAAAAAAAAACACTATCGTAGATTATCGGAAATGACCCGGCGTTAATCATCGCTCGCTGCAGCGTGTTTTTATCGCTGGTTCAGCAAAGGTATCCGTACCGCGATGCCCGGTACGTTGTGTATATTTAATGGTCGTTTACGATCGAATAAATAAACGCCTCGTTCGCGTTTCGCGTTCAGATTATGGCGCAGGCTCACAAACACACCAAAAAATAATCATAATTATTTATAAATGTGACAATAAAGATAGCCGACGGCGACCAGGCGAGGTGAATTGAATACGCGGACGCGCGCCCGCCGCGTCCAAAGGTTAATTAAATCTTTAAACGTTGAATGAAGAAGGCGCGCTTTTCCGCGCCGGACCGCCGATTTCGTACGCAGGGAGATCCCATACATCAGCATATCGCTGAAGGAAGTTGGAATAAGAGAGATACACCTAGAGACTCGTGTGTACCTACTCAGCCCACGGGGGCTTTACTTCCCAACCGAGCGTATTGTCATTTTTATTATAACCGTAATGGCGTAGCGGAGCAGCGTGCGTCCAAAGTTTTCAGGTCGGTATCGCTTTGCTATCCGACTTAACGATCCAATTTATATGCGACCACGGCCATTCCCTGAATTATTATTGGTCGGTTTTAATGTCTTTTGGATTTGTTCTCTCTCTGTCTTACTCAGCGGATACCTTCGGACTCACGATGCGCGCTCTCTTCAGCCATATTCGTCTTTCGGAAAACTATACACATAACGTCGCCCGCAACCTATAAACAAAGAATATATCTTTTTCTTTCTCGACTATATTATGAGAGGTATGGGTTCGGAGGAATACACACCGAACAACGCCTCTCTCTGGTATATCTTCTCCAACTATGCCATATACCAATTACTAATTACTTGGCTTGGACATTTCTCTTCTTTGACTGGTGCCTCGCAGGCTTTTTAAATGAGTTTCAGAGGTTTTTTTCCTTCCTCTCTGCGCCGGGTTCGCGTCATCATCGGCGTCGTTGTTTTACTGACATTACGCCGTAGCAGGTTGGTTCCTCGAGAGGTGTGCGTGTGTGATGTGTGTATATAAGGTAGAGATATGTATCTATTTTTCCTCGCTCGTTCGTATTTTTTTTTTACTTCGGAGCTGTTTCGGGCGTTTTGACGACAGGACTACTTTATCTTGTACGGACGTCTTCGCTAAATACACGAAATATTAATTCTTACTCGAGTAATAATTTTTTTAACGACCGAGGAATACGTTTATCCGGTTCGATTTCTGAATGATTATCGCCGACGGACCGGAAACGTACCAAAAGTAATCTGGCGACGGCGAGTGGCCAGTTTTGTGCCGAAGAAGAATACGAAGGGTTTGTAGATACGGTAGAGATTCGTAGAAACGGTGGTATTTAAAGTATCGAACCGTCAAAATCTTTTGATTGATGGAAATCAATATTGGTGCTAAATTTTCTGATGTTGGGAAGCTGCAGGTAGAAGTTGGTATTGACCAATCAATCCTTGATATTCTGAGATGCATGAGAGTGAAGCTGAAAGATCCTTGAATCGATTTTGTTTCGATTTTGTACGAGTAAAATGAAAGAAAATAGTGGAAAACGCCTCAGAACTGCTGATTACTGCTGATTACTCACATACGAAGCTTTAAATCGTGCTGAGAACATCATTTTCGAACTCAGCATCCCCGAAAACCTTGAAATCGATATGCATCATGGATTTTTATCATTTTTTCACTTCCCCTCCCCTCTGCCCCCTTTGAACAATGTTGACAATTGTTTCCAAATAATTGGATTGAACTGTCGAAAAGTGATTTTTGGATTGTTGGCTCTACTTTTTGAATTCAAATTAGTTTATTTAAAAATTTAACCTTATACTAATGTGATGTTGCTCTAATCATTGAGCGAGGTTGTCAAGAAGTCTGAGGTGGGAGGGAGGAAGAGGGGTTCGAATTTTTTGAAAATCATAAGAAGTCGTCATGCATGTCAATTTTATTTCATGTCATTTTTTAAAGGTCCTAAAATAGATTTTGTTTCGATTTTGTGAGAGTAAAATCAAAGAAAATGGAGGAATGCCCTTCGAAATTCCTGATAACAGCTGATTACTCACATACGAAGCTTCAAATCGTTCTGAGAACATCATTTTCGAACTCAGCGTCCCCGAAAACCTTGAAATCGATATGCATCATGGATTTTAATCATTTTTTTCACTTCCTCTCCCCTCTGCCCCCTTTGAACAATGTTGACTTTTGTTTCCAAATAATTGGATTGGACTGAAGAAAAGTGCTTCTTGGATTGTTGGCTCTACTTTTTGAATTCGAATTAGTTTATTTACAAATTTTACCTTTCACTGATGTAGAGTTGCTCTAATCATTGAGGGGGCTGTTAAGGAGTCTGGGGTGGAAGGGGGTGAGAGGAATTAAAACTTTTTGAAAATGATAACAAGTCGTCTTGCATGTCAATATCATGTAATTTTTAGGCGCTGAGTTCAAATCTGATGTTGATTTTTCGTTTAAAGTTGTTCATATTCTTGGAGGGGGGCGGATGAAGTGATAAGGGGGTGGAAACTTTGAAAAAATGATAAAAATCCATCATGTATATCGATTTCATGGTATTTTCAAGTGCTGATTTCGAATCCGATGTTCATTTTTTAATTTAAAGTTGTTATGATTCTTGAGGGGGAGTGTGCTAGGGGGTAAGGGGGTGGAAACTTTGAAAAAAATGATAAAAATTCATCATGTATATCGATTTCATGGTATTTTCGAGTGCCTATTTCGAATTTGATGTTCACTTTTTAGTTGAAAGTTGTTCTGGTTCTTGGGGGGGGGGGGGCGCGCTTTGAAAAAATGAGAAAATTCATCATGTATATCGATTTACGGGGTTTTTGAGTGCTTATTTTGTATCTGATGTTTATTTTTTAGATTCAAGTTACTCTAGCTTTTTGAGGGGAGTGAAGGGAGTAAAATTTCAAAAAAATGATAATAATTCATCATGTGAATTTCTAGGTATTTTTGGGTGCTGATTTCAAATCTGGTGTTAATTTTATGTTCGAATCAAATTTCAAACAAAAACTTCAATTTTTTAATATTTTGAACAGTTAAAATTCAAAATTTCAATTCAGTGCACTAAATTTAATTCTATAGATGAATATTTGACCATCAGAGAAGCTAAAAAATATACCGGGCAAATAAATCGGTATCATATTTTCCTATTCCACCCTTACACACCTTTAATTCGTAAAAAATGATGAAAAAATGCATACTACGTAACGTACACGCGAATCCTAATACCTGGTTTGAAAAAAAGGCACATTCAACTATCACACCTTAATCGTAAAATAAAACGTCCGCAAAGGTGGACTATGTACGTGGATTTCGAATTCTCGGTATGTACCCGAAGTCGTAACATAATTTGGAAAAGATACCCACTACGGTGGAAAGAGAGCCAGAAAAAAAACACGCTCGTGGAAAAGCATAATTTTCCATTTTACGCGCCGAAAAAAAGATAATAAATTTCCATATTTTTCTCGAACGGCCAGCTAGCAAATGGTTTTCGTATGATAATTCGCGCGTATAAAATTATAAATAAAATTAGGATCGTTGGGTGGGAAAACGACGTCCGAAGGGTTAGCAACTTATGACATGCCACTATACAACTATATTAAACTTCGTCTGCGTATATTTACGCTTATAGGTTAGATCGAGTGAATATTATAACAGTACACTTGTTTATATCTATACCTGGTAGTATTTATCTGACCGGAATACGCTTTGGAGAAGATCAAAATGAATCGAGCAGAGCGAAGGGAGAGTGAGGAAATTTGATAAAAAGAAACGGACTTTTTTTTTAAAGCACATATCTCAGTTCCCAAAGTGATCTTTTTTTGTTACCTTATTGCCTCGAGGAACAAGAAGAGGACTAGAGCGAAAAAAAATTAGAAATTGTATTATTTAAACGTCAACGAGATGGATGTCCTTATGGTCGATAAAGGCTAAAGGCGCGTTTATCGTTTAGCTCTTCTCGTTCTCGCGCACACGGTAATTAATTCGGTCAGGATACCTTTTGGAACGATGCGATGGTCGGATCACCTGCGTATATACCATTTTGCCCGCGTTTTCTACCTTAATATAAGAGTAAGAGGCTACCTTCCAATTTAAACCGGAGAGGAAGGTAGAAGAGTATTCGCCAGCGATCCAGCCTGGGTAATTTTTTTAATAAATAATTGGAGGAGTTTTCGCGCATCCGTCGATGATTTATTAACCAGCCATAAGGATAACCCTTCGTCGGATATTTTGCGGCTTAATTGATATATACTCTGGTGCCCGTATCTGGACTGAAATTGCGCCGCGTATACGGATTGTAGATCGTAGAATGTCTATATTTCGAGCTTGGAATGTCGAACAAAGGCTTATTTATGATGATACGTTGTGAAGTTGTGATTAGTGAGAAAAAAATGAAAGAGACAGAAAATTCCTGAAATCATAGAGAAATAGTATTTAAGATATCATACATTTGTTGAAATTGTCAACATTATTCAAAAAGTCTAAAAACTGAAAAAATTGTTGTACAAAAATCGTTCAAATATTGGAAAAAAATGCAGTAAAATATCAAAAAATTGTATGTTCGAAATACCTCGAAAAATTTTCAAATTACTGCAGAATTGAGTAGGTATTCGAATGTAGTAAAATTTGTTGAAATATCAAAGAAATCGACCAGTTTTCGAACAAATTCAACAATTTTTCACATTCATGATAATTTGAGTAACTGTTGCATAATTTTTCTCCCATTTCATGCAATTTTCACCTCATTTTTGAAAAATTTTAAATTACCTATTACTTACTTCATGGAAGTTAGATATATAAATTTTTCACAATATTTCAAGAAATTTTGCAACTTTCTTTTTATTTTATCGATTTTTTTCATTTTGAAAAAATTTACGAATTATGAGTAGATAATTTAGATAAATTTTCTAACAATTTTTTATAAAAATTTCAAAAGTTTTCTCGCAATTTGAAGAATTTTTATGACAATATGACGTTTTAATCAACATTTCCATTTGGAACGATTTTTGTGAAATTTCTGAGTATCTCATTTCACAGCTTTAACGATAGTTCTTGCCAAAGTGATCTTTATAGTTTCAGGCATCGGCATCATAGCAGGTAACTTTTTTAGGGTGTTCGTCACTTTTTTCGAATTTGGTCACTAAAAGTCACTTTTTTCATCCAAAGGTCACTAAAAGTCACATTTTTTCCTCCCAAAGTCACTTTTTTCGCATTTTCAAGCAAAAATTCAAATTTTTACGTAAAAATTGCTATTTTTCAAAATTCTTTAGGGAAAAAAATTAAAAGCTGATAATGATTTTTCAAAAAAAATTTGCCCTCGCTTCGCTCGGGCAGTATTTTAATAATTCTATTTTTAAATTTGAAAAAATTCTGTTTTTTTAAATCAGTAAAGTAATTGATTTTTTAATCAACTCCCCATTTGACAGAATAAATCAATAATTTTGACTAAAATAAATCAATCAAACAATTTTAAATATCACAGATTTTCAAATAAATTCATTTCACTGATTCAAAAAGGCACAGTTTTACGAAAATTGACTGATTTAGATTTAGAGAGAAGATATAGGTCATATTATATCAATTGTTTGTCCCAAAAATCACGTAATTTTTCAATTTTTTTTTTGCTTAAATGTGTATAAATTAATTATGTACCTATATCTGCCTCCTAAAGTGCCACTAAAAAAATTAGATTTTTAGATTATTTACCTAATTTTTTCATTGAATTTTGACCCCCTCCCCTCATTTTTTCTTGAATTCTCAGCCCTCTTTTAACTGTAAAAAAAACTCCCCCCCCCCCGAAAAAATCGAATTTTTGGTTACTTTTTGGTCAATTTTTGCTCAAAAAAAGGTCACTAGTCACTTTTTTTCTTCGAAATTTTGCTATGATGCCTGTAATTAAAAAAATCCCCAAAAACTGTAAAATCTCCCCCCCCCCAAAAAAAAAATTGAATTTTTGGTCACTTTTTTCTCAAAAAAGGTCACTAAAAGTCACTTTTTTCTTCGGAATTTTGCTATGATGCCTGTAGTTTGATTCAAGTTTTGCATGGAACAAATATTGAAATCGAAAAAAATCACAAAATCTCATGGAATTTTTCGTAGGTCCATGAGACAAGACTGAAAAAAGTCAACATTTCAGTATATTTAGTTTTGAGTTTCCTGATACTTCAACTCCTCCTCGAGGACGAACCAGACTTGGCTTACGACAAGAAAGAGGGAGGCTACAAATCAAAAATTTCTATCTCAAAAGTATGAGAACGAAAATTTTACTCAAAAAAGTCATCATTTTTGAAAATTTCTCTAATGTAAATTTTCATCTGAGAATGATATTTTGCCATTTTCGGAGAAAACTGCCAATCCCCCTTGTTCGGTTTGGTTGTGCACTTCCTCTTTGTCATCGTGTTCCTTGCTAGAATTTTGGCTGAAAATCATCCCTAAATCAGTAATTTCATAACTTTATATAATATTTTTAGAAGAAAATTCGCTTAAAACCACATTCTTATAGACCATACGTCACGTCAACCCCATACTTTCAAAATTCGAGGGAAAAACTGGCCAGGAACAGAGTATACTATACGCAACATTGCAACACCAGAAAAAAAGCATGTCAGAGCAATGAGCTGGAACACTGTATCGATGAGGCGACTGCTGGTCAGAGACTATCACTATTATATATTCGCGTTATGAATAAATTTACATTAATTTGTCATTTCTATTGGCACTTAGGGTAACGGACCGTATAGGTCATTTATATTTCATGGAAAAACGATATAACGAGTAAGTCCGAACCGGAGCGGTGGAAAAAATAAGAATATAACTCGTGTTTTGAGCCAATAAAGCTGCGTGGCAAAAATTCCTTATACCTATATCGCAGGATCGTTACATGGGCCAGGCTAATATACGAACGGAGCAAAAAAAAAAAAAAAGGAAAAAAGGTGTAAAACACTTACCATGAGGAACCCATCCGTGCGAACAGCTTTCACAATATCGTATGTGCAATTTACCCGGAGTAAAACATTCGCAATTGCAGGCTGGTACTGTGCATCTGATGGCCTGTAACATAGAAATTCAAAGAAAAATTATTATTTGGGAATTCATCGGTAATTATTCGAATATCGACGAATATTTGTATAAAAATACGAATTTTGGAGAAAAAGTCATATTCAAAGCGAGCTTTCTTTCGGAAACCTGCCAAGAGCGTGCTAGACAGAGCAGGAATGGAGGAGGAAAAGTGTATAAATCATGCAAAAGGGCGCCCCCACGCAAGTAAAATATAATAACGTCGGATGACATCATATAACTTGACACCCTTTTACAAAGGGGTTGTTGTCAGGCTGTCCCCGGAGAGTCATTTTAATCTGTCAAAATTTCCTTAGCCGGTGCTTTTATCTTCTTTATAGTTTTTAGTGTCTCGTTGCTGTGCAATCGTCGTAGTGTCGTAATTTCGAGGTAAAGATGTTAGGTCGTTGAGGTTCGTGCTGGTGAACTCTTCCGAAAAACAGGGTAAGACGGGCTGATAAATCATATGTAACGTGATGGACGCGGACGTTACCTCTTGAGTCGTAACGGACGCGAAATGTTACTCTTAGGACGACTTACGTGGGGTTTCAATTGCTCTGCTGGATGAATTACGAGAGATGGAGGAGGGACGGAGGTAAGGTGGTTATGGACTCGAGTTGGATTTTGTCAATTGATCTAGGGGTCGAAAACGTACAGCAGGGTTGAATTTAGGATTTTTTCGATGAAATTGACTATAGTTTTGATCTTTGAGGTGGAAAAAATCAGGTGTGAACTTTTTTTGTAAATTGGATGTTTTTTTGGATTTAGGGTACCCGAGGAGAAGAGAGAAAATTTTTTCGAAAATTATTTTTCTGGGGCTCCTATGCACTTCTGGGGCAATAAAGAGCAGAAGAAGCAATTTTTTTTGAAAATTGGATACCGCATTTTTTGGAGTCTTATGGACTTTTGGGGTATCTGAGAAGAAAAAATATAATTTTTTTTGAATAATGGATGTTTTTTGGGAGGTCTTATGAATTTTTGGGTGTATCTGAAGAGAAGAAGGAAACCATTTTTTTGAGAAATGAATGATTTTTTGGAATCATATGGATTTTTAGGGTATCTAAGGAAGAGAAAGAACGAAATTTTTTTCAACGGATGTTTTTTGGAGTCTTATGGACTTTTGGAGTACCTGAGGAAAAGAAAACAATTTTCTTTAAACTAGATATTTTTAAAGGTCTTATGAACTTTTGGAAAAGAAAAAATCAACTTTTTTGAAAAATATGTTTTTTGGGGGGTGTTATGAACATTTGGGATATTTGAGGAGACGAAGGAAACATTTTGTTTGAAAAACAAGTGTTTTTTGGGTTCTTATGGATTTTTGAGGTATCTGAGGAAGAGAAAGAAAGCAATTTTTTTGAAAAATTGATGTTTCTTGAGGTCTTGTGAACTTTTGGGGTACCTATCTATAAGGAGAAGTAGGAAGCAATTTTTTTTTAAATATGTTTTTTGGGCTCTTATGGACTTTTTCGGAATTAAGAAGAAGAATGATAAAATTCTTTTGAATAATAGATTTTTTGAGGGGGGGGGGGGTTATTTTGGACTTTTGGGGTATCTGAAGAAGAGAAAAAAATATTATTTTTTTTGAAAAATTAATGTTTTTTGAAATCTTATGGGCTTTTGGATTATTTAAGGAGAAAAAGGAAGCAATTTTTTGAAATAGGATTTTTGGGGCATTATAGATTTTTGTGGTATCTAAAGAACAGAAAGCAATTTTTTAATTTTTTTGGGTGGGCTTCCGTGGACTTTTGGAGCTTCTATGAACTTTTGGAACATCTAAAGAGAAGATGGAAACAATTTTTTTTGAAAATTTGATGTTTTTTTGGGGTCTAATGGTGTTTTGGGGTATCTGAGGATAAGAAAGAATAGATTTTTTTGAAAAAATAAGTGTTTTTGGGATCTTATGGATTTTTGAGGTATCTGAGGAAAAGAAAGAAAGCAATTTTTTTGAAAAATATGTTTTTTGGGGTCTTATGGACTTTTGGGGTATTTAAGAAGAAGAATGATGAAATTCTTTTGAATAATAGATTTTTTTTTTTTTTGGGGGGGAGGGGGGTATTTTGGACTTTTGGGATATCTGAAGAAGAGAAAAAAATATTAATTTTTTTTGAAGAATTAATGTTTTTTGGAATCTTATGGACTTCTGGATTATTTAAGAAGAAGAAAAAAGCAATTTTTTTAAATAGGTTTTTTGGGGCCTTATGGACTTTTGTGGTATCTAAAGAGAAGAAAGCAATTTTTCAATTTTTTTTTTTTGGGGGGGGGGTTCTTTGGACTTTTGGAGCTTCCGTGGACTTTTGGGGCATCTAAAAAGAAGATGGGAACAATTTTTTTTGAAAATTCGATGTTTTTGGGGTCTTATAAAGTTTTGGGTATCTGAGAAGAAGAAAGAATCATTTTTTTTGAAAAATTGATATTTTTGGGGGTCTTTTGGACTTGAGGGTATTTGAGGAGAAGAAGGAAACAATTTTTTTGAAAAAGATGAATTTTTGTGGTATCTGTGGAGGAGAATTTTTTTATGGATGTTTTTTGAATTAACTTTTGAGGTACATTATCTGATGAGAAGAAGGAAGCAGTTCAGTTGACATCTCAACATTCACATCGTTATTTTTCCTTTTTCTAACGTATTTTGCAGCTTCAAGAAGAATTTTTTAATTGACGACTTCGTAATCGGTCAATGACGACATCAAAATCGTACTCTGCAGTAATTTTCTCAAAACCTTGCGACCAAATCGACGACGACGATGATTTCAATATTTAACAACTACTTATACGTGTTTTTATCGCGAGCAATAACGAACTCCATTCTGGAGACACATTATTAAGCGGATTCGCGAACATCACGATTTTTCTGCTATAAAAAAAAACACAGAAAAATATGGCCGCAGTCGTATAATATTAATTATTATTGCCTATTCTCATCGTGCGGTATCTCGATGCTGCTCTGACAAGAATTACATCACGTCGTCAATTGGCAACACGATGATTTTTATAGACTTGCAATTATTGGCGATGGAATGGAATCGTGGACGAAAAAAGTAATATATTCCCAACTATGACGTCGAAACAAAATATACGTTCATTTTTGGAAGAAAGAATCGTCATTCGACTCCCTCTTCCTCGTCTCGTCCCCTTCATCTTTTTTTATATAGAAATATACCATACTTAGCCAACAACAACAATTGTTCGAGCCGGGCAGCAATTCACAAGGGCGCTATATTACGTAATGACGTTACCTCCTACTACGTTTAAATCTTGTCGTATTCAAATTGGACTCAGGTCTAACTGCCATGCAAATCGAAAGGTCTACACCCTTGTTAAGGGTTCTCTCAAAGGACACATTCGATCGTCTTGCTGACCTCAAATGTTTCAACAGCGCACCTTCGGGCATCGCGGTGGTGGCCAACCGACGTTATTTCGAGCTTTTTTTTTCGCGTCGACGAGCCTTTTTTCTCTTTATTTTTTTTTCGCAGTTGGTTTCGAAGCGAAGGAGCGTACTAACGTGGAATATATAGTCGTAAATATTACACGAATTAATCGAGGTGGCAGTCGAAGCAGCGGCGACGTATAAGCGTATACGACTATACGTGCGTGAAATGTTGAATGAATTGGCACACATAGGCGAGCACGCGCGCGCCTATACGCGATACAGGCCATTTTTATGAATGGGATCGAAGAATTAGAATCTTTAACCGGTTTCGTGTGGTGGTTTTTTATCCTCTTTTATTTTTATTTCAATTTTATTATCATTTTCTTTCGAATACGTATATTCGATGACAGGCCAGAGATATATAATATGGTCGAGGTGTAATTAATCAAAAATATGGAAATTTTACATTTTTTTACGATTCCAACGCCGAGCTGGAGATGTGAGTATTGTTTTTCAGCTTCGCCGCAGAAAAGGTGATAGGAGATGATCGCGAGATGAATTTTTATTTCGTACGAGGGCCTGGATCGAATACGATGCGACGTGTTTCAATGGAATTATACGATAAGGTACCTTGTTCGTAGATCTTGAGATTTTTTGACGTATTTGGCTATTTTTTCGATAGCTTATTTTTCTGATATCGTAACTTGTTTGAGTATCCGTTTATACGTGCGAAGAAATGAAATTTGATCGTGGCTGCCGAAAGGTTGGGAAGTGATTGTTCGGAGAAATTTCTCAAAGGTGTGGCAAAGCAGGTACCGGTAACTGAAGGTTATTTGTTGAAATGTGTGAAAATAATCAAAAAATTGATGAAATACTGCCAACATTTTGAAAAGTTCTGAATTTTGAAGAGACATTGCGAAAAAATATTGAAATTGGCTGGAATGCTGCAAAAATTGATCAGAAATCTTGACAAAAGTGTTGATTTAAAAGAAATAAGCAATACAAAAATTTCGTGAAACGCTGTAAAAAAAGGTCGAATTTTGATGAAAAATCATTGTGTCAAATTTCGTAAATGTTGACCAACAAAAATCACGAAAACTCGTTGAATTTTCGCGAAAATTGCTTAAAAATTGCACAAAAGTTGATGGTTGCAATTTTCTAGAGAGTCGAGAGAATTTCATAAATTTTGAAAAGTCGTGCAAATCTGATTATTAAATAAAATGAAATTTTAGCTTTCGATCGCATTTTTCTTCAAAATTTTTCGCGTTCTCTCCGCTCGGGCTCATTGAACTGGGATGATATTTAAAATACCTATGAAAAATATTCAGCTTCTCTTTCCCTACTTTTCCCCAGAAAGTTTGAATACCTATTTTAAAGCGATGAAATTCATTGCCCTTTCTCATTTTGCGGAGAGGGGTAGGAAGCCCATAACAGAAATACACTCTGACAAAATGTCAAGTGCGACAAAATCAAAAAAGGTCTCAATGTTACAAAATTTATTCAAATGTCAGATAACACAGGTCAACACGATTTCTGTGTCTGGGGTCCGATTGCCAAAGTTTGGTTGCTTTTATGTTCCTAACTAATGAAGGGGAAAATCATTTTTTTAACCAAAGTTTGTTTGGGGGGAGGGGTCGAAAAATAAGGGGTTTCAAGAACAATAAACACAGGTTTGAGAAAAAAAAATTCAATTTTTTTTTGGCTCAGTCTTATAGGAAATTTTACGGTGAATCGAATGGAACAAACTGCAAAAATCTATCTTATTTAGAAAAAATTAACAACTTAAACTTTCCTGAATTCTGTGGAAAAAATTCATTTTTTTTGTGCCTTGCCTACCAAAAAGTGACGTAGTATTCTTAATCTATGACTAAACGTCCTACGACAAAAATTATGAGAACCAAAATTGTATAGAGGATGAAATTTCCTATCTGGTAAAAGCGATTAGATTTTTCTGGAAGCCATCAGAGCTTTCAAGATGTTTTTGAGTAAAGCTGAACATTAGTGGAGGTAATTGAGAAAAAATCATCAACTAAATCAATTTTTGGCTTCCAAAATTCCAGTAATATTCAAATTCACACGAAAATATCTTGGAAAATATGGCTCCCAGAAAAATCTTACAGCATCTATCAGATAGGAAATTTCATTGGCTACAATTTTTGTTCTTATCATTTTTGTCGTAGGACGCTTAGTTTGCTCAGAAATGTCACTTTTTGGTAGAAAAGGCACAAAAAAATTAGATTTTTTCCACAGAATTCAGGAAAGTACTTTTTTTTGCAACCCTGTGTGCATTGTTCTCGAAAAAACTTTTTTTTGACCCCCCCCCCTCCCGCGCCACCAAAGGAAACTTTGAAAGTTATGAATGAGTATGTTGGTGTATTTCGATGCGTATTAGAATCAGAATTCAGGCATTAGAACTGTAACACAGAGCAAACAATTTTTTGTCGACTAATCCACCATACATAAGTGTTCACCTACTGAAATTTTGTGCTAACCGAAAAAATTATATGAGGTAATGTATAGATAGGACCTGCCAAAGGTCGAGGTCGGAACCAAAAAATCCTATATATATAATTTTTTTACTGAGACTTTGCACAAATGGATTTTATTGCAATTTGAATGCAGTTTTTATGCATTTTTGACCATTTTTGACAATTATATGCCCCTCCAGTAACAAATACTTACAATCAACAACCAAGAGATTCTTCCAAATTACATGAAGTAAAAGTATTCTTTAAACCGAAATTCGAAAAAAAAGGCTGAAAAATACCTGCACAACAAAAAATAGTAGCATCTAGTAGTTTTTGCGAGGTTCCCCCACTTCAAAATTTAATTTTGTAATTTTTCATCAATAATACCAGTGCGACCTATCAAATTACTTTAAAATTTTGCGTAGAATTCGAAAATTACGTCTATTTTTCATTTCGATCCCTTGGGAGGTGGTTTTCGCCTCAAAATCTAATTTTGTTATTTTTTTATCAAAAATATCCGTGTGACCTATCAAAGTAGGTACATTAAAATATCGTGTAAAATCCGAAAATAATGTTAATTTTACATTTTAACTCGAGGAGGGGGGGGGGGGTGGTTCCTCGCCCCAAAATCCTATTTTGTCATTTTTTATCAAAAATACCTGTGTTTTACAATTGTTGACTTTCTGTTAAAATATCGGCTATTTGAGTCTTTTTTTTTACAATTAACAAAATGTGCCAAGCAATTTTAATAATTAGAGGAAAAATGATGAAAAATTTTGACCTTTCCGTAACTTTTCAACATTTCGTCAGATTTTTTAGAGAATTTTAAACATTTTAAAAAGAAAAAATGTATATCTGATACTTATTTTAACAAAAATTCATCAACTGAAAAAAATTAAATTTCTTGGCATTTTAATTTAAAAAATCATCTTTAAAACATACCCATGGTTTAAAAGCTTTCACTCTAAAGAAAAACTTGTTCAATTTTTTTTCTTTTTCACATTTTCGGTTTATAATACTTACCAAGTTGGTAAATCTGTGTAAACTATAAAAGAAATATTTTGTTTTTTTCAACATTTTTCAAATTCTTCATCCTTTTTGACCATATTTTTCCAATATCATCACTTCATCGACCCTTATGTTTCATCTCTCAAAAACCTCTTCTACATGCACATTTTTCTATGCCATCCATCTATCGGCCACCTAATCGTCGATAACAATTTCAAATTCTCCGACTGTATCTAGACATTTCACACATTTGACCCACGAAGGCGAAGGTGCTAATCATGCATTTTGATAAGTCACACCTCACCTCGTCGCAATTCGATTTCTAGGGGAGACGGGGTCGTCAATATACCTTATAACGACCCAAGGATGACGTATTCCGCTGGCGAATAATAGAATAATGACTTAACGACTTTAATACACACACTCGCCAACGTGTATAGAAAAATTTCCTCCTTTATCGTCGAAATCTATAGTCCTACGTTAGGTCTATGGCACGTTTAACGTAAGATATATGCGATAATCGATAAGTGGTCCGATTAAACGCGACTCACTGTATAATACTGACCACATAGCACGTTTATGTCAACAAAACCTCTCTTTTTCTTATTTTTTCCGCTGAGATGCTCGTTAACGCGCGTGTAAAAGAATCAGCCTCGATGATTGTCACTTTTTTGCCTCCATCTGACTCGAGACGACACACTCGATCTTTGAAGATTTTCTTTCACACGTCGCGGACACTCGAATGTCCACTTGTGACACCTTGCTCAACGTCTGGTATGTTGAGTGGCTCGGATCTTGTTCGATGCTGCATCATTATCCAGGCCTACGCTCAGCTCATCCAGGAGGACACCCATCATGTCCAACCCTGATTATATGATACGTAGCTTCCTCGTATACACCAAAAGGTACCCATTCAAAATCCATACCTATTTTATATTAATTGAGACGTCGTCGACGGATACTTCTTTTCTGCTATTTTTTTACTTTGAGCCACCTCATTCTCTTTTCATTCGTCTTCGTTCTGTATCAAACGAAGCTTTCGCATTTTTCACGAAAAAAATAAATAAATAGGGGGACTCGGTACGTGAAATTGAAAAAAAACCTCGATATAAAACGATTTCCTTTCTTTATACGTAGCAGAAAAAACCTCTCGTGCGGCTGGCGAAAGGATAAAGGAGAAAAAGAGACCTAACCGAGGTACACTACGTAGGTACTCGATAAGTGAAAAAGTAAACAAAATATGGTAGCGAGGAGATCATTAATTAGTAGATAAAAAGGCGCATTTCATTTTGACGTTATTCATACAGCAGCTATAGAGAAGAAGACTCCATCAGCGAGGCGGCGAACCAACGATTGCTGCTGATGGGAACCTCTCAAGTTTTCATATCGACGTCGTTCCCGCTGCTCGGCTGTATCCAAAGTACCAGGGAGGGCTTTACTGGAAAGCAGAGAAGAGGACGTGGTTTTTGTAGTACTCCGTATGTTGTCAGCACAGCGCCGCCACGCCGAGTTGTACCAATGTATCGTATTAAAAATCATGTTATAATACTGGCGAAATGATGCTGTATTTGGAGTAGAAGGGTAGGAAAGAGGAAGGTATAAATGGTGAGCAGATTCGGTGCTGCATCTTTCTCGCACTATTGCTCGAAATATACGTAGGATATGGAGTATGTATTTTATTCGAAGATGTTTGTCTATGCTCTCGGTCTCTCTGTCGCTCTCACACATACGGGCATGGATTCTGTTCGACACTCTATACATAATAGACATGAAAGATGCGAAGCTATTGGTATACGTATGCAATTCAATGCGATGACTAGGCTCTTATTGCTCGTACTCGCCGCGTATACGATGTGTAGCTTTGAAAAGAGAGCAATACGCAGATATGGGTATGAATCTCTTTGTGCACGGTGCGATACGCGAGTAGATTCGTCGTTCTGTGTACGTCAAAGGTATATCGACTGTATGGACATACGATCATATTCGTGTATTTACTCGCTACCTTAATCTAATCTAGCATACTTATCGTATCGGGACACCTATTTCGTGGATAATTAATTTCGAAAATTATCATTTTCGATTTATTGACGAATAAAGTTACTCTGTTATTTTTGAATCAGTGAAATTTTTATCAAAAAATACTGAAAAACAGTCAGAATTGCTGCACAGTAATAAATCAGTGAAAATTTTTTCACTGAAAGCAAGCCAGTGATAAAAAATTACTGGTAATCAGTGAAAATTCAGTGATATTTATGAAATTCACTGAAAAATCTGTGAAATTCATTGAATAATCAGTGAAAAATCACTGAAAATCAGTGAATTTCACTGATTTTTCCTGTGCTGCAATTCTGACTGTTCATCAGTGATTTTTCATTGATTCGGAATGAGAGAGTACGAAATTGAAAGAATGGGAACTCAATTTCGTAAAAAAGTTTTCAATTTTTTTTGGACATTTTGAAAAAAAGGAAAGGGTCTTTCCCTATAAATGGGTGAAATCGGTCCTTGACCCAAATTTGGTCTAAATTGGCTCCAAATGTTACTTGGAACATAGAAACCTTTCACTCAAATTTTTTGCCCCCCCCCACCCTTTCCCGAATTATTACACTCCATGTGCTGAAAATTCAATCTGCGATATCTTCAGAAGAGGTGGGGAGAAATTTTTTGAAATTTTCACAGATTGCAGGCATCAAGTAGGTGTACGTATGGTAATTTTTTGAAATTTTTGTTTTAATATTTTCTTAATTTTGGAGCGGGTCGAAAATTTATTTGGGGGGAGGGGGTGACATGGCTGGAATTGAAAAAATAATGTTCGTCAAGTATAGGTAACACATATTTTCCTTACATTCTCAAAATGATAACAACATAGTCAAAAAAATGGAAACCATATTGAGCCCGTGCTGATACGTTACATTTCCCACGGCGCTCTCGTGAGAAGTTCGGCGTTCACGGTCTTATGATTTTTACAGGAGAGGCGAAAAAAGGTCCCGAATTCGCTCGAACTCAAGTAAACGCTTACTAATGAGTTGAGAATGATCCAATTTTTTTTGTGAAAACATGGATTTTTTGATAAAAAATACTAACAGACAACCCAGCCAAAATTTGAAAAAAAAGTAACTTTAGGAACCTCTGACAGTCGAAAAAGTAACCAAAAAAGTACCTAATATATTTTTTTTAAATTTTAATTTATGATTTCACCCAGAAAACGTAAAAAAGTCATTCGAATTTTTATGCCATGGTATACTTTTTTAAATCATTTTTTTAAAGCAATTTTTGATTTTTTTAAAAGCAAAAACCAAAAAAATTGATTTTTTTCTCAAAGTTTTGAAAAAAGTAACTTTTGAGTACAAAAAGTAACAAAGTTGCTTTGAAAGTAACCTACTGGGATGCCTGTACTAATGAAGTAGGAATCATAATTAGTAAAAAATTATGAACTCGTGTCTTAAAAATAATTAAATGCTAAAAGTTGTACCGAAAACCACATGAAATTATTTGAAATTTTGAACAAAAAAATTAACGCACTTTTTACTTTAGGCTAGAAACTTTGATCATGGATATGTAAAAATATACTTTAGAGATGAGGCAAAGCTCCTTAAACTTTATAACTTTTTATTAGGTAAAATAAAAATGTTGAAAAAAATAAACAAGTGAAAAAATGAAAAAAATAAAATGAAAAAAATAATACATGTTTTGTAAAAAAAAAAGGAAATTATTTTAAAAATAAGAAAAAAGAGAAATATCTGCTGGGAACTTCAACACCCCCCCCCCCCCGGATCGAAAAGGTGTAATTCACAAATTTGATTTTTTTAAAATTTTTACTACTTTGAAATCAAGTCAGACACTGTTTCTGGTCACTTAGAATAATTTTTGATTAAATTTTTCAAAAAAATTTTATGGCAACGTTTTCAACTGCATTTTGATTTACCTACTCAATTTTCATACAATTCGAGTTGTAATTCAACGACTTGAAAAGTTTACCAAAAAAGTTGTTGGTCATATTGAAATCAATTTCTAGAAATTTTTTGAAGATTTTGTGTAGCAGTATTGCCAACTGAAATTTCATAAATATGGCATGAATCAAAACGCGGTTGGCAGCATTGCCATGAAAATTTTTTGTAAAATGTCATCAAACATGATTCCAGATGACCGAAAAAATTTTTCTGTTCGATTTTGTGGTGTTTTTTAAATTTTTTTATTGAAAATGTTTTTTTTTTTGGGGGGGGGGGGGTATGAAAAATTTAAAAAATCTGAATTTTGGTTTTTGAATTGATAAACAATTCAGACAATAGAGACTACATATTTAGTTGGACTCCGTCATTGCAATTTTTAGAAAAATGTTCAAGTCTATGCATTGGACAATTTTCTTTCCAAAAATGTGTTTCGATTTTTTAGGCGGGGGGGGGGGGTGGAGTGAGGAGGTACGGAGAAACAATAAATTAAATTTTCAAAAAGTGTGAAAAACTTTAATTCTCGAATTTTGGTAGACAACAGGCACCATGAAAATCCCATTCGTCCAGTTTTATAACTTTCTAGAGCAAAAATCCGTAAGCATATATCTGACTTTCAGAGAATCAAAACAATTGTAATTTTTTCTGTCGTCGAGTGAACAGAAAGTTGGAATCAGCAATTTTTTTTGGCATAATATGGGTGATTGGACAGTGTTTTGTTTGATATTCCAGAGCCTCTACCTTGTATAGTTTAAATATATAACCAGGTGTTTTTTGCCACCGTCAAAAGTAATTACTTATATGAAAATTTTCGTAAGGCTATTTAAACCAATTATTCGAATTCGTCTGAATATTAGCATCTTGCTAACCTTCGCGTAAAAGGTGACAAGTTAACAAGCACCTTCCACTTTTCGTTTATTTATGTTCCAGTTCGTGAAATCATTCCGAACGTTTGGCTGGTGCTATGCATTGAACGTAGGTATCGGGCCAGTGAGCCCTCAATTAAGCTTCTTCCATCTTATGAAGTTGATAATTGCCCATTTACCCTTCCATTTTTTGCTGGTAAATGAAAAGTACATATCAAGGAAACAGAAAATGAGGATGAGGAAGTGACTTTTTATCTACATCCAAATTGCAAATATTTCTCGGAAGGTTGCGAATTCCTTGGAATGCTTTTTCAAATTCATGCATCTTTATGAGCTTTCCCCCGCCCCCTCCAACACGAAATATATTTGGTTAAATTTAAGTAGATTAAGAGAACGACACTAATCACGAACAATCGAAACCATCAAAATGGCGTCGTCGTCGCATAAGTACTGTCGATGACGATGATGACGCGACGACATCTTAAAGAATTCTATACCAGTACGACGAGGAATTTCATCACCACCAAGTCCAATAGGTATACCACCGTATATACGCACGATCGAAGCACGGACACTTGAGAATGTCACTGGATTAAGCAGCTCGAACAGATTCGAGAGCTTTATAAATACCGACCGCGTGCGAATTAGAGAGTGAAAAAGCCTGGCGAACGTTTACAGTAAAATAGGTACCCTTGTGTACTTCTGATGAAGTGTATGGTATACGCAACAATATGGCCGACGACGATCAAGTACCTACCTATAGTGGCGGCTTCTTCATTCGATGACTTTTCGACGACTTGAAATGTTTTGTTTGCTTAGAAGGGGGTTTAATTTTTAGCAAACCATTTCATCCGTCACCCCTGCTTTTCGCCCATTTCTTGATTAGTTCATCTTACTTGGGATCTGGGATGGTTTTTCGGATTGAAATTCTTCTTTTTTAGATGAATTATTTACACAGAAAATGAATTGGTTGATGAGCTAAACTAGATGGGTTGATGCTTGATTTTAATACCGATTAATGGGTCAATATTCGAATCAAGAGTTGGGCGATTTAAAATTTTTGATCAAATTATTGATGATTGGACGAAAAATGTCATTTGAAAAATCATTTATTACTTAGTCACTTCCTACTTTGACAGAAAAAATCTGTAACCATTGACAGAAAAAAATCTGAAATTTTCCACAGAAAAAATCTGTAATTTCTAATTTATGACAGAAAAAATCTGTGATTTTTGACCTAAAAAAATCTGCAATTTTTGACCGAAAAAATCTGTACCTAATTTTTGACCAAAAAAATCTGTATTTTTTTACTAAAAAAATCTGTACCTAATTTCTAATTTATGACAGAAAAAATCTGCAATTTTTGACCAAAAAAATCTGTACCTAATTTTTGACCAAAAAAATCTGTACCTAATTTTTGACCAAAAAAAATCTGTAATTTTTTACTAAAAAAATCTGTAATTTCTAATTTATGACAGAAAAAATCTGTAATTTTTGACAAAAAAATCTGTAATTTTTTACCAAAAAAAATCTGTAATTTTTTACCAAAAAAAATCTGCTATTTTTGACCGAAAAAATCTGTACTTAATTTTTGACCAAAAAAAATCTGTAATTTTTGACAGAAAAAATCTGCAATTTTTGACCGAAAAAATCTGTACCTAATTTTTGACGAAAAAAATCTGTATTTTTTTACTAAAAAAATCTGTACCTAATTTCTAATTTATGACAGAAAAAATCTGCAATTTTTGACCAAAAAAATCTGTACCTAATTTTTGACCAAAAAAATCTGTAATTTTTTACTAAAAAAATCTGTAATTTCTAATTTATGACAGAAAAAATCTGTAATTTTTGACCAAAAAAATCTGCTATTTTTGACCGAAAAAATCTGTACATAATTTTTGACCAAAAAAAAAATCTGCAATGTTTGACAGAAAAAATTTGCAATTTTTGACCGAAAAAATCTGTACCTAATTTTTGACAGAAAAAAACTGCAATTTTTGACAGAAAAAATCTGCAATTTTTGACAGAAAAAATCTGCAATTTTTGACTGAAAATTCATTAATTGAATAAAATATGCAAAATTGGACCCGAATTTGACTGGCATTACCTCATCCCGAAATCAATTTGTATGGCTGTGAAAGCTATCGTTCCAAACCGCCTCCCCTTCTTCTACTAATACAATTTATACGCAGAACTAACTTATTCTCGTATACCAGAAAAGAAGATGCACAGGACGTGAAGGGAAAGGGGGAAAAAGTATTAAAAATAACATCGACCAGATGCATTTTTCTTCTTTTTTTTCCAATGTTTTGAACTCATTAAGGACGAACGCGGACACTGACGCGCGGATACATCGTGTATAATATTTGACTTTGGTCATCGCACGTATATGGCGGTGGCGGCGGCCCAAGTGCCGCTTGTCAGACAACAAAAAGTCTATTACTGTCCACATTACACGCGAAAGGGTTAATGTGCCATTGTTTTCTTTTCCAGACGCGCACTAAAACGTAATTAATCAACGGACACGTACAGCACAAATATTTGTATAATACGATTATAAATTTACACAGGACTTTTTAATGTCCATCAAGTTGCTTCTCTATCTACCTATATATGCCTACGATATTATATTATGTATTTTTTAGCCGCCGCCGCTACCAGAATGATAGCTGCGGATCCCGAAGGACGGCGGTGGCGGTTTGGAAAAAAATGAGCTCGCGTTGGCTTTTCTTTCTCTTTCTTTCGTGGTGTAATTAATGTTAGCCCTTTAATTTACTCATCTTGTCTTTGTTTTTGTTTACAGTGCGGCTGCAAGAGGTGATTACGATGTCGAAGTCATGGGAGGTATCAGATCTCGACTGTGGAAAGATTCGTTGGTAGAAATAGCCTTACGAGATGTGCTGCGTTGTCTGGAGTATCGATGGTGAGTGATGAAGATTTTTTTCGTATTAATTCGAAAATATATAAAAATAGATCGAAATTGAAAACTAGTTGGAAACCACGACGAGTAGATGGTTTTGTTTTTCGAAAACCGAACCTTTTTTCAATAGAATTGCCTAATTATCTATTTTGTGTTTTTTATGGGGGGGGGGGTGTTGAATCACAACTTCACCAAAAATGTATATAAAAATTATTTCGATACCTATACTTTTTCACACGAGCTCCGTCCAGCCTCTTTTTTTCTCCTCTGCCCTTGAACCATTCCCCTTTCGTGCCATTCCGCTGGCAACTTCCTCACTGCTAATCGAGCGCACGTTTGGTCGATAATTTCCTACGCCACGGAGTATCAAAAAATCGCCAAAAAAATTGCCAACAGCGATCGGCGCTCGGGTCGTCGCTAGATACCCATGACAGAACCCAGTAAAGCAGACAGAGAGCGAAGCAGAAAAACAAAATCAAACATTTAAGGGGAACCTTGAACGAGCCAGCTCAGAAAAATTACACGACGCGATGTGTAATTACGGGTATGAATCGTTCGGAGTACAAGATGAGGGAGCTGATTGGCGTGCGAGAGGTAGCGGGGTACTCGTGAATATGGAACCACTCGCTAATCTAAAATAATTATCGACCGTTAATTAGAAGTTTATGTAACTCGGGACTAGGTAATTTGAAAATTATCAACGCGCTGCGTCGTACCTGTGCGGATAAAGATGTACGACGTATGTACGTGTACCACCGTACGTATAACCTGCAATTGACCGCATCCGCGCTGGCCGGTCCTCTTGTGTGATGCTGCGGCTGTGGATGTTGTTGTGGTCGACGCGACGCGGCGGTAAGACGATGTCGTCATCGATATAATAATATTTATAGCGCCGATCAAGGATATTCGAATAAGACATAGATATTATTTTGCAAGCGCGTTAGACCGAATAATTTGCCATATTTCGATGTATAGGATTTGTAAATTCGTATTTACCTAGCGTGGACTAAAATACCGAAGTTTTGTCGTAATACCAGATTACGTATCGTCGTACGATGTTAATTTGGCGATAAAATGAGTCCGAAAGTAAAAAAAAATGGTCAGAAAATTTGATTAGTCCCAATAATTGTAAGAATATTCTCAGAATTGGAGGGGAGGAATGAAAGGGGGACAGAAATGATCGTCGATCAGGTGATTTTTTATGGATAACAAAATAGCTCATTTTTTGGAACGAAAAATCCTCAAAATTTAAGCTAAAATGAGTCCGAAAGTAAAAAAAAATAGAAAATTTGATTAGTCCCACTAATTGTAAGAATATTCTCAGAATTGGAGGGGAGGGGATGAAAGGGGTACAGAAATGATCGTCGATCTGGTGATTTTTTATGAATAACAAAATAGCTCATTTTTTGGAACGAAAAATCCTCAAAATTTAAGCTAAAATGTGTCCGAAAGTAAAACAAATGGCCAGAAAATTTGATTAGTCCTAATAATTGTAAGAATATTCTCAGAATTGGAGGGGAGGGGAAGAAAGGGGTACAGAAATGATCGTCGATCTGGTGATTTATTATAGCTTATTTTTTGGAACGAAAAAACCTGAAAATCTAAGCTAAACAATGCGATTCAAGACTTCTTATGAAAAGGTCATCTGAGATTTTGAAATTTTTGACTGATAAAGAACTCGACTTTGGTAAAAAAAAATCAGGGCATGGAAATTTCGATTCAGAAAAATTATTTTAAAAATTATGAAAAATCTGAATTACTTAGATGACAAAAATTAACCAATTTGAATGAGAAAAATGGCTGTCATTCAACAAGTGATTTTTTTTAATTTGCGAATTTTTTGAAAAAAAAAAGACCTAAGATTCAAATAATAATAATTGGAAAATTGACCTCTGAGCATTGAAGTCCAGATTCTTGCGTGAATGGAATGGTATTCTAGGAGAAGCGAGAAGGGGTAGGTAAAACGTAATCATACAAATCTTTTTTTTAACAAGGAGATTTTTCATTTTTCTCAACCATGAAAATTCTTTGGTATGAATTGGAGTCATTGAAAAGAAGTAAAGCTTCAATTTTTGTGTGAAAAAAGTTGTCAAAAAATGATGATTTTTATTCAAAAAAAAATCGGTTTGCTACCTTGGTTTTGAACTGTATCCATTACCTTGTTCTGAAAATGACCCTCTCATCAACTGTTTTTCGTCAATTTTTCGAAGATGGAGGGAGGGGTGGGGGTAAAGATGGCAGAAAAACACGAAATTTGATTGAAAAACATCGAAAAATTGCAAAAATTTCAAAGAATGTACAGATGGTTTATGCAAAAGACATGCAAGTGTATGTATTTATTATATTGTTCGATTATTCGACCCCATTTTTTTCTGGAAAAATCATCTCAAAAAAGCTAAAGAATAATTTTATTTCTAAAATTTTGTACCAGAGAAAAGAGGTTTCCATCTTTGCTCTCATTTTCTTATGCCATTAGTTCGAAGGTTTCAACTTGAAAAAATACTTAATATAAGACTGCGAATAATTTCAAGTCAAAATATTGACAAATTAAAAAAATATTTTTTTAAAAGGCAATAAAAAGCTCAGGATTTAGAAAAATTACGCTTTAAATAAATGGTTTTGAATTTTTTGTAAAAAAATTTCTCAAAAGGAATTCACTTTTATGAAAAAAAATGATTATTTCAGGTATAAATCAAAAGTTGGCATTACTATAAGGCAAAAATCGAAAATTATTGACTCAGATAGGTACTCAGATGGAGTTTTTGTGGATTTTAATTCGAACTGCAAATTTTTTATTGAAAAGAGGGTCAATTTTACTGAATTTTCCTACTCGTAACATAATTTTTCTTTCCATTTAGTCAAAATTGCAGGATTTCTCTAAAATAAAGACTTAATTTAGCAGATTCAAAAATCATGGATTTCGATTTTAATTTAGAAAATATATTTTGAAATCATTCTTAGAATCAGATAATCTGAATAATTGTGGTGATATTTTTCAGCGTTCGGAATTCGGATTTTGATTTATAACCAAGAAAACAAATAAAACATACAAATACCTACCTATATCTACTATAAGTTAAATCTAGAGTAATAATTTTCAATGATCTAGGTACATGAATATCGGTTTCTTTAAACAATTTTTTTGTCGAGTGATGAGCTGTGCTCGGTGGCATAGCTCTAACGTCGTGTCTACTGGTAAGAAAAACAAGAAAAACCAAAAATAGCAAGATTTTTACCTTAGGAGCAAGGAAACCAGCTCGCTATCTACTGGCAAGAAAAACAAGAAAAACCAGGAAATATCAAGAAGTTCACTTTGATACAAAAAAAGCAAGAATTTTGTGATTTTGCAGCAAAAATCAAAATTCTTACATTTTTCTCTTTTCTTGAAGTTTTTAATCGAAGAATAAAAAAAGGGTTATTCTTTGGCAAATTTGAAGCTAGAAAAATTGCATGAAAAAGGCAAAAAAAATCCAGAAAACAGCAAAAATCTTCATTTTTCAGACCCGGTAGACACCATGATCAGAAAATTGCAAGAATTTCCTTGTTTTTACAGCAAAAAGCAAGAATTTTCAACTTTTCTTTTCTTTTTATTGAATTATCTAATCGAAGGAAAAAATGTTTTTTTTTTTTTGAGAGCAAATTTGAAGCAAGAAAAATTGCATGAAAAAGGCAAGAGAAATCCAGAAATAAAAAAATTATTCTTCAGATTCAGTGAATACCGAGCAAAGGCAAAGAGTTTGTTGGCATGTTAAAAAAAAATGCATAGTAATTTACGATTTTGAAATTTTTTTATGAATTTATTGTCCCAAACGTAGCGATTTTTTTTTCCTAAATTAATTGATAACTATTTTTTACTATTTTCTAAAACCATTTTTGTTGACAGAATGGCAGTAAGGGTGAGAAAATTTGAGGCCCTTCTCTTCCTAGATGATAAATTTCAACTTTTTCCTATTGTTATCGTTATTTTGAAGGAGTGGGGGCTGGGGGCAGTCAAGACCCTCAAATCTTCCTTTTTCCTCAAATAAGTATGTCTGTGGCTATGTACTGGCATATTAAAAAAAAAAAAGATTTAAGTTTACTTTCATAGGTAAAGGTCTTAGATTTTTAATTTGAAAACTCACAAATAATGAAGTCGCACAAAACTGACGGTAATTTCAACTCGAAAACTCTCCAAAATTCCAATTTTAATCCAAAAATCGTACACATTTGCCAAGCTAATGCCATAAAACAATTAATCTGTCATAAATGAAAACCGCACCGAATCGAGGCATAAGAAAAGCGGAAATAGTCGGTTTACGATGCACCGTACGTCGTCGCAACGCTAAGCGTCGTTTTGGCTTCTTTTTCATGTACGTAGGCCTACGAAGTACCTACGTATCATAGGATATAGAGGATATAACGCAATTATAACGCATTACTATATTACCTAGATAATTATATAGTTGTAAAACGGCGCGTTATTAAACCGCTAATATACTTTTATATGCAATATAGGTATACGCTCGGAACGCGTTACCTCCTTTTCCATTTTCATCGCATATGTACGTATACTCGTAGGCTATACATGTACGAGAATAGGTATATGTATAATCCAGTGACAGAAAAATAATTGCTGCCGTTCGTTTCTCATTTCGAAGTCATATTCTTGTATTTTTTTCAACAATGTTAATTACAGGTTTACAATACGTGTCGAGAGAGAAAGAATAAAGATGGAGAGAATGTAGGTACGTTTATATGCCGACGATCATAGGACCTATTAGCATGATGGACATTTTCAATCTGCGAGTTATATTATACATTTGCTGGGTGGACCCCGGGGCTGAAGTATTCTCGCAGCAAAGCCAACTGCGCTCTTTATAGGGAAGCATTGCCCTCTTTATGTATAATCGGTCTGTATAAAATAGATTTGGGAATATCGGAAGAGAGTTCGATTAACTCGTATAAATGTGCATCGGAGACAAGAGAGATGCAGAGAGAGGAATACGACACGACGAACGTGAAAACCAACTACTCCTATTACAGCACATTGACGAAGAACGACAAGTACGACGACGATACCATATAGTTGGATCAATCTATCAAACTGTGATTTGCATATGAAGTATTTCCCGAGCGGATAGTATGAACTATACATTGACGAAGTGTACGTACGAAGAAGAATATATAAGGAAGGCAGCAGGCAGGAAAGCTAAACGGTCGCTAGGAATAACGAGATGCGAGTAGGAGAAGAAAAACAGCCCGGCAATATCCGACCCATAGCGAACGTGATCGCGCCGAGAGTTTATAAATAATGATTCGTTATCAATCTTCAAAAGACGCATTCGTCTCTTTTTTACCATACATATCTCGCTGCCCCCTTCGGCCATCCCCGGCGCCCGATACGAAAAAATATTGACACGTTTCAAAATAGTATACCGTACGTATACGTATAAAAATCCGATATAAAAACGCGTTCGGAGCCCTCTCCTGCGTTGGGAGATGGTCCATAGGCGAGGACGATGAAACGCGGCCATTTTTTATGGTTTTATACATAATTGAAGGAAACGTCGGAGGGACTTGGCGTTAGATTTGGGCGCGACGTCGTTATAAGCGCGGCTATGGATGCGGCCGCAGTACCCACAGACTCTGGTGCAAAATATACATATAAGATTTACTCGGTTAAGACATTTTTCATTTTTATGACGCTGTCGTCAGATTTACAGTTTATTTATTCACTGGCGTATTATCTTTGTGTATACATTCGGCACCTTACCATTACCGTACCGTAGAGTCGGCTCGTTTTCTCTGTCTTTATTTTTTTTCCGGTGTTTCTTTTTATATTCGCGTTCGCCTACATCTTGCTGTGCCTGAAGTTTGAGAATTGCGTGGAATGAACGGAGAAAATAAGTTGGGTTGGTAGAATGAGTGTATACTGTAAAAAATGACAGCACCCAAGTTGCTAATTTACTCGTGAAAATGAAAGAAAATGATATCGATAGATTGGCAACGCTTTAAAATGTTTTAGAATGATTGAACAAATCAATCTGAAAAATACAGAATTGCTTGACATTCAAGTTCAGACTTCAGAGTGATAGAGAATTGGAGAAAAACTATTCAGAATGAGCGCAGAATGACAAGAAAGTGCCGTTGAATCATTCAAAATTATTGCTGAATGACACTAGATGAGAAGATACCGGTCAATAAGTCATCTGAAATATTTGCCAAATGAGTAGAAAAAATTTCACCTAGTCATTCAGAATGATCGCAAAATGAAGAGGAAATGTTGGTGACTCAACAATAATAATAATTACAGAATGATGAAAAAATGATATTTGTGTCATTTTAGGTCTAGATTGACAGGATAAAATGATAAAATGTTATTCAGAATAATATTGCAGAATGACGAGCAAAAGTCAAGTCATTCAAAAATACTGCAGAATGACAGACAAATAAAAGTCAGATCGTTCAAAAATATTTCATAATGGCAGACAAAAGTCAGGTCATTCAAAAATACTTCAGAATGACAGACAAAAGTCAAATTGTTCAAAAATACTTCAGAATGACAGACAAAAGTCAGGTCATTCAAAAAAATTGCAGAATAACAAGAAAAAGTCGAGTCATTCAAAAATACTGTAGAATGACAGACAAAAGTCAGGTCATTTAAAAATACTTCAGAATGGCAGACAAAAGTCAGGTCATTCAAAAATACTTCAGAATGACAGACAAAAGTCAGGTCATTCAAAAATATTGCAGAATAACAAGAAAAAGTCAAGTCATTCAAAAATACTTCAGAATGACTGACAAAAGTCAGGTCATTCAAAAATACTTCAGAATGCCATTCAAAAATATTGCAGAATAACAAGAAAAAGTCAAGTCATTCAAAAATACTGTAGAATGACAGACAAAAGTCAAATCTTTCGAAAATACTGCTGAATGACAGACAAAAGTCAGGTCATTCAAAAATACTTCAGAATGACTGACAAAAGTCAGGTCATTCAAAAATATTGCAGAATAACAAGAAAAAGTCAAGTCATTCAAAAATACCGTAGAATGACAGACAAAAGTCAGGTCATTCAAAAATACTTCAGAATGACATTCAAAAATATTGCAGAATAACAAGAAAAAGTCAAGTCATTCAAAAATACTGCAGAATGACAGACAAAAGTGAAATCGTTCAAAAATACTTCAGAATGGCAGACAAAAGTCAGGTCATTCAAAAATACTTCAGAATGACGGACAAAAGTCAGGCCATTCAAAAATATTGCAGAATAACAAGAAAAAGTCAAGTCATTCAAAAATACTGTAGAATGACAGACAAAAGTCAGGTCATTCAAAAATACTTCAGAATGACAGACAAAAGTTAGGTCATTCAAAAATATTGCAGAATAACAAGAAAAAGTCAAGTCATTCAAAAATATTGTAGAATGACAGACAAAAGTCAAATCGTTCAAAAATACTGCAGAATGACGGACAAAAGTCAAATCGTTCAAAAATACTTCAGAATGGCAGACAAAAGTCAGGCCATTCAAAAATACTTCAGAATGACAGACAAAAGTCAGGTCATTCAAAAATACTTCAGAATGACATTCAAAAATATTGCAGAATAACAAGAAAAAGTCAAGTCATTCAAAAATACTGTAGAATGACAGACAAAAGTCAAATCGTTCAAAAATACTGCAGAATGACAGACAAAAGTCAAATCGTTCAAAAATACTGCAGAATGATCGACAAAAGTCAGGTTATTCAAAAATATTGCAGAATAACAAGAAAAAGTCAAGTCATTCAAAAATACTGTAGAATGACAAATAAAAGTAAAATCGTTCAAAATTACTTCAGAATGACAGACAAAAGTCAGGTCATTCAAAAATATTGCAGAATAACAAGAAAAAGTCAAGTCGTTCAAAAATACTGTAAAATGACAAATAATATTCTCAATATTTCGAATCATCCAAGACCATGATTGATGGAATTTTTCATATAACGTCTGAAATAAATTCTCAAGACGATTTGTAAAATTTGATTTAAATTCAGAACCGGACCGAGCGGGGGAGAGGGGAGCAAAATAAGCAACTTCCTCGCCCCAAAATGGGAAATTTTCTCTTTAATCTGGAAATTTTCGAAAAGAAGTGTCTTCTGGAAAAATTTTGAGGAAAAAAATTAAAAAATTGTACTTTTGAGTCAGAAAATTTGGGAAAAATTTCATGTTTATTGATTTTGTAGTCCTTCCCTTCACCCAGATAATTGCTAACACTTCGGTTCATACCTGGAGATTTTCATTTATCGACGAAATTTACGATTTTCAAGTTATAAATTTTGCAGAACTTTTTTGTTTTTGGGGAATTTTTGATGAAATTCCCACCGAATTAGAGGAATTAAACTAACTTTTAGCAGGGTGTTAATTTTTGATCATTTTTACCTGTAATTTTGCTCCCCATCTCAGAACAGGCGTACGTATTTCGGAGGAGCAAATTTAACAATCAGGAGCACTCTGCTGCACAGTTTTGTTCTTCATTTCGATAAAAGAAGGCTTACCTACCGAAAGAAAACTTGAACTGGTTTCTTCTTGATGAGTCGTATAAGAGGGAGAACGGGGTAGAAATTACCAAAAATGATTTTTTCCAAAAATGGCCTCAATTTGAGTACCTTAAACCCTCCTTTTTGGGATCCCATATTAAAAAAATTGGCAAAATCGAAAACGTGAATGCCAGAATGAAAATAGTTGTAAATCATATCAAAATAAATGTCCCTAAAATTTTCAATTTTCCACTTCGAAATCAGCTCAAAGCTCCCGTATACATCTAAAGGTGACGAAAACAGCTCGTAAAATATACGAGCGAGAAAGACGAGCTTTTAATAACGCTCGTAATAATATGTACAACCATCATGTACCTACACCGTATTAAAAGGCCAGGCAACGAAATCCAAACGAAAGGGTACTGCCACGCAATCGGCACACAATTCGTTATTATTACTTAAATGATAATATCTTTGAAAGTTGTCCCTGGAGGAAAAGGGTTACGAGTAGAGTATACAGAATGACGTCGAACATGAGGTGGAGTCAGGGGGCAGAGGGTACAGTCGGCTTCTACATACACGTTTGAAACCGTGTAATAGCGTGAACATTACAAATTAACCCTTTCGCACGCCGACATCACGTTGTTATCGACAATATGATTGCGACTAGGTGGGTAGGTTAGGCCAAGGTAGGTACCGTATAAAAACGACACTTAGATACACAATTACTCGTTCGCAACGATTCGCTGATGCCATTCAGTACCGTCTAACGACTATCACCTAGATTATGGTTAATTTACCGATTTTTTTTTCTCTTCGTCGAATAAAAGTTGAACGATGCGTCACATGAGCCATTATTTTGTAAATCTGCGACCAATTTGAATGGGAAAGGGGTTGAAAAATGGCTGACACGTGTAAAACTTGCCCGCCGACGTCAAATCGGGTCCCAAATAAACATACGACGATGGCAATACCCAAAACAGAATCTATACCGATTAAAAATGGGAAAAAATTGGACCAACCCTTTCTTTCAAATCGTATACATCGATGAATGACGACGATACGAGAAAGTACGGTTCTCGAATTGAACCATCGCTAGTATCGCGGGCAGATTATCAACAAACATGGCGGACACGGTGCCCAAAATCGAAACGATGAGAGGAGCACGAGCAGCTGTATAGGCATCGGCGAGCCGTACCCACTTAACCATGCTGCACAGATTGGGGTGAAAGGGTTATGCGAGAGATTGGAGGCTATTAGTGCTCCCGCCGTCGCGTACCCCTTTGGTCTAGTTGACAGGTCAATATAATGCGCCACGACTCGCGTACCCGAAATAAGCGCGACTGTATAGCGAACGAGAGAGCATTTCGCATACCATTAATCCATTAGCCCCTTCAGCGGCTGCAGAGGGCGGAGCAGCACCGACGACGGCCGCATTTTGATTTAGAAAAGCCCCTAATGCCCCCCTTCGTTGGCCACCGTCGTCGCGCAGTATCCTGTGCTTTGGCCTTTTTGCTATAGTAGCCCTATACCTCTGCTGTCGATGGTTCGTATTAGGTCTATATACGCTTTCATTACATCATTGCGAATTCATCTCGACGATTCGACGTTCGTGGGCGGATGAGCGTGAAATAGTAATCCGCCGTTGTAGGGGGTTCCTTCGTAGTTCACGCTTCTCTGTCATATCTATAGCTCGACTGTGCTGTAAGGATGAGTTTTAGAGCGTTGGAAATTTTATTTCGGTCTTGGTTGTATTCTTGCTTTTTTCCTCGAGTGGTTTGGAAATTCGAATTGATATTCTAGAATGATTCCATATGCCATGAAAAGTGTCAACTTTATATTTTGAAATTGGAATTTTCATAGAAATTTCGAATAGTTTCTCTCGTCTCATCAGAATTTTTATTCATGAAGTATCCTCTTTTGAGAACCCTCAGATCCATTCTTGATACCTCATATCATAAAATCAACAGAATTGACCCCCCTTTAATTTTTTGGATCAAACCTTGAGTTCATTTCTTCTTTGAATTTCTGTTAACGAACAATTCTTTATTCTCGCAAAATGTCTATTAGTTATCAAAAGTCATGAAAAAGCGACGAAATTTGAAAAAAGTCATGATTTTTTTACGAACAATCAAAGAATTTTCAAAAATTTTCTTCATTTCAGCACAGCAAAGAATTTTCCATCATTTCATTTTTTCTTCTTTTGAAAAATTTTCATGATTTTTTTAGATTCTCGCTATGACATAATGGTGTCCACTGAAAAGAAAAACAAGGGAAACCAGAAAATAGCAAGAATTTTAACGATTTTACTGCAAAAAACAAGAATTTTCAACATTTTCTTCTTTTCTTGAATTTTTTAATCAAAGGACAAAAAGAGGGTTCTTTTTTTCGCAAATTTAAAGCAAGAAAAATGGTAGGAAAATGTGAAGAAAAATCCAGAAAATGGCTAGGATTTTCATTTTTCAGATCCAGTTTAGACACCACAGACACCATGACCGAGACAGTTATTTCTGAAAAATTGATGTACTAGAAGAACAAAAAGTCATGAAAATTCGAAATATCAGTAGAATGGATAAGAAAGAAAAATCTTCCAAGGTTTTAACAAAAATTAGCGAAGTAGTCAACTTTTAGTGAGAGACCTCCCAAAATTTTTTTGAGCCCCCTCAGCTCAGAAAAGGTGGATCTACAGGACTTCGATGTGAGGTCATTTTCGAAAAATGAGGTTTTTGCCAGTTTTGGGTAGTGCCACCTGCTGGGAACATCGGTCATTTTTCTAAAAAGGAGCGATTTGTTTTCATTTTACCTTCTAAGCCCCCCCAGCTCAAGAAAAGACGCATCCAGAGGATTTCGAAGTGAAGTTTTTTTTTCTCGAAAAAACAAGGTTTTTGCCACTTTTGGATAGTGCCACCTGCTGGGAACCTTGATCATTTCTCTAAAAAGGTGCGATTTTTTTTTATTTCTCCTCCCTGAACCATTGACCTCGAAATAAATTTCACTTTTTGACCTTCACATGGAGGATGAAAGGTTGCAGAATGCAGATCGCAAATTTTTTATTTTCACCAAATTCGAATCACTTACTCAAACGTCTCAAAACTGAACCAAATTTTTTTTTGT
Source organism: Pseudococcus viburni (assembly GCA_033439095.1). NCBI lineage: Eukaryota > Metazoa > Arthropoda > Insecta > Hemiptera > Pseudococcidae > Pseudococcus > Pseudococcus viburni. The sequence continues at coordinate 423,299 of JAVBJF010000282.1, read as the reverse complement.
CATCTGGAATAGGTAGGTATTTTTGATGAAATTTTTCAAAGAAATCTCACAGCAGTGTTACCAATTGCATTTTGTTTGAAGTAATTTTTCTTTGTGAAATTCAAGTTGTTTATTCAATGCCTTGAAAAGTAATCCAAAAATTTTATTAGCAACTAAAATAAATTTAAATCAATTTTTTGACATTTTTTTGTAACAGTGCTGCCAATTGGAGTTTTATTAAAATAGCGTAAATCGAAATCAAATTATCTACTGGAAAGAAAAACAAGAAAATAGCTAGAATTTTCATTATTTTGCTCTTTCTCGAATTTTCTAATCGAAGGATAAAATTAGGGTTTATTTTTTGGACAAATTTAAAATACGAAAAATTGTATGAAAATGGAAAGAAAATCCAGAAAATAGCAAGAATTTTCATTATTTTGCTCTTTCTTGAATTTTCTAATCAAAAGATAAAATTAGGGTTTCTTTTTTAGAAAAATTTGAGATAAGAAAAATTATATAAAAATGGAAAGAAACCCCAGAAAATGGCAAGAATTTTTATTATTTTGCTCTTTCTTGAACTTTTAAAAAAATACTTAAGGTTTCTTTTTTAGACAAATTTGAAACAAGAAAAATTGTATAAAAATGGAAAGAAGAACCAGAAAATAGCAAGAATTTTCAATATTTTGCTCTTTCTTGAACTTTTCAATCAAAGGATAAAAATAAGGGTTCTTTTTTAGACAAATTTGAAACAAGAAAAATTGTATAAAAATGGAAAGAAGAACCAGAAAATGGCAAGAATTTTCATTATTTTGCTCTTTCTTGAATTTTCAAATCAAAGGATAAAAATAAGGCTTCTTTTTTGGACAAATTTAAAACAAGAAAAATGGTATGAAAATGGCAAGAAAAATCAAGAAAACAGCAAGATTTTCATTTTTCAGATCCAGTAGACACCTTGAAAATGCAATTGGAGGCACTGTCGTGAAAATTTTTTGAAAAATATCAAAAAAGAAGATAGATTAGGTAACCAAACAAATTTGGTTCGATTTAAAGGTGTTCGAGTGAGCAATTTTTAATTCGGTAAAAATAAAAAATTCGTAATATTTGTAATCTGCATTTTTTCAATTCCCCCCCCCCCCCTTGTAGAGACCAAAAAGTGGTATCTAATTTTGAAGTCTATGGTTCAAAATAATTTAGAAACTCAAACTGCACCTTTTCGGAGGAATGGCCAAGGTTCCCAGCTGGTGACGTTACCAAAATAATGCAAAAATTGCATTTTTTTTCAAAAATGACCTCACATTGAGGTTTCCAATTCAGGCTAGGAGGTTCAAAAGTTTTTTGAGAAGTCTTCCACTCAATATAGATAACTTCACCAATTTTCTTCAAAATCCAGGATATATTAATATTTTTTTCAATCCACTAGAATGAACACCCTGGTCCAGTGCTAAGCCATTGAATTCGAGGAAACATACTCGAACGGTATTTAATTCCCCTGCCCATCCATTGGTCAGACAGGTGTCAGTCCTTTACGTATATCAGTAGCCTTCAGGTACATACTACATACACCTACCTATAAGACGATGTACTGCATAGAAAAAAACAACGATTCCAGGTAAATTCGAGAGCTCTGTTCGGCGCAGCGCACGAAATGTCATCGAACCTAAGTACTCCGTATAAAAGGTGAACGATTCTTCGAAGTGTATAACGGACACGACGACGCGAACTTGCACCAACCCTACATTTAATACATCCACCTAGATACCACGACCGGGGCACTTCGCGGGGGAAAATCAGCACCAGCGATGGCTGCGTAAAGAGAACACTGCCAAAGCCATCGCCACCTCGTTGAACCGTGGAAATTTGACACATCGGGCCAGCCGATCATTCGGGTACTGCTAGGTATACAAAAGCTGCGTGAAAATTTCACGCAGCGAGTAATTGAATGGTGTCACAGCGTACCATGGTACTCTTGTGGAATAGCCGGGTGACATAGGTTTTTCGCGGCGAGCACATAAGGATAAGGGCGCTCACAAATACTCGTATCAGCGAGTAGGTGTAATTTGAAAACTATCGCAACAGCCGTTGTCCTTCCCATGGATATGTACTTCAACGCGATCAACGTGTTTCCTATATTTACGCTATTTTAAGAACTTCGCGTTGGTTTCAGACTGGCAGGGGAGGAGGGGGTGAGGTGTCGAATGTAATTGATATCGATTCCCGATATGTACCTATCGCACGCGATTTTTGACTGACGGAGTTGGAAGTCACCGTGGTTCGATTGCTGTTGATTGGAATAACGATCGAAATTTCAGGTGTCTTGTTATATTCCTAGGTACGTGCTGTACTCGGTATAAAATTGGAGAGATATTAGTACGAAAACGACCCCGAGACTAAGATATTACGTATCTTATCTATCACGTTTTTCGATGTATCTGGTATATCTACTTATAGAGGTAGAAATACGTCTGCGGTAAATTACTTCTTGTCCTCATGCATAGTCTATAATTTATATAGAAATTATTCGAGATAACGAATTTAACCATCGATTTGTTGTTAGCGTATGGCCAAGTTTGTATAGAAAAAGTATCCGTACGAAAGAGGAGGGAGAACTTGGACTCGACTAGTATTTTGTGATTTGAAATATTAGGTATTGTAGTTCCTGGTTCGTCGGAATATTAACAAACAAGTACGTGCGTTCGATAGCTTTGAAAATTACAGCCAGTATTGTTTGCGAGAAATTCGTGAGAGAAGTACCTGTATCTTTTTTACTAATCGATGGTCATCCGAGTCTCGACTCCCGAGTCAATTTGTTGGTATTAGAACGTATAGCAGTTTTGGGTTGGACTAAGGAGGAGCAATGAGGGAAAGGGATTGAATGTGAAGAAATTGAAGTTTTTAGGGGATGATTTGAAAAGGTCAACGTTGAATCATTTCAAGATCCTTTGAATGAGATTTAATCAGATTTATAATTCAAAATTTACAGAATGAAATAAATTTTTCATAACGAGTCCTTCTAATGACACAGAAATTTTGTTTCTATTTAGATACTTGGTGTCCAAAAAATCATAGCTATGTGCTGTGTTTTTTTTGAAAAATTTAAAAGAAAAAGTTGGGTATTTCATTTGGCTCTAAACAGTGAAAATCAGAACGTAGCTAGAAATTTCTCATGGAGAAGATTCGAAATTTAATAATTTTTTGAGAAATTTTGAGTTCGACCCCCCCCCCCTCCACTAAATTTCCTTTTACTCTAAAAACACTAAACTAAAATTCCAGCACAGCAATAAATCAGGGAAAATTTTTTCACTGAAAGCAAGTCAGTGAAAGAAAATCACTGGAAATCAGTGAAAATTCACTGAAAACTCAGTGATATTTATGAAATTTACTGAAAAATCTGTGAAATTCTTTGAATAATCAGTGAAAAATCACTGATTTTTCCTGTGCTGCAATTCGTACTGTTTGTCAGTGACTTTTCACTGATTCGGAATGGGAGAGCAGGTGTAATAAAGTTCTTGCACGATTTGCATACACTCTCATTCTGAATCAGTGAAAAGTCACTAATAAATAGTCAGAATTACAGCACAGGAAAAATCAGTAAAATTCACTGATTTTCAGCGAATTTTCAAAGATTTTTCAAAGATTTTCACTATAAATTTTACTGACTTTTCAGTGAATTTTCGCTGATTTTCCAGTGATTTTTCACACTGATTTGTTTTCAGTAAAAAATGTTTACTGATTTTCTTCTGTGCTGCAATTCTGACTGTTTCTCAGTGATTTTTGATAATTTACACTGATTTATAATTGAGAGAGTAGGTGAAATGTATGATGTATAAGTGGAAAGTGACAACTTCGATAGTCTAATTTCGACCACGCTTCCCTAGACCAATACTACACAGAATTTTTTCGAAGTTCTGTATTTATGTGAATGGAACAACTTCAGGTATAATATTTAACCTCCCCCCCCAAACTCAAGCAGTGGTCGAAGCTTTTGGAAGGGTACAAGTAGGTAATGGGGGTAATTGGTATGGAGACTTGGAATATCAGAAGAGGGGGAGAAAAAGTTAGCCTTTTTTCGCGTAGTCACTTCAAATAGTTCATAAGTTATTCGTTCAGGGAAGAAGGCACCTTAGCACAAAAATTGTGATTTTCGAAAAATCGGAGCTGAAATCGAGATATTTCAGTCCTAATTTTATTTTTGGGTCATTTCAACAGTATTAGGCTGGTCTGAGCAAGAATTTGCTTTGGTAGGAGTTTTTTTTTGGTTTGAATTTATTAACATTTCGTGTTGTGTTATTCGGTTGATTCAAGATGATGAAATTAAAAATCAACTTTTTGTAACTTTTTTTGTATAAAACTTGAAGTGCTTGTAATAAATATTAATTTTAGGGCCTTTTTTGAAGTCTAGGGACCTCGGGGATGGTTATATTCGATTTTTTTAGGGTTTTCAGGCCCGAATCCAAAAAAAGTGATTTTCAGGAAAAAGACTGCTAAGGTCCCTTTTTCCTTGGATGACCACACAATTATAATTGCGATTTTGTTCATGCTCGAGCGAAACGAGGGGAAAGCTTTGAAAAATTTGATTTTTAATGCTCCAAGAAGGCATTTTTTTCGTATAAATTCTTGACCTTATAGGGGGGGGGGGAGAGGGGAGCTGGACCCACTTTTTGACTACGTCACTGCAGTATGGTTTGATTTCCATAATGCTGCACCAACTTTTTTATCATGTGAGAGGGAGAGGACGTTTATCGAGATTTGAACCATCCACTATATTCTTTCGCCAAATTTTACCATCGAGATTATTTCCAGAGTACTGCCAACCGCGATAATTTCTTTTCTTCTGCAGTGAAAAGTGAAAACCTCTACTTTCAAGGGAAGTTGATTTTTATGACTACTCTGTACCTGAAAATTTCAAATTTCCTCATATTTTCTCTCAAAAAAGAGACCATAGCTCAACATGGCTTGATTTCCATCCTGCTGCTCTCTAAATCTGGATCAGTCAAATTTGGTGGAATTTTGTAATTTCACATCAGTTAAATTAATTTCACTAAAAATCAGTAATTTTTCATTGATGTTTTAGTCAAAAAATCACAGAATTCTCAGTCAATTCCCAATTTGTTAGAAAAAATCAATAATTTTTGACCAGAAGATCAGTGAAAAATTACTGATTTTCCATGAAATTCATTTTACTGATTCAAACAGGCAAAATCATCAATTTTGACATGATTCAGATTTAGAGAGTGCACTAACTTTTCCATCAAGTTTTCCATCCGTAGGAGGAAGAGTGAGCCTGGATATAGAAAGAGAAACTTAGTTTTTGAGTTGAGTTCCCCCTTGATTCTACTCCTTCTGAAAAGCCCAAAATCAGTGTCAACTCAAAGATCAATTTTTGGCACCTAAGGGTGGGTTTCCATATCCAGGCTCACATATTCCTTCACCGCAAATTTTATCTGCCCACCATGATAATTTTTTTCCTTCAGAAAAAATCTGGTTTCAAAAAAATGACTCATGCTCGCGTCCATTGCAGTTTTGATGATATTATCGTGATCCTCGAAGAATATTTCTCTTCTCGAATTAATCGGCATAGGATCCAGCAGCATGAATCTTGTCGCAAATGATACTTCCGGTTCCACTCCATAATTCCAAATTAGATAAGTTATTTAGCCAAAGCACAGCTTCAGATCCGTTATTACGATCTATCGCCATTATTACCAGTACGTGCAAGCACTCCAAGTACGTACCGGCGATAAACTATGTAATTTACCGAACGCAGAGTTGCGGTTATTGGGTACTTGAAATGGATCTGCACGTCCAGATAAGACTCTAGATCGAAGTCATCGGGAAAAAAATTTCGCGCCGGTGTAATTTAGAACACCTTGGTCAATAACGCGTAATACACTAGAGTCCGGCTGTTGGCACTATAATCAGAGTATTTTATATACGTAGTATGTGATGGAATTACGATAGATATACCCAGGACGACGGTCATGACAAGAGAATTACAGGGGCTAAGGAGGAGGACGCTCGAAACACTCAGATGCAATGCTATATGAAGGAAGAGAGGGCGAGAGGGGCGAAATTGAAAAAAAGACTTTTTAACCGCAACGTGTAATTCAGTCTTGGCCGGCTCGAGTGTTCGAAAAAATAATTCCGATCTCGTACGTAGATTTATAATTCGTATCGTTGGGGCATTTATCTCTTATCGTCGATATTGTACCTACGAGTACACAACACCTTATTCGTAGGTATCTCCTGATCGAACGAGGTGACCTTATCGATATTTTTCTCTCCATCTCTCTCGTTTAATCCATTCGTAAGAGGTGATGATCGCTCTCCTGGCTGCAGCATGGAGCCATGGACCACTACGTAGTGATTTTCTCCTCTCCGCATTTTCGAATATTTTGATTAAAACCAAAGAAAGACCAAGATCGTACCGTAACGACAACGTAATCATTTTTTCGTAATCGTACCTCCAACTGTCGACTTTGGAGAATCGTCGAAAAGAGCCCGAAGAACCAGCATGGTACACCTCTGATTCAACATTAAGGTCATTTTGTCGTCGATAATCTCGCTGCCGGGCGAATATTGATAACTAGTTTGTTCTCTCCGATTCTCGTCTCTCTTCCAATCGACCGTCGATTCGGAAACAATCGAAGGTGTATATTATGGCGCATAATTTATGACGTCACGATTCGTGAAGTCGGTAAAAGCTGCTTGATTTTATCGTACACGAGTAATCTCCAATCGATCGCCACCAGTTCATGGATAGTTGTTAAAATGAAAACGCGTTGTGCCTTACTATCCTTCGATTTCCCCGCTCTCTTCGTCTCGTCTTCATCTACGCTGATTTTTTTTTCCATCTCGTACGACTTAATGGTTATCACCTCGAGGACCCGGTACATACAAGAAGGAGGAGAGACAATTTTCGTCGGTTCGCCGCCATCCAGCATTCGTCGAGTATACCCTATCACGATTTCTAAACCATTGCTGGGCGTCTGCTTTTCGTGCTCGGTCGAGCTGCGGAGATCTCTTTCGCCCGTGAAATGCTTCCCATTTACTTGGGAATTATACGTTTTGTCGTGGCTGTGGCGTTGTCATCATCAACATGATACGATGAGTTGCACTCCATAAATATCGCAATGACGATGAGAAAGAAGAGGCGAATGCATGAAGCGCTGCGGCGATGGCCTCTCGCAAATGGTGTTTACCTACACCGCCGTCGCGACTTTCATATTGGAAAACCAAACCAAAAGACGCGGAGAGCAAAACAGTCATCACGACGATCAAAGTTTCACGCCTCGGTATGTTCATCCGAAGATTGAGTACTGTATGCTTTAGCCACTCTAACGCGACAAAGATGCATGGGCCGAGAGAGAAAGACAAAGACGTGGCCACGAATAATAATTAAGCTCAGTGTTTCGCGGCGCGACGAGCAGCCACGCCGGTGTTTTATCACGCCCACCTTTACGGCATCTGCGCCAGTAAAGCCCCCCGAAATAAATAACTGTCAATGTTAACTCGTTCGAAGACAAAACGACCCGACTCCGGTTTGGAATTAGATATCAGTTCTTCGGGCGATGGTGTTTATTTTAACGAATACCCATTACTGCGCCTTTGCTGCCGTGGCTGCTGAAGCCGCGGCACCATAGCGCAGTTTCCCAACAGATATGTACCCGTGTAGTTGAAATCGGTTCGTGTAACGCTGATTTACTGCTTGTTTGTAGAGCATCGTTTATTCGAGCTTCATTTCGGCCATTTTTTTGTGGTCAATTGGTCATCGGTGCTGCTTCGTGTTGGGTTGATGGATTTTCGTTTAAGAATTAACCGGTTATGGTAGAATAGATTGAGGAGGGTGGGGCGTCATTGAAAAAGTCCTTCGATTTCACTTGAACAGTGGTCATTTCTGAAGAGAGTAGTTGTTCGGTGACCTTTTTGTCAACAAAAAATGACCAGAAGTCTTTTTCAGGTTTTTTGTCAACAAAAAATGACCAAAGGTCCCTTTCAGGTATTTTGTCAACAAAAAATGACCAAAGGTCCCTTTCAGGTCTTTTGTCAACAAAAAATGACCAGAAGTCCTTTTCAGGTCTTTAGTCAACAAAAATGACCAGAAGTCCCTTTCATGTCTTTTGTCAACAAAAAATGACCAGAAGTCATTTTCAGGTCATATTTCAAGGACCAAAGATTATTTTATCAACTTTGACAAACAACATTTTATAATATACATAGAATACTTATTCAAATCAATTACCTAATGTTTGATGATTGCAATCGAATTCGATAATGTACAAGTGAACTAAATTCATTTTCAAAAACTTGGATGACACAATTTATTATCAGTGACCCCAGTTCATTTTCGGGATCAAAAGTTATTTTCAAGTGTCACTTTATACCATACACCAGATATTAGCCCATCTTCAATGATAAGTCACTTGCAGAAGACCGGGTGATCCAGAGTCTCTTTCAAATAGTAAATTCGTTTTCAATGACTGTAGGTGGCCTATAGTTACATTTTGGGATAAAAAGTCACTTTCAGCGTTTAAAAGTCATTTTCAGAAAATTATAGATGACCCAAGATCATTTTTAGTGAATCGAATGACAAAAAATGCCGAGTGGTTTGATTGATTTAAAGTCACTTTTGGCGACTTAATGACATTTTTCATGTGATTGTATGACCCAAAATCATCTTCCGGGGTTTGGATTGGGTTGTTCCATCTTTATAGTGGTTTGGCTGACTTTGTCTTAATTGAATGGCAAATTAAAAGTTCTTTTTAGCGACCAAAAATCATTTTTCTCTGATTTGGGTGACTCAAACAAAAAATAATCACTTTCAGTAGTTCGAGTGATCCAAAGTCACTTTCAGTAGCCAATTTTTGAAACGTAGAAGTCTTTCTCGGAGGCTAAAATGATTTAAAGTTACTTTCAGCGAACAAAAGTCATTTTCACTGATTTAGGGAACACAGAAGTCATTTTAAAGACCAAAAATTAGTATAACTGATTTTAATGACGTTTGGTCATTTTCAGTGACGAAAAGACATTTTCACTGATTTTTGGCACAATAAAGTCAATTTAGCGATCGAAAATTATGACAACTGACGAACTGAGTTCAATAACTTTTGGTCGTTTTCATTGATGAAAAGTCATTTTTACTGATTTTTGGGACACAAAAGTCATTTCAGTGACCAAAAAATAATTATAACTGAGTTTAATGACTTTTGGTCATTTTAATTGACGAAAAGTCATTTTTACGGATTTTTGAGACACAAAAGTCATTGTAGTGACCAAAAATTATGAAAACATAGTTTATTGGCGTTTGGTCATTTTCAGTGACCAAAAGTAATTTTTACTGATTTTTGGTGACATACTTAGAAGTCAAAAGTCATTCTTACCTATTTTAGTCGCACAAAAGTCATTTTAATCAATTTTGGTGATACATAAGTCACTGTCAGTGACCAGAATTCATTTTCTCTGACTTTAATAATTCAATGCCATAAGTAAAAGTCACTTTCAGTGGCTCGAGAGTGACGAAGTCATTTTCACTAACTTCGGTGACACAAACGGCACACTTTCAATAACCGAAAATCATTGATTTTGGTGACATAAAAGTTACTTTCAGTGACCAAAAGTCATTTTCACTGATTTAGATGACAAAAGTTTCTTTCGAAGACTTAAAGTTACTTTCACTGACTTTGATGACGCAAAAGTCACTCTCAATGTGTAAATTCAATTTTCACAGATTTTGTCAACTGTTATCAGTTTTGTGGCTCGGGTGACCAAAGCACATTTTTACTGATCCGGGTGACTCCAAATCATTTTCAGTGGCTTTCACGATCCAAAGTCCCAATCGGTGTGTCAATTCAAAATGCCAAAACTCATTTAAAATGGGTCAAAAGCTTGGAGTGAATTCTTCAATATTCATTCCCAACATCAGTTATTCTGGCACCATGAAATTCATGTTTTGCGATTCGAATGACCATACAAAATCATCTTTAATGACTCGAAGAACTCGAATTCATTTTTTGTCTTCAATGACGAAAAAAAAAGTCATTTTAGTGATTTCTATCACTACGATGACTGAAAGACGTTAGAAATCAATGCTTAAGATTGCTTAACCGAAAATCACCATTGACAACTTGATGGTCAAAATTCAGTTCTGCAGAGACTCGAGTGACCATCACCAAATTCAGAAAACATGACTTTGGTTATAAAAATCAAGCACCAAACTCGTTTTTGTTTTTTTTAACAACAAACGGATTTTCTCCCATTTTTCTCATTTTTTTTTCATGGGACTACCGAATCTCAAAAAATACTCGTTTTTGGAACCGAAATAGAATATCTTATCTCTGAAAGATGAAAACAAATCCCAATATGTCAGAGCATCCAGAAACCCAACTCTCGTGATTTCGAACACCGAACCCATCACCAGTGACCTTTTTGCTCTAAATCAGCGTTGTCATCCAGTAACTCCTTCATACGTCGACAAAAAAGCCCGCACGCTACGCATAAGTGCTTGGCAAATAGTTGAAATTCTCTCCGGCCTCTGCAACGGTACTGCAGCCACAGACGACGGGAATATCGAGCTCGGACTTATGTAGATATTATACGACAACTTGTCAAACGATGTACAGCACTCGAAAAGCAACGGCTACGTTATCGATATGACATTTTAAACGCTCCATACACATAAATACACCGGCGGTATAGGAGACCGCGACATGGCATGGCATCGTCACCTAATCGCATTAAAACGACCGCACGATGACACGCTCAGCGCGTAAGAAAAGTGTCCCGAGTCTCATCGTCTCCTATATTAATACACTGTGGAAAAAAATTACCTATGGGTAGGTTTGTGATAATATACGTTCGCGCGCATTAACATATTAATCGAATTACCATTTTCTGCTCCTCTCCTTCTAGGCTCGATTCACTTTTTATAAATCCTACATAATGATAATTTAATTTCGTGATGCCGATACTATTTTAGTAGTACCTGAAACTCACCCGAGCCTCGGCGTATTCCGAAATGAAAATATAAAAATTAGTGGAACCAGGCCTCGAGTTAAATTATAGTACATTACAATCTCTGGTCTTCTCTGCTCTTTCGACGATTCGATGCGAAGACCGATGCTATAAGAAAAATTCCACCGCTTTGGGTTTAATTACGTGCATATTATACGTTAACTCGTCTAATACTTTATACGTACACGTCGTCGGTATACGTGGACATCGCTAAATTACCTACATTCCCCCGGAAGCCTTTTAATATACGCGACTCGGTCAGTTCCTGCGATGGACATCGATAAAAATTCCATCTCTGGGTAGATTCGTCGCGTCAATGACGTCATTGATTCTATAATAGTCGAACTTATAAGTATAGGTGTAATATGTACGGACTTCTGAGTCTGGATAAATTGTCTATGTGTCGAGGCAACAACAAGACCGAAGAAAAAAAAACCAACACTGTTAATTGGTGTTCGGTGGCCAGGGCCAGGATTATGGGGCCCAATACACGTCGTCTTTGCCGCCGAGCGGAAGGTTAAAATATTGTAAGACGTCGTATACTAAATAACAGGTATACCGGGGGGACTTGTCGATATTATATAGGTACAAATACATGTAATTGGAGCAGCGGCAGTAAATCATACCAGCAGCGTATAATTACAATGATAAGATTGCACGGCAAAAGACAAGGGCATATGTATATACAGCAACAACAACAACGCCACATTCTCGTCGTAGTACCTCTAGCTCATGCTCTTCCAAAGAAGAAGAGAGAAAAACTAGTTTTAGGAACATGGCGACCAAAAGAGAGAAGATTTTTGATTATAGGGTAGCTTGATTGTGACAACCTTGCAGCAGCGGCGAATATCGGTGATCACCAGAAGGCACCATAAACATAGTATTACCGTCGTCGTTTTCAAGTACCATACTATAACCAGCGATCAAGAGACCGGAGAGGGGAAAAAATTGTGCACGACCGAACCAACGAGTTCCTCCTTCTGGAACACGTACGTAGACGTACCTAGACCTACGTATCATGAAAATATCGCCCTTCTTGCTCCCGACTGATGCTGCGTCCTATGGATAGACGAATGTTGACGAAGATGTCCAAATATCTTGGGTACCTAATGATTGTTTGCAGAGATGTGCGATGCTGATGATGGTGGATAATGCATAGGTACCTGGAACGTTCGAAATGGTGGAATTTTTTTCGAATTTCGGCCTAGATCACTGTATTTGAGGTTGTTATGAGATATGTACCTATAGATGCGACTCCGGACATCTATACGACTTCGGTGCACATTCACTATTTTTTAATGAAACAGATACACAGACAGAAGGTGAGGTGGTCCTGTGCGGTGCTGCTGTGGTGTATAATTTTTATCAGCTATAATTTTTCCCCTTCTTTTTTTCAAATGGATACACTCGCAATTATATTTGATCGGATACGAACGTGTGCTTGTAATTTCATTTCGGTTTTATGACCAACAGTGAGCCTTATAGGAAGACTGACTTCTGAAGGATTTCAGAAGCGTGTGAAATTTATAATTGCAGACGTATCTTTGTTTTTTTCTCCCTTGTTCAATCTTGTTTATATTAGAACTTTGATATTCGTGTACAATTTGAGGATTTTTAACGAAATTATGAGAGTTACTCTCTGATTTTGAATCAGTGAAAAGTCACTGATAAATAGTCAGAATTGCAGCCCAGGGAAAATCAGCGAAATTCTTTGATTTTCAGCGGATTTTCGTTGATTTTACCAAGAATTTCACTGATTTTTCAGCAAAATTTAGTGACTTTACTGACGTTTTAGTGAATTTTCACTGATTTTTCGGCTATTTTTTTCACTGTTTGCTTTCAGTGAAATTTATTTCGATGATTTATTACTGTGCTGAAATTCTAATTTTCCAGTTATTTTCGATAATTTTCACTGATTTATGAATGAGAGAGTATGTGCTCTCTCATTCTGAATCAGTGAAATGTCACTGATAAATAGTCAGAATTGCAGCACAGGGAAAATAAGCGAAATTCCTTTGATTTTCAGCGAATTTTCGCTGATTTTTCAGCAAATTTTACTGATCTCTCAAAGAATTTCACTGATTTTTCAGCAAATTCCAGAAATTTTACTGACTTTTCAGTGAATTTCTACTGATTTTCAAACTATTCTTTTCACTGTTTGCTTTCAGTGAATTATTACTGTGCTGCAATTCTGACTGCTTTCCAGTGATTTTCGATAATTTTCACTGATTTATAAATGAGAGAGTAGGCACTCTCTCATTCTGAATCAGTGATAAACATTCACTGATTTTCAGCGAATTTTCGCTGATTTTTCAACGATTTTCGCTAATGTTTCAGCTAATTTCATAAATTTCACTGATTTTTCCAGTAATTTTTCTCATTGACTTGTTTTCATTGAAAAAATTTTTCACTGATTTTCTTCTGTGCTGCAATTCTGACTGTTCCTAAGTGATTTTCGATAATTTTCACTGATTTATAAATGAGAGAATGAATTAAAAGGCTCTAGAAAACGTGAAGAAAGGCCCCCTATTATTTTTCTTTTCCACATATTTTAGAGATATTTTTTTATCTGTTCTCTCTCAATTATAAATCAGTGAAAATTATTGAAAATCACTGAGAAACAGTCAGAATTGCAGCACAGGAGAAAAGCAGTGAATTTTTTTTGCTGAAAACAAATCAGGGAAAAAAATCACTGGAAAATCAGTGAATATTCAGTGAAAGGTCAGTAAAATTCATGAAATTTACTGAAAAATCAGTGAAAATCTTTAAAAAATCAGTGAATTTTGCTGATTTTTCCTGTGCTGCAATTCTGACTATTTATCAAGTGACATTTTACTGATTCAGAATGAGAGAGTTTATTTTTGGAGATTTTTTTCAAAATGTTGCAAAACTGTGAAAATGCTAGGTATTACATCACAGAACTTGGAAAAAAATTGTTCAAATAATATATGTAGCTTGTTCCTAATATCTAGGCATACTGATGTGGCCTGTTTTTTTTTTTTTTTTTTTTTTTTTTGAGGAAAAAATGAAGAAATAAATTTTCATACACAGTGCAGCCATAGAAACAAATTTTTCCACAATTTTTCAAGAGAGGCGCCTTACAGAAATAAACCGAAGTGTGCACTAATCGAGAGAGAGGCTGGAATTCAGAATTCGAGTCTAAAGATGAGGAAGGGAGGTCCCAAAAAAAATTATTTTGTGGGAAATTTTCAAAAAAGCTAGAAAGGAAATACTTAAAAGTCGATAAAAGGCAAAGTAAAAACGAAATTTTTTGGAAAGAAGAAGTTCGAAATCTGAAATAGGTATCATAATTTTTTTCAACATTTCAGTCCTTGGAGATGAATGCTACTTTTTCCTTAAAAAATAAGGAAACCGAGGTTAAAACGCGAGGAAAAATCGAAAGTGGTAACAATTTTCAAAGGACCCAACATTTTTGCGAAGTCGTGTTATTCGAGGATACATTTTCGAGTAAAATTAATTGTCGCTCAGTTATATAATTTTTCCGACTTGAAGTTGATCAATTTTCCAATTTAAATTACTCAAGTCGGTATTTGGAAAAGCTTTCAAAATTCTTCGTGATTACCGAATCTGAACCAACCTCCTCCCCCCTTGTTACTGTTCGATGATTTGTTTCCGTTTTCCGTTCCACAGAAAATCAAGGTCACTGGGAATTTCAGAGAATTTTTGGACTCTCCCCCCCCCCTTTCATCTCTTCAAATTATACCTAAGTATTGATTATCGTATTTTTTTCATATAACCAAATGAGTATGTCAATTCTTGTGGTGAAAAACGAGTAAAATTGTGGTTCTTTAGCGTTTAGCTATTTTGTTAATTATAATGTTGCCTTATTGCGGATATTTCTGTATAAATCGTGAAAAAATATTGCAGACTTACTCATTTTCATGGTTTTTTACGTTTATGATTGAAATTCAACACTCACCTGAAACAAAATAAAATAAGGCTGATTAGTTCATTGCTAATTGACTTCCCAAGTATTTGTGGGGTTAATTTACGAAATAATACATAAAAAACTATAATAATTTGCATATTCTTTGATGGTTCTGGGACAAAATTAAACCATAAGAATGTAAAAATATGCATAAAAAAAATAAAATGAACTCTCAAATAGAGTGAATTACGAAAACATAATCATAATCTTGTGAACTTTTGCTTCGGAATTACAACTTATCATAAGTATTAGAATTCGGATTTTAAAATCACCATTTCTTATTTTCTCTTCTTTGAAAAAATTTTCAATTTATTTAGGAAGTACCAAAGTAAATCAAAGGATTCATTTTTGCAATTCCCTCATTCGCAGAAATTATGTTTGAGTTAGCTTTATTCTTGAATTTTTTATAGCATGGCAAGAATGAATCTGAAGGGAGGGGGGAGAAAATAATTTTCAAATTTCCGATGGGCCATTTTGATGCATTTTGCCGAATGAGCTTTTTCCTTGAGATCCGCCTTTGGAATCATTTTCAAAAAAAAAGTCTAGGAAAGAATTGAAATTTTATATATGTATTTTAGGTCAAATAAGTAATTTCATTTTTTCAGTAGAACTGAACGATATCTGATTTCTTTCAATAATACCTACTCCTCCCTGCCCCCTCCAATCATTCCAATAGGAATCAATTGTCATTTTTTCTCTTCCCCTTTCCTCTCCTAATTTCCCAATTCGAATTTCCAAACATATTCTGTTTTCGAATTGATTTTTCATCGAATTTTATGAAAATTCTAAACGAGCATCGATCCAATGCGAAATTTCAACCTTTCCACAACGCAATCAAATAATGGCAAATCGTACGACCGTATATCAATCGAAGGCCACAACCGAAGAGTACGCGCATCGTCGAGATAAGCATAGAAGGAGGCGAAAAATAAAGAGTAAAAAAAATATTATACGAACATAAAAAGATCTTATCCGATGTGTCATGTGTCATATGTCATACGTTTGAGTGGCAGAGCGTGCTTAGACCGACCTCTTTCAAATGAACGCTCAGCTCTCTCTATCTAAAAGGCATATACCTTAAAGTATATGCACGTGAAATGCTATAAGAATACCATCGTGATGTGCCAGTCAAGCTGACGTGACGTCATGACACACCTACCAGTCTTAAATAAAATATTGGACAAAATGATATGACAACATCGACATTACGCTTTTCCCTCGTCTTCTTCTTCTTCGAGTTTTTTCTTCTTGTTCGTATGTACCTCGTGTGCCTTCGCGTATGTATTATATATAGATACCTATATACCAGAGGTACTGGCGGCGGTGTAATGTATCGTTGGCGTCGATGAAGAATAAGGAAAGAAAAAAATAGTCGTGAGTTATATTTATAATTCATAAAGAAATTTTTTTCCGTCTCTTTTCGTCCTTTCCTCTTGGCCAACTCGAGCTTTTGTTTATACCTAGGTACATCGACCATCGTGTACTTACATGCTCACATGCCAAAGATAATAGCCAAGCACGCAATACCGATTGTCAATTGTACCTGTATCTACGTCCCATACACCTCTGCCTCATCGCCCATGTCCCTGTCTTTCAAACTTGTGACTGAACGCAGAAGTTTGGTCGGGCCTGCCATCACATTGCAAACCCTGCAGGGTAAAGTGACGATAGCAGCGGTCGTGCGGTTGTCAAAATCAAAACCCACCGAACTCTGGTACACTATCGTATACTATACAGGTGTATAATGAAATAACCATAGGTTTTCGATAAATTATTAAGTGCTATGCCTTTCTGCTCTCTGCTCTGCTGTCTTATGCTTGTTGGTCGTCGGATTCGTCCGCTCGTCTCACTTCGTCGTAGTCTATGTGTGTAGTGAACGTATTTTCAACACAATGGCACGCTATATTAAAACGATTCGAATGATTCGCGTAGACGCGAGCTTCTCTATGGCACGTCAACGGGCCTCTAATTAATTGACGAGACGAACTGAGTTGTAATCTGTGGGTTTTGTCGGGTCTGTGATATGCCCTCGTCTCCCTTTCGTGTTCTTGTAACTGATATCTGGAGATTTGATGTGCAAAGAGTGGCAGGATGATGAAAGGGTGCTGTTTTGGTAGAGTCGAAATGAGAATGCGAGTCGATGAATTTTTTTCGCTCTTTCGTTAGCCTAAGGGAGAAATTATCATGGTTATTGAGAAAATTGGTGAAAAATCGACAAAACTTTTAGAAATGCGATGAAAATTGACTATTAATCCAGAAAATATGTCAAGGAGGTGGTTTCTGGATATTTGAAGAAATTTTGAATTTTTTTCAGCTTGGGGGCCCTTTTTGTAGCACTTGAGCCTATGATATGGCCTTTAACACTTTTTTTTTCAAATTTGCTGTAAAAATTTCATAGTTGTAGCGAAATCAAAATTACCAAATTTTTAGGGCTTTGGGTCATTTTTGGACCCCTCGGGGGCATTGTACGGTCCTAAAATCAATTTTTTTATTCGTGGTAAAATTTCATACCAAAATTGATAGAAACTACACAAATTATTATAAAACTAATACTCCCTCAATTATAAATCAGTGAAAATTATCGAAAATCACTGAGGAACAGTCAGAACTGCAGCACAGGAGAAAATCAGAGAAAATTTTTGTGCTGAAAAATCAGTGAAAAAATCACTGGACAATCAGTGAATATTCACTGAAAGGTCAGTAAAATTTTCGAAAATTTCTGAAAAATCAGTGAAAATCTTTGAAAAATTGGCAAAAATTCGCTGAAAATCAGTGAATTTTTACTTTCACTGATTTTCACTGATTTCCTTTCAGTGAAAAATTTTTACTGTGCTGCAATTCTGACTGTTTTTCAGCGATTTTTGATAAATTTCACTGATTCAGAAATGAGAGAGTAGAAAGAAGACGCATGTAATAGAATTTTTAATCTAAAAAGTTTTTCAAAATTATTGTTGGTCAAGTTCCTACATTGAAAAAAATTGAAAATGAAAAATAAATAAAAAGTGTTGAAAAATGATAAATTTTATCCAAAAAAAAATAATTGGGCACCATTTACAAAATCGATAAATATTATTTTTTCAGAATAAATTTTGCCAATTTTATACATAGTGCCTCGTTATTATTTTTTAGATAACATTTTTTATTTGTTTTTTTAGTGTATCAAACAGTACAGTGTAGGAAATTTTAGTCGCCAAATTTCATCGGAGGGTTCTGACGCCGAGAAGATACCCCCCCCCCCCCCAGCTACACCTTCGTGACTATTGATTGCAAAATTGACAAACATTACACCCAAAAAAACAGAAAAATTCGTGGAAATTGGCAAAAATCGTTCGAAATCATCAAATTTTCGTAATATTGAGTTGAATTGACTAAAAATTCCTGACGAGGTAGGAATCCCAGCTCGAAGTGAAATTTTGAACCGAAACAAAAATAAATCGAAAGTACTTCATAAAAGAACCTCATATCTAAAATTTCAGGAGTTCATTTTTCGAATTTTGGTGAATTTGGTATACCCTGCGTATTTTCGACCTCCCGAATCAAGTGGAAGTGATTTCGAGATGTTTTTGAGTTCCTAGAAAATGTAGGAATTTTCCAGCACTGGAGAAAAGCTCACAAAAATGGTCCATATGAAAAAGCACCTATAATCGCTGGATATCCATATTGTTTGATCGACTAAAGAACAATTTTCAAAGTTCTCATGGACCATTTTTATGGACTTTTTTCCAATGCTGGAAAATTCGAAAATTTTCTGGAGGCTCCGAAACGCCTTGAAACTACTTCCAATCGATTTGGTGGACCGAAAATAAGGTATGCAATAAATTTCAAAGTTTTTCGTTGATTAGATCAAATTTTTATATTTTGTAAGACAACGGGGTAATTTTGAAATTTTAAGCTTTTGAAAATTTAGCTAAATTCGAAAAGTTAACTTTAACACTTGAAATCTTCGAAATGGGGTTCTTTTATGATATACTTTCGTTTTTTATTGTTTCAGCTCAAAATTTTGAGTTGGGATACCTCCCTTGTGAGAATGCTATAAAAAATGTTCAAGGTGTTTGAATTTTTTTCTCAGATCGTCAACATTGAAATCGTTTAAATTTCACTAGAAAAAATTAATTAATTTTATTAAAAATTTTCCAAAATGTTGTCAAGTCTACATGAATAAAGGAAAAAAAAATAAAATTGTAAAAATTTAATTTCAAAATAAAATTTTCCCAAATGTATCTGGGTCATTCTAAAATCGCAAAAATTTTCAGATATTTTGCCATTTTAAACAACCTGTTTTTTTTTTGAAAATTTTTTGTTTAGTGTTAAACGTAGTGTCCAGGAAATCATTAGTGCCAACACAGTTCTGAACGACAAAATACCCCCCCCATGCTAATTTTATGGATTGCAAATGCCAACGATACACCCGAAACAGAAAAATTGTAGAAATGCAAAATCGTACGAAAATAATGTTTGTTTGAGGAAAAACCACTATAACATCACACGATGGTCTCTATTTTTTCGAATTTGGAAATTTGTAACCCTTGCGTATTTTGACCTCCAGAATCGACCCCCGACAAGTGAGTGATCGAGATTTTTTGACCGAATTATAGAATTTGCAACATTTGGGATCACAAAATGTGTCATATGAAATAAGTCAATCTATACGCTGGACGTATTATTGAGTGACTCGTATCGACTAAGCCAATTTTCAATTCTAACATTCTATGTTCTTCCATGCTGAGAAAAATTCACGAACGGAGGACCAAAAGTCCTGTAACGCTACTTTTGGAGCTTTTAAAAAGGTATGCACTTAAATTAATGTTTTTAAACGTGATATAAGTAATTTTGTATACTTTCTAGAAATAGGTTTGCAATATTCAAGCTTTGAAAATTTAGTAAACGAAAGTATTTGACTTCAACACCGAAATCATTAATGGAGACATTTTGATACTTTTTTTAGCCTCGACAAATTTTTTTGCTCCATTTGTGCAAAAAAATGTCAAGAGTTGGAATTTTTTCTCATCGTCAACATTCCAACCGCTTTTTCCACAGAAAATATTTCCTGAATTTCTAATTTCTGCAATACAGAGATTTCTTACGTCAAATTATAGAAATTCACGTACCTACCTAAGTAAAATAATATTTGTTTGAAAAACTTTGAAGCTCAGAAAATATTTCAGAAATGGTTGGAAAGTTGCGAAAATGCATTAAAATCTTGCCAAAACGTTCAAAAATTACAACCATGGGTCAAAAAAAAATGATTTGTAATTTCATCAAAACTGTTTAAAATATCGCGTTAGGTAAATTCAACAAAAATAACAAAAAGTGTTAAAAATTCATCAGGAAATTTACGAATTTGAAATTTTACGAATTTAAAAGTGACAAGAAGTAGAAAAATTAATTAAAATTGTTTAAAAATGGTTGTAATGTTGTGAAAATTTGCATTACAAAATGTTGGAATTTTTTTTCAAATTCATCAAGTTTCATTCTTCTCTCAATTTGAATCAGTGAAAGTCACTGGTAAATAGTCGAAATTGCAGCATAGAAAAAATTAGAAAAATTCTTTGATTTTCAGCGGATTTTCGCTGATTTTTTAACGAACTTCGCTATATTTTTTCGGCGAATTTCAGAGATTTTACTGACTTTTCAGTGAATTTTCACTGATTCCCCAGCAATTTTTTTCACTGGTTGCTTTCAGTGAATTTTTTCACTGATTTATTACTGTGTTACAATTCTGACTGTGATTTTCGATAATTTTCACTTATAAAAATGAGAAGTATTCATTGCTCTTTAGGTAAATTATCGATATTTTTGAAAAATGCGTTCTTTGCTCACTGGAAATTTCATTTTTTGAAATTATTTTTGCTCTTACAACTATGAAATTCTTAAGATGATGGAAGCGGGGGGAGAAAGCGAAAATCATTCAAATCGAGATCAGTCGTCTTTGTAGTTTTTTACTGTAAGTAGAATTACCCCCAAAAATCCTCAAAACTCATCGATCCGAAAATTTGCCGAAAATTACTTCTCATAATTCAACGAATCGAACATTTTTGGCGAAAATTCAATCAATCCATCCAACACCTTTCACCCTGTCTCAGGTCCATGTTCACGCAACGTCGAGTAACGACTAACGACCCGAAGCTCGTCCATTTCTCATCCATTCACGTCCCTCATCCAGTCGACATTTTCTCTTTTTGCATTTTTGTTTCGTACGGTCTCTAAAATAGATAAGCCATCAAGTTCGGATGGTTGAGCGGGTACGAGGGGGCACAAAGGCAACGACGACGATAATGGAGAAATAGTGATGTAAGCGAATCGGTTCGCATGTAACACGCCATCGCATCGCACGTCGTCGTAGTGCTATAGTCGAGTATTCGCTGCTGAAGACACTCTGCACTGCCCTGCAGAAAAGACTCAAACCTCTGTGTACTATACGTTTGTCCGTTGCGTGACCATGTCCAAAAGGTCTCGTGACAACTCCTCTTTAAAAAGAATAAACGATGCCCCTAACCCGAAACTACGAAATTGGAAATTACTGCACAATGTTCCCTGGCGACCTGTGCGCGTCGCGAGTCTCTTTTACCGGCATCGTGCCACCCTCTTCTATTATAGGCCTGGCCAAATGCAATCTGTACACAATTCTAACCCGGATAACAAACTATTAATTATTGTTTTTGTGTACATTTACGTCCTAGGTGCCACTACAACGTTCAAGAAACGCAGAAGTATGGTAAAAACAGGCAAAGGCATCGAACGTATCGTTAAATGCTATAAACGAGGTCTTTCGGTGTTTTTTCTTCCTCCTCTGCCCTGTTTTTCTATATTCTCGTCCATCTATGTGTTAAATCTATACACCGCAACATTATACCATACATAACCCTCTGTTTCAATTTATATTAAGTGGGACCACACCTTAATGTCGTGCTGACATTCATCAAAACCACCCCCTCGATAAACGGTTCTGTTTTTTTTTCAATCCTCTCTGTCTCCCGTCAGTTGCCGAAAACACGTAATGAAGTTGTCCCTGTATATGATTTTTTAGTCCACTCTTCTCTTCCTCGCCATCCATTCACATCTGTTTGTTCATCTCGAGTGCATTGATCACTGCACTATCGTACATTAGGCTTTCTCCTCCACAAAGGAGAAGCATTTCGTCGGCAGAGTTGAATTAGATGTCATCCGGATGACATCGAAACCCATATAAATGCCATTCTCTGGAAATATACCCACCAAAAAAAAAAACATCGATAAAAAAACAAAAGAAAAGGTTATTTAGACAATCAAAAGGTCTCATTGCCTTTAGAGTTTCGAGGCAGTGGACAAAAAAAATACTCGGGTATTTGATTCAGGCGGCACAAGCAATTCGTTGATGGCCATCTTCGTGCCAGTGTTTGTCAAGTCAGTACATTTCTCGGCAGACGTGTTATCAAATGGACATGGTGACATTACGTGACTCGAAACATTTACCCAGGATTTGCGTGGCTTTTATTATCGCCTTCGATCGCTCAGCCATAATTTAGAAGCAGCGTAGTGGTTTTTCTTATTCTTGGTTGAATTATCGCGCAGCGATTACGTCGCCAACTTTTTTTCTTTTTGTTTCTTGTTATTTGTCTGTGTGTTTTGTACGAATCTTGTTCGAGGTTGGCAAAAAAAAAAGGGAAGAGAATAATCTCGTAATGTACGAAGCAGCTGCATAAATGCGTTATCAGTCAGACGTTGAGATAGTATTTAAGTGAAACGAGATTTCATTTAGGTCTTTGGGGTAAAGAAGTGAAGCGAAGTGATTAGAAAAGCATAATCTAAGCAATCTATCGTAAAAATTCATTCGGCAAAACCATTAAAAATATGATAAAAATAATTGAAAATGTATCAAAAATCGTTTCAAATATCGTGATATTCATTAAAATTCGTTTTTTCCAACTTTTTTTCGCAGCATCGTTTTTTTTTTTGATTTTGAAAATATAAGTAACTTTACATAAAATGAACCCCTTGACCCCTCCAAGCAACGACCTCGTGAATTTCCTGCGATTTCAACTTGTAAGTTGGCAAATATTTCATTTTTTAATGATTTCAGGCGAAAATTCTTTAACTCCCGTGCTCAAAAATCGTTCAAATCTAACCCTTTTTCGCCGCATCTATCGCTGCGAATTGAAATTACTTCCTAATTAATAAGAAAAAAGCAAAATTGGACATTTTTTAAAAATTTAAACTGCATTTCAAATTTTTAGCATAAATTTTTAAATAATCGAAAAAGATCTGAACCAGGCTGGCCCTCACCCCATTTCCACGAATAAAAGCTCTCACATACGATGCCCATCAATTGATTCAAAAATTGAAAAGTTTTCAACTTCACTTCTTGGAAGTACCTAGTCTTTTTCAATAAGAAATATCTGGAAAAATTTTCGCTACTCCAAAGAATAAGGAATGAAAAAGGAGCACTAAATGGTTTAAAAATTACCATAAATAATTCTAAAAGTCATAAGCGCACCCAGGGGGCTCAAGGGACCCTGTACCCCCTCCCCCCAAGCTCGGCAAGGTGATTTTTTTATCATAAAAATTTTTAAAAAAATTCGTCCTCGCTTCGCTTGGGCAATGTTTTAGTACTTATTTCTTGAATGAACATGCCACCCTCTAAATTTGAATCGGTTGAATTTGCAGAAATTCTGTCTTTTTTAATCAGTGAATTAATTTTCATTGAAAAATAGTGATTTTCACTGATTTTTCGGTCAAAAATTACTAATTTCTCAGTCAATGTTCCATTTATCAGGAAAAATCAGCAATTTTGACTAAAAAAAATCAGAAATAACTCGTTATTTTTCAATTTTTTTTTCGCTGAAATCTGTAGTTATGTATTATCCGCTTACTGAAAATACCCTAATTACTCCAGTCCCACTGAAATAACAGGTTACTTCATTTTTTCATTGAATCTTGACCCTCCTTTTTTTTTCTCGAAACCTGAGCCCCTCCCTTACATAATTTCTGGGGGCGCTTATGCCGAAAGTCATTGTAAAAACCGTTTAAAATTGAAAAATTATCGAAATTTTGAAATTTCTTGAAATTATTCTGTAAAATTTTGGGTCTGTCTATTCTCACACGGAATGAACAACAAAATGTAAATCGTTCGCTCGAATCGCAACTTCGCAACCTGTCTCCTAAGATAGCAGGAATGAAGAGCTTTTGATTTGAAAATTTGAAACCGAACCGAAATCAACAATTTTTCAACCCAAAATATCATTTTCGATTCTCAAAATAATTTCAATTATTGATTTCCTTTTCTCCGGGTATTTTTCAGCTCTAAAAATTTTACCTCAAAATATTTTCTAACCCTAAAATTTTTTCATCTGGAATAAAATTTTTACCAACTCTGAAATTTTTTCGTCCGATTTTTTTTACAAATTATTTTTCAGCTCTGAAATTTTTAGAATAAAAATTTTTTTTAAAAATTGGGCTGAAAAACATTTTAAGGAATTTAATGTGAGAAAAAATTGAAAAAATTTCAAGTTTTTAAAAATTTTAAGATCAAAGTATAGGATTTTATTTTACAGTTGATAATTTAGATAAAAATATTAGTAAAATGAGAAAATTTTAGCAAAAATGAAAATCGAAGAAATTGAAAAAAAACTTAAAGCTAAAAAAAAAATTGAGGAAGAAAGTTTAGTGGGGGAACAAATTTATAGGAGTTGAAAAAATTCATATTTATAAAAAAAAATTTGAAAGCTAAAAAAATTAAAATTTTGAGAAAAAGGTAGGTAGGTACTTAGGTAGCTAGGTACATACGTTAACAGCTTAGATGATCAATGTAGCGGTGAAGATGACGAAAAAAAATGAACGAGATCGCGCATAGGTCGATCATTTTGTTGTTCATTCCGAGTGAGAATAGACAGACCCAAAATTTTTAGCTTACCTACTAAAATTTTTACCAGTCAAACTTCTAATTTTGAATTTACTAATTACTCTGTCAATACACCATTTTGTCTGAAAAAATCAGTAATTTTTTACTATTTCAGGCATCATAGCAGGTCACTTTTTTCGACTTTGATCACTAAAAGTCACTTTTTTCCTCCCAGTCACTTTTTTTCGCATTTTCAAGGAAAAATTAAAATTTTCACGTAAAAATTGCTATTTTTCAAAATTCTTCAAGAAAAAAAATTAAAAGTTCATAATGATTTTTCAAAAAAAATTTGTCCTCGCTTCGCTCAGGCAGTATTTTAATAATTCTATTTCTAAATTTGAAAAAATTCTGTTTTTTTACATCAGTAAAGTAATTGATTTTTTAATCAATTCCCCATTTGACTGAATAAATCAATAATTTTGACTAAAATAAATCAATCAAACAATTGAAATGTCACAGATTTTCAAATAAATTCATTTCACTGATTCAAAAAGGCACAGTTTTACGAAAATTGACTGATTTAGATTTAGAGAGTAGAAGGTCATATTATATTAATTGTTTGTTCCAAAAATCTCGTCATTTTTCAATTTTTCTGTGTTTAAATGGGTATAAATTAATTATGTATATGTATCTGCCTCCTCAAGTGCCACTAAAAAAAATTAGATTTTTAGATTACCTAATTTTTTCATTGAATTTTGACCCCCTCCCCTCATTTTTTTTTGAATTCTCAGCCCTCTTTTAACTGTAAAAAAATCCCCCCCCCGAAAAAATCGAATTTTTGGTTACTTTTGGTTACTTTTTGGTCATTTTTTGGTTACTTTTTGCTCAAAAAAAGGTCACTAAAAGTCACTTTTTTCTTTCGAAATTTTGCTGGGATGCCTGTAATTAAAAAAATTACTCAAAAACTACTGTAAATCCCCCCCTCCAAAAAATTGAATTTTTGGTCACTTTTTTCTCAAAAAAGGTCACTAAAAGTCACTTTTTTTCTTCGGAATTTCGCTATGATGCCCGCTATTTATTTCACTCTGCGATTCCACAGATAGAATTTCATCAAATTTCACTGAGAGAATCGATTTCCTAAATTTTTCAATTTCTAAATATTCGGTTGTCTTTCTTTCAATTTTAGCCAAATAGAACCTAATTTGTCACTCCTATTATTTCTACGTAATGAAATACCAATCCAAAAAATTTCCAATTTTGATTTTTTTTTACACCTCATTTGTTATAGAATTTTCTCAATTTTTGGATAACGAAAAAAAAGAAGTAAAAATCGTTTACTTTTCAATTACCCAGGTATACCTAATTCAAAAATCACGCATTACGGTATGTCGTCTCTTCCAACCACCAAATAGAATAAATAACAATACAGGATACCTAATAACAAGCTACAACGAAACCTCCATAGAAAAAAATCACCCCTAAAATCGAAGATTTGCTTTTTCAATTTAAATAATAAATTACACCCGGTTAATAGACACAAAATAACTTTATGGCGTGTGAACGAGAGAGCTGGTTTCGAAGAATGAGAGGCATTAGGACGCGATTGCAGTCTTATGCCCGTCTAATGAATAGAAAAAACTCGGGAAAAGCAGTCAGTGAGGGGGGACCGGTATGTTTTAATAAACACAAAAAGCAAGAAAGAAAACCAAACCAAGAGGAGGAAAAAAGTAAAATAAACGGTTACAATGTTAACTCGAATAGCGTGTAATTGGGTTGTTTAGTTTAAGCGTTCGCGTGACACGTTTCAAAATATGTTGAACATTTCCGCGTACACGGGTGTTGGTAGGCGCCACCCGCCCTGTTTGTCACCCGCGTTTGGTAATAAGTACAGTACACGTAAATAAAACACATTGTAGGTACATTGGTTGAGGGAGGGCGTGAAATTTGTAACGGTTCGTAGAATCAAAGCACCTAATCGCCTGAGAGAGGGCGACGAAAAGGGTCAATTAAAAATACCCACGATACGTCCAGTCAAATACAGGTCTGGAGCTCGAGAGATCTTTCTCCCAGCTCGGAAAAATAATTAAAAGTCAGAAAATATATTGTTTCGGAATTTTACTCGATTAACCGCGTATGCGATTTTGTATCCAGATACACCTAGCTATTCTATTAGTTTCTGGGCAGAGATGATGGCACAGCCACGACAGCAGCATCTCGACCATTGTCTTTCGCTGCAGTCCCACCTCTTTCTGGTACTTTATAGGAGCGGACGGCGGATACCAATTTGTAAATGTTTTCGTGACGTTATTAGATATATACCCAGAGACGCGGCTACGAAGGTAAAAAATTTCATTCGATGGCCAGAACACCGCAGAACGTTTAATTACCGAAGCAGATATCTATTCAAAATTGACTATATCGTGTGTTCACATTGATCGCGGCTAGTTCGTGACGTGAATATTACCATGGCCACGGTGGCTGTGGTAAAGGCAGAGGCACCGATAATATACCAGAGGGAGAAAAAAAATACACAGCACCTCGAGACGAGCGCGTAAAAACGACATCGTCGTCATCATCGCATCGTTTTCTTCTATCATTTAATTTAAATTAAAAGTGGAAAGTATAGAGGTCATTTAAAACGGGATACGCCTCTTTCTAAATTAAAAAAACCACACCGCACCATTGCGCGACGTCTTGCGGAAGATGCGATGCCCAGGCCATAAGACGTGGAAAACGAGACCATATTGGTCCCACCATCGGCCAAAGATACCGATTTTTCTACACGCAGATACCTTCTCCGAAAATGAATTGGTACCATTGATGCACTCGAGATGACCAATACTGCTGACGATGGAATTCGATCGAGAAATTGGCCAGATTTGAATCGTGATGGATTTTTTGGGCCTATTTTACCGCATCAGCCGCTCACCTTATGTGTAGATCTGGATCGTGAAATATTCGAGGGTATGAGGCTGTTGTAGTCGGTAGATGTTTCAGCGCCGCTGCGTGTCGCCCTGCGAAACGCTTGTTTTCATTAATTCACACGTCCGATTGAATTCGCTAACATAGCGGATCCGGCGGACAGGTATATGTGTATAGGATTCGTTATAGTGCCATTGTGAAGGATAGTTAATCAAAATCCACCGAGAATGAG
This sequence comes from Pseudococcus viburni, assembly GCA_033439095.1. Classification (NCBI taxonomy): domain Eukaryota; kingdom Metazoa; phylum Arthropoda; class Insecta; order Hemiptera; family Pseudococcidae; genus Pseudococcus; species Pseudococcus viburni. Next base: position 395,393 of record JAVBJF010000282.1, on the reverse strand, counting down.
GGTTCGTGTATCGTAATCTTATAATCTCGTATTATTTTCAATTGGAAGATAAATGAGAGTTGGGCAGTTGCGGAATTGGGTTTGGGTTAAGATCATTTGCTCATTTGCCGGCATTGGAATAACTGTTACAGATGAAATCAAAATTTAATTAGATGAACTGAAGTGTTTTTCAAAAATTTTCATTTAAAAAACTCGAATATATTAAGTTTATTCGAGATTTTTAAATTTTCATGCGAATTCATAATTTCAGCTTGGAATTTGATTCGAGGAAAATCCGATCATTTTTTCGTTATTCGATGTCGTCAAATTTTGTGAAACTGGTTTGACATAAAATTATTAAGCTCAGAATTAACTTGGTAAAAATTGGAAATTCCATTTAAAAACCAAAAAAAACTTGAGAATTTTTTATAAATTTCAATACGAAATTATATTTCTTCGTGGTTTGAAAAAATATGATGTTCTGTTCACTTTTTTAAAATTTTATGCAATAAAAGTTGTCAAACAATCTCAAAAAATGCATTTTCCCCCTCCCTTCACTCCAAAAAATTATTATTTGGCACAAAACTCCAAAATTTGATTGTACTTCCAATTTTGAGATCGATTTTCTGAACTGATTCAAAATGGCATGGTATAAAATTAATGAGAGTCTATTTTGATGAAAAGAGCATCTTCCTGGTAATATTGTGAAATCGGCTATTCAACTGATCAGGACAAAAATCACCCAAAATGTTGGTATTAATGTAAAAACACTTCAAAAAATTGCTAACCCCCTACCTCCATCCCCACTCGACTGACGGGATCATATTCTCTCATTTATAAATCAGTGAAAATGATCGAAAACCACTGAAAAACAGACAGAATTGCAGCACTGTAATGAATCAGTGAAAAAATTTCATTGAAAGCAAAAAGTGAAAAAATTTCACTGAAAGCAAAAAGTGAAAAAATTTTACTGAAAGCAAAAAGTGAAAAATTTCACTAAAAGCAAAAGGTGAAAAAATTTCACTGAAAGCAAAAAGTGAAAAAATTCACTGAAACCAAAAAGTGGAAAATTCCACTGAAAGCAAAAAGTGAAAAAATTTCACTGAAAGCAAAAAGTGAAAAATTTCACTAAAAGCAAAAAGTGAAAAAATGTCACTGAAAGAAAAAAGTGAAAAAATTTCACTGAAAGCAAAAAGTGAAAAAATTTTACTGAAAGCAAAAAGTGAAAAATTTCACTGAAAGCAAAAAGTGAAAAATTCCACTAAAAGCAAAAAGTGAAAAAATTCACTGAAAGCAAAAAGTGAAAAAATTTCACTGAAAGAAAAAAGTGAAAAATTTCACTGAAAGCAAAAAGTGAAAAAATTTTACTGAAAGCAAAAAGTGAAAAATTTCACTGAAAGCAAAAAGTGAAAAAATTTCACTGAAAGCAAAAAGTAAAAAAAATTCACTGAAAGCGAGAAGGGAAAAAATTGCTGGGAAATCGGTGAAAATTCACTGAAAAATCAGTAAAATCTCCGAAATTTTCTGAAAATAAATGAATTTTTTTAAAAATCAGTGAAAATCCACTGAAAGTTGAAGAATTTTGCTGATGTTCCCGAAATTTTCAAACGAATATAATGTGATAATGACCGAAGGTCCCCCTCCCCACAGTTCTGATAGAAAAAGAGAAAAAATAATGTCGAATTTGGAAATTGGTTTTCCATACGGATGATTTTTTTCTGAGTAGATGCCTACATTATTGTAATTAATAGGTATTTTACAGAGTCTAAATCGAAGAAATGAAAAAAAGCCAAGATTGAGGTTGAAAAAAGTATAATTTCAAGATTTTTTGAATTCATTGCACGAGGCAGTCAGTAGGCGCGTTTAAGGAAGGAGTTCAACTTGGCCAAGAATCTGAGGGGAGAGTGAAAATGAGAAATTTCTCGTCTAATATTTCTAAAAAAAAGAGAGAGAAATTCACAGACTTTTGAGAAAATTTGCCAAATTGAGCGAGAGTGGACCCCTCACGCTCCCTTGTTTCATTTCTGAAGATCTCATTAAATAGTGGGAATGCTGAAAAAAAATGATGGAAATTTAAATTTTTTCGAATGTAACTACCTATTTTTTCAAAAAATTTTCATTCTAGTTTCACTCAAGATCAATAAATTGAGCAAGGCCCTTTTTTGATAGCCTAACTGACTACTCCACTGATATCAGCCGAATAACTCCCCCCCCCCTCCTCCTCACCTATTGGACTCAATTTGCTATCTCGTGTGTTTCAGATTTGAAAAACTCTGTAATCTCGAAAGTGTATCAAAGGTGTCCACTGGGTGAAAAAAATACGAAAATCCGAAAACAGTACGAATTTTCTTGATCGAGTCCGAAAATACAAAAAAGTCTGAAAAAAGTACCTACTAATTTTTGAGAGAAAAAACAGAATTTTTCATACAACTTTCGTAACAAACATTTTTTTTATGCGAGTAAAAAAACAAAATAAAATTTCTTAATTTTCAGTCATTTAAAGTCTTCTTTTAAATTTGGACTTTCTCTAATTGTGTTTTCACTATTTTCGGATTCCCTCAGAAAGTCTGGAAATAAATTTGGAGAACTAAGTAAATAATAGAGTTCTTTTCGAATAGTTCAAATCATTGGTTTTTGAGTTGAGGTTTCCTTTTGATTCTACTCCTTCTGAAAGGCCCAAAATCACGTGTCAACTCAGAAACCAATTTTCGACCTGTTAGGGTGATTTCTATATCCAGGCTCACATTATATTTGGAAAATCTATATTTCCCACGTTTTCCAGTTTTTTGATTGGGGGGGGGGGGTGAAATATTGAGAAATTTTAAAATTTTAGTCCGAAAAAAAGTACAAAATTTCATTTTTATAATTTTGTAGACCCTTTTGTATCCTTTCAAGTTCACCTCATCAGAATGTCCAAGCATCTGTTGGTTCGTCCATCCCAGCCTAATATCCGCTCAGTTATCACCTTTCTAATAAATGCATTCTATTATCGTTCTATAGGACCACATAGCAACATGCGAATACTGGCCGGCTACACCTACAAATATTAACTACGAATCGATAAACGAGCGGTAAAATTTTCGGTACGTAAAATCGTGTCGGAAAAATTAATTCTCGACGGTCTACGGCCGCTTGCTCGTTTCACATTCGCGTTTCGGTATCCGCAGAACGAGTTTATTCGAAATTTTTTTAATTACTCGCGGACACTGGTCCTCGCCGTCGTGGTACAGGTACCTGCATCAATGAAAGGGAAAAGAACACATAGTATAATATACCGAACGAACGAAGTGACCACGCTACGTGCAGCGTGTACAAGTATATAAATTGGCTGTTTCGTGCGAGTTGGTAGAAATTACTCTGTATGGGTCTCGAGCGCTGGAGTATTCCACGAGAGAGTGGCAGTGTGTGAAATTTACGTGATGAAGACGATTTTGTAGGTACGATGCCCAGTGTGCTTTTTTTTTTCGTATACGATGTACTTATGAGATGATGGCGTTGTAGGCGTGTTCTGCGGAGAGAGACCGTAGGTTCCTAATCTTAAAAGGTATGCGTGCCGGACGCGGAGGAACGACCTGGTTAATTAGATCTTTTACCGTAATCGTAATTATAATAAAGTTGAACATTTTTTCCCCCATTTTAATTACAATCGAAGATATAGATATAGGTTTATGAAAGCCGACGTCTGCAACACTGTAATCTGATATACCAACGAGCTCGAGACAGACGAAAATTTTGTCTATTGACTTGGCAGGAGCATTCCTCCGTACGTGTGAATTTCGCCGGTGAAAATGACGTCGCAGGCGGCGTCCGCCGTCTCATGCTCAAATAAATGTGGGCACAAAAGAGACAATTCTAGCCGCGAGGTGACAATGAGAATTACACGCGCGACGGAGGCGTATGGTCGATTGTTAAGAAGATGAATAATAAGGCTAATCAATAACTGCAGCGGGATATGGCGGCAGTGATGCTGAGGTATCCAGATTGCGGCGGCGACATGACATGTGCCCCGGTGTACGTACAATACGAGCACCAGTACTAGACATAGGTACTGAGAAGGATGGTACACTGAGGATACAAATACTCGGCGAGACTATAACTGCTATTTATTTTTGCCTTAATTGGGATTTCGACGATTCCAGTCTAAATTTATTCAAAGTTCGAATTTTTTCTACTCCAAGTCTGAATTTTTTAAATTTCTTCAATTTTAATTTTTTCAAGATTTTCCCACATTTTTTCCAATTTTATATTTTCATTTTCTTTCAAACTCTCTTCTAATAACAAATTGAGTTGGAAAAAATCTTGAAAAACGTGAAATTCAAAATTTAAAAAAAGTTTAAGATGGAAAAGTTGAAAAAAATTCCAGTTGAATTTTTCAAGTTGAGAGAAAGTTTTAAAAATATCAAGTTCAAAAAATTAAAGAAATCAAAGTTGGAAAAATTTTTAATGCTAAAATTTTTTCCAACTTTGAGTGGATTTTTTTAATTGAAATTTTTAAAAGATTTTTCCAACTTTGATTCTTCAATTTTTTTCAATTTCATAGATATGTAGGTATTTTTTATCATTTTGTGAGATTTCTTCTGGTTTCTTATTGAGATGGAACAAATTTTGATACGATGTTGAAAAAATGGGATTTTTAATGCCCATTGCCCAAAAAGGGCATTTTTTTATGTTTCAATTTTCAATGCTTTGGAAATTCCTATCTGATGTAACAGGGAGGGGGGCAGAATTGAATGGAGCAGTGCACCCCTTGTACCCCACTTCCTGACACCACTAGTCGGAAGAAATTTTAATAAAAGAGAAGTTGAAAAAAAATTGATGAAATCAACAGGCATCGGACAGAGGTAACTTTTTAGTAACTTGGTCACTTTTCAGGCTTGGTCACTGTGAAATTACTTTTTTTGTCAAAAAGTGATTAAAAGTCATTTTTTGTCAAAAAAGTGACTAAAAGACAATTTTTTGTCAAAAAGTTACTAAAAGGCAACAAAAAGTTACTATAAAATGCAACAAAAAGTTACTTTTTTGTCAAAATTACTACGATTTACTTTTTTTATTGTAAAGTTACTTTTTTTGTCAAAAAGTTACTTTTTTGGTCAAAAAGTGACTGAAAGTTACTTTTTTGTCAAAATGTGACTAAAAGACAATTTTTCTGTCATAAAGTTACAAAAAGGCAACTTTTTGTCAAAAACTGACTAAAAGACATTTTTTGTCAAAAGTGACTAAAAGACAGTTTTTTGTCAAAAAGTTACTAAAATGCAACAAAAAGTTACTAAACGTTACTTTTTTGTCAAAAATTACTACGATTTATTTTTTTATCTTGAAGTTACCTTTTTTGTCAAAAATTGACTTTTTTGGTCAAAAAGTGACATTTTGTCAAAAGTGATTGAAAGTTACTTTTTTGTCAAAATGTAACTAAATGTCATTTTTTTGTCAAAAAGGGACTAAAAGACAATTTTTTGTCAAAAAGTAACTAAAAGGTAACAAAAAGTTACAAAAAGTTTCTTTTTTGTCAAGAATTACTAAATGTTACTTTTTTGTCAAAAAATTACTAAAAATTATACTTTCATTGTCAAGAAATTACAAAGAGTTTCCTACTTTTTTTTAATCAAAATGTTACTAATAGTTACTTTTTTGTCAAAAATTCACCTTTTTTGGTCAAAAAATGACTTTTTTAGTCAAAATGTGGCCTTTTTTGTCAAAAAGTGATTGAAATTTACTTTTTTGTCAAAATGTAACTAAAGTCATTTTTTGTCAAAAAGTGACTAAAAGACAATTTTTTCTCAAAAAGTAACTAAAAGGCAACAAAAAGTTACAAAAAGTTACTTTTTTTGTCAAAAATTTACTTTTTTCGGTCAAACATCTCTTAATAAAATTTAAATATCATTCAGCACTGGCATTTTTCAAAAGAAAAAAAATACATGAAATAAACACGAAGCAACGGAATCGGAACATCAAATTCAGCTGTTCGCTCCTACCAAATCTTTTTTTTTTTAAAGATTAAGTACCTAAACAATTTTTTTAGTTAAAGTTAAAGCTTATTCTACGTAGAACTATCACGAAGAGAAATACAGTTATGAAAAAATAATACGGAGGGACTTATTTTTGAGAAAAATTGAAAAATTTGTCACTTTTAAGTAATTTTTTTTTCAGTGTTCGATGTCTGAATCAATTTTTAATACTAAATTTTTCCCCACTGTAACATTTTTATAATTGTAATTTTCTAAAGATTGTTCCATTTTTGATTTTGTAAAAGTTTTTTCCAAAAATTTCTTTCAACTCGAAATTTTTTTCAGTTATTTTTAAAAATTTTCTTCAATTTTTTTTTGTACTTTGAATTTTGAAAAAAAAAATTAACGAACACCCAAATCTTCATATATCACATCTTTGCTCAATGTCCAAAATTTCAAAAAAAAAAAAGGTCCACAATCGCAACATCCAACAATCTTATGGAAATCTTAAAGGACAATTTCCGAAAAATCCCAATATTCCTTTAAAATACAGGTCTACAATCCCTATACTCTGACTTGACCTCAATTCTCAAACACCTGCAACCTCAGTTGCGGTAAATGACGTTAAAACTAGATGTCTAAAAAAATAATTTTAATTTTTTTTTGAGAAAATTAAAATTAGAAAAATTCTCAAGTTGAAAATTTTTTTAAAATGGATACAATTTTGAAAAACATTAGAATCGAAGGAATTGAAAAAATATTGCACTTATATCGTCGAAATCTGATTTTAGTCAAAAATAATTAGTATCCAGTCTCGGCGATACCTTAGAATTTGTAAGATTGGCATGTGGCTGGTAGTAGTACCCCTCTAGATAACACTGGCAATATTAGAGATACTTGTGTATGTCTTTATAGACATACACACAATGACTCGTTAATGTATATTACATAGGTGACCTTCGCCTTAACCTTGAATCAAGTCGCTAATTGTACTCCTGCGGCAAACCATTTGCGAAAAAAAATTTCGTTACGAGATCGTGTCTGCGTGTGTGTGGTAGATTTGAAATTACGAGATGACAGCATCGCGTTTTTTCTGCAGTGTCACCAAGCGACAACGACGAATGCCTTATTTCCATCATCATCATCTTCGGTACGACGCTGACGCATTCTTTATCGTAAACTCGCTCGTTAATCGCGGAAGAGCATTAAGCACTCGCGACTGCTGGACGTGGACGCTGCGGCGAAGATGTGTTCACGTTCCACCGCAACGTCGACACCCATGGGCTATATACGAGCACCCGCCATCGCCGAGTTGATGGCTGCTTAGAAGTATACCGCAAATACTACTCAATTAACCGCAATATACCTTTAACGTGTTACGTACTCTGTAGATACGTTGGTTTGGTACACTTATACATTGGTACTATTTTCAATATACAAGGTTATCGCGACGACGACGCTGAGCTGCGACGCGACGACGACCGCGTACCACCGCAGATTAACCGTATAGATCAAAATTGACGTGCAGCAGCGTTAAACCGAACATAATAGATGGAACGTAATCAGCTATAGAAGTTAATGCCGCCGAACAGGTATCCCCTGTCGTCTTGGATAGCAGTTTCGAGCACGATATACGCAGATTTGTCCACTCTCGGACGTGGTTCCCGGCTTGGAACGTAGGTGCTGGGACAAATCGCGTTGTGACCGATGTGAGCTGATTAGGAGACTTGTGCGCGATTACGATGTGCCATGGTTATGATTCATCTTATTGTTATTTCGTTTTATTGCAATTTGCAAGTACAAAATGAAATATGGAGATACTGAAGTGTTCATTCTGAATTTTGAGCTTGGTACGTGGATTATGGCGACCAATTGTGGAAGTGAGGATGAAAGTTGATAGATCAGTTGGCCTTTCATTCTGGATCAGTGAAAAATCACTGATGAATGGTCAAAATTGCAATTTGCTGCGTAAAAAAGAATCAGAAAAATTTGCTGATTTCCAATGAATTTTCCCTGATTTTTAAACCGATTTCGCTAATTTTCCTATGAATTTAGGTAGGTAATTTCACCGATTTTTCTGTAATTTTTCATCGATTTTCCACTGATTTTTTCACCGATTTTCAGTGATATTTTTCACTGTTTTTTCAGTGATTTTTTTTGTGATTTTCCAGTGATTTTTTCACTGATTTCCTTTTAATAAAATTTTTTTTATTCATGTTTTTTTGTATTGCCAGTCTGATTGTGGGTTCAGTAATTTTCATTCGTCTTCACTAATTACGAAATGAGAGTAGGAAATTCAGTGAAAATATGCCAATTTTCAGTGTTGGAGGTAGTAGATCATTTGTTGAAGTGATTCTTTGCTCTCGTGATTCATCAATGCTCTGAAATTCTGGGTTAATTTTCCTCTAGCTACTACATATGTTGATCAGTTTATGTGTAGCTTTTTTGAAAAGAAAATATCCTCAATATGCAGTTGGTCAAAATAATTATCATAATGGTTTTAGTGTGTATTCTGAATCTGGGATCAGATCATTGTAACTGGCTCAACCATTTTGTCAAGTATTCATCTTTTCAATAGCAAACTCTCTAAACCTGAATCGGCTGAATCAGTTAAATTTGGTGAAACGCAGTCCATTTGGACCAGTGAAATGAATTTTACTGAAAATCAGAAATTTTCCACTGATTCAAAAAGGAATCAGAATTTCATCATGACTGATCTATAGCAGATTTAGTGATGAAGAATTGGAAATCGATCATAATAGAATAGAAATACTGTTGGATATGAAGCCCCAAAATACTGAATTCAAATTGATCATTTTGGGGCGAAATACCAAAATTTCGATTATTTTTTAATCGTTTACGAAAGTTCACATTTTAAAATTTAAAGTTGATATTTTGAGACGAAATTCCAAAATTTTAAGTATTTTTTTTACTTTCCTTCTGTTTATGGAATCTTTTTACGAAGAAAAGTACGAGAATTGACATAATTTTGGATTTATCGTAAAAATATCCACGAAATTTTGCATTTTTGGGTTTTCGTAGTCATTTTGGAGTAAAATTCCTTACATATTTATGGAATAAGTATAAATTAGTTAATTTCAAGATTTGTTACATAAAAAAAATGGAACTCCAGAAATATAAATTCAATGTGATCATTTTAGGACTATAGGTAAATCCGAATTTTTAAAAATAGTTTGGTATTAGGTACTTCAATACTTATGGTATGGAATAAGTATGGATAGATTCGATTTTGGATTTTATGAAAGAATGTGAAATCTTAGATTTCTAGTCTGTTGTTTTGGGATTAGATTTTGAAATTTTTCATTTTTTTAAATTGTTTTTTATATAGATATAGATAAAGTCCTAGAATTTCGATTGATAATTTTGGAACTGAATACCATTTTTTCACTCTTTTCGAATCAGATTCCTAGAATTAAATCGTGTTCCTTTTGATTTTTTGGAAGGTCCCAGGATTATGGATCAAATGTGCTCATTTTGGGACTAAATTAGAAAAAATTTTGATCATTTTTTCAACCTGTAGATTATGGATAAATTGAACCCTGGATCCGATGAACGAATAGAAATTTCTGAGTTCGTCACAATTATTTTAAGACGAAATTCCAAAATTCCAATAATTTTTTTCGAACGGTTTAAATTAGGTATGGATTTAATTCTGGATTCATAGTAAAATGAGATCACAGAATTTTGGACTGAATGTGATTATTTTGAGGCTAAATTCCATCAAAATCTATTTATGTTTTTCATATGCATTGCTTGAGAGATACCTACTTATTACTTATTTGTAGAATATGGAATAACTTAACATCTGGGTGTAGATCTCACATGGATTTTGGGATCGATTTGTGAACTTGGGGCAGTGATTCTGGAAATTCTCTCGATTAAAATTTATGATCGCAAGGATTAAACTGTCCAAATTTGAATTCATTGTATGTCTGAATTACTCGTAGAGTGTGATTGGTTCAATTTAGGAATTCCTATCCTGTATGAATTCTGGGATTATATTTTTTATTCTCAATTTTAAATCAGTGAAAATTATCGAAAATCACTGAGAAACAGTCAGAATTGCAGCACAGGAGAAAATCAGGGAAAATTTTTTCACTGAAAAGAAATCAGTGAGAAAAATCATTGGAAAATCAGTGAAAATTCACCGAAAAGTCAGTGAAATTTATGAAATTTTTTGAAAAATCAGTGATGAAAATCTCTGAAAAATCAACGAAAATTCGCGGAAAATTAGTGAATTTCGATGATTTTTTCTGTGCTGCAATTCTGACTATTTATGAGTGACTTCTACTGATTCAGGATGAGAGAGTTTGTAAGTTGATCAACATTTCCATTTCAAAAAATGATACTTTGAGCAAATTAGTTCACACAAAATTCTGGGTTCGTACTCTCTCATGTATAAATCGGTGAAAATTATCGAAAATCACTGGAAAACAGTCAGAATTGTAGCGCAATAATAAATTATGTGATACAAGTTTCACTGAAAGTAAACAGTGAAAAAATGCTGGAAAATCAGTGAAAATTTACAAGAAAATCAGTGATTTTTTTTTGAAAAATCAGCGAAAATCCGCTGAAAATTAAAGAATTTTTCTGATTTTTCCTGTACCGCAATTCTGAAAAGTGAGAGAGTTATCAATCTTCTCTCTCATTCTGAATCAGTGAAAAGTCACTGATAAATACTCAGAATTGCAACACAGGAAAAATCAGCAAAATTCACTGATTCCCAACGAATTTTCGCTAATTTTTGAAAGATTTTTACTGATTTTTCAGCAAAAATTTCATGAATTTCACCGACTTTTCAGTGGATTTTCACTGATTTTTCTCACTGATTTGTTTTTAGTAAAAAAAAAATCACTGATTTTCTCCTATGCTGCAATTCTATCTGTTTCTCAGTGATTTTCGATAATTTTCACTGATTTATAATTGAGATAGTTGAATTCAAAGTCCTTTTGTTTCGAGAATTATGGAATCAATTTTTTTCGGTCTGTTGAATTTTTTAAAATTTCAAAAAAATCTAAATAAATTTCAAAAATGCTTTCAAAATTGAATTTTTTTCTTCTAATTTCGAGTTCAATTCAGGATTTGGAATCAAAGCCACATAATTCGACCCGGATTTTTTTCTACCAATTTCCACGAATGTTTCATTTATAGTTTTTCGATGTTATCTTGACTCGGTCAAGATACCAAAAAACTTCAACTTATAAATATTTAATCGCGATATTAATATGCTTTTGGTGTTTTTACATTCGTCTGTGATATGAAATGCAACTAAATATACATTCGTGCAATATTTAATAGCTCCTTAGCTATCTACCCATTTACTTATACAAGAGCAAGTACCTCGAAATTTCAACCTAATTGATGGCCATGTACCAAAAGTATACTATTTTACGCCTCCGCAAATCCGATCTTTCGGAAAACTCACCCATTCTCTGGTAACGCGAACACCATCGAATACCGTGAAAAAAAAGAACACCAGAACTGGCACGCGACTTGTTGCCGCTCTCTTCGCCCAGCACAGATCTGCTTCGATCTGTGAATGCGAACAATACGTTGAACATGCGTTCCAGCATGCAAAACAGAGACCGATATACCTAGAACGTCTCTGATGCTGTGTAGCCTTCTGTGTGATTACACAGGTTAACGTAGTGTAGATAATTTTACGCGTGGTTTTGGTCTCGCGAAATCGCATCGAAAATATTCAGATCCTTATCGACCAAAGGTGTCCATAGGTATCTTACCTAAACGCTTCGTACATTTACACGCGTCCATTGCCTATACCTATTTAGAAATAAAAAATTTCCACTAATTACTGCTGAGAAAAGCATCGCCGCGTAGAGAAAAGAGTTGGCGTTATAATTTCGTTATACTTAAGTAGCTGTGTGTATATGGGAGACTGGCGCGACGCGGATAATTACTCTGCTCGTACCTATAGAGACCTACGCACTCACGCAGGCGGTTATTCGCGCGGACAAACGATCGCTGGTCGTCGCAGCTAGCTCGGTATTTACGCGTGTAATCGTAAATATTGCATTAGGGCAATTTTCAACAGCAGAGCTGCGGTGAAAGTTCAATACGACTGAGAGAGAGATATCCGAATCGAGTGGTATGCTGGAGACAGAGACAATACGAGTATGAGCCATGTATGTAATATGCATAATATGTGCTCGCATCAGCACTCGACTACTTAGGATTTGTTTTAGAGAAGATCGTCCATCCGGTGCGAGTTTGAGAAAAAAAATTTCGCCTATTATTATTATCATCGTCGTACATACAGGCAGTGAACTAAAGCAGAGAAATTATACTAACATATTTTGCTCTCTATCTGTTCCAGGACACGAAATTGTGCTAATGAGGTGTACACGGTGTATGGAATGGCATGCTTCTTTTTCATTTTCCCGTTGTTTTAACGATTTGTGGACAAGCAGAAGTGGTGAGAAAATACATATGTTTATAATCGCGTAGGTATGGTTAATAATAAGAGTAACCTTAGGCATATGGGAGAACATTGGTAGATCTTTATCATCGACAGTGTTCGCGGAGTTTCCGAAAAGTGTGCCGAAAACGTCGTGAAAGTGGGTATTTCTCTCGCTCCCTCGCTATAGATGGCCCTTAATTTATCTTTAATCGATTCCGAAATCACGTGGAATTATTTCAAAAAGCACTCTTGATGTGTACTGGCAAAAAAAACGAGAAAACCCAGAAAATATCAAGAATTTCACCTTCTAGTAGCAAGAAAACTAGAAAAATTGAGAATTTTAATGATTTCACTGTCAAAATCAAGAATTTTCAACATTTTCCTCTCTTCTTGAATTTTTTAATGGGAGGATCAATAGAGCAAATTCGAAGCAAGAAAAATTGCACGAAAATGGAAAGAAAAATCCAGAAAATAGCAAAAAATTTCATTTTTCAGATTAAAAGTGGGTATTTCTCTCGCCCCCTTGCTATAGATGGTCCTTAATTTAGCATTCTTGGTGTGTACTGGCAAAAAAAAAATATAAAACCCAGAAAATATCAAAAATTTCACCTTATACCTAGTAGCAAGAAAACTAGAAAAAGTAAGAATTTTAATGATTACTGTAAAAATCAAGAATTTTCAACATTTTCCTCTTTTCTTGAAATTTTTAATGAAAGAATAAAAAGAGGGTTTCTTTTTTGGACAAATTCGAAGCAAGAAAAATTGCACGAAAATGGCAAAAAAATCTAGAAAATACCTAGCCCAAAATTTTCATTTTTCAGACCCAGGTACTCAGTCTAAACTTGGTAACATGGTGAAAATTGATTGAAATGGATAGAAGTGTTCGAAATTGAATGCAAATCGTACAAAATTGATAAAACGGAATACAAAACCAGCTGTCGTGAAAAGTATTCAAATTAAAATTCGATTTCGTGTCTTGAAAAAATGAAATTTGGATAAAATACCATGATCAATATAGCTCAAAATATTTAACAAATGATTCTTCCAAAATTAAAAAAAAATCACATTGAAAAAAAAAACGAAAAATTTTGATGAAATTTATCTAAAATTTACGTAATTACAAGTTGATCAAATTATCGTCCAAATTGTGTAAAATATTTCAACAATAAATGAAAATGTCATGAAAACGTGCGAAATGATGAGGAAAATTATTTTGAAATATTTAATGTTGCAAAAATTGTGAAACATACCTAAAAATGATCAAACTTTTGTAAAAATTGTTAAAATTGAAGGAAAAATTGTTTTGAAATTTGAAAAAAATTTAAAAATATGTTCCAAAATTGGTAAAATTTGCAAATTGAACTTTTATGAATTCGACGAAAAAAATTGATAAAATTGTTAGCACTCATTCGCTTCTAATGTTAAAAAAATTTCAGAATACAAAAAATTGATCAATTTTTGTAAAAATTACCAAAGTTTACGCGAAAGCGTTGAATAAATTGAAGAATCCTTCTTGAAAACTAGTAAAAGACAAGAAATTTTCGAAGAACTGGGAAAAATCAACAAATTTTATGTTCATCCATATGTATTCCACGTGAAACAGGTACTTATTTGAAAAATTGCTCTAAATTCTCAGCGCTAGACTGAACGATAGACGGGGACGGTTTCAGCACAACTTGTTTTGGAGGGTTGGGGGGGGGTGAAAAAGAAAATTGCCGACTAAAACACTGTACAAGTAAAAAAAAAGTCAGAATGTTTAATTTGCCAACTGAACACCATTTTCACGGAATTTTTACCGATTTGTCGACTTTAATACACGTCTGGTGGTGTCCCCCCCCCTCGAACCGTCTCTGACGATAGATGAGGGAACAGAGGGGTAGCTTGCTTCTACAGAATTACGTTTTTAATCGGGAAAATCAGGTTCTCGTTGAAAATTTAAGAAAAATGATTGCCTTTTTTTTGAAAAAAAAAATTAGAAAATTTTAGCCTTTTAATTATGCCAAAACGTCGGTTTTTATCCCTAAACATGTTATTACAAAAAAAAATTATATTTCAAAAGTCAGAAAAAGTTGAAGGCATTCAAATTTCTATTAAAAAAAGGCATCAAAAGTTTTTAAACTCTGTCTTGAAAATTATGCGAAATCTCTTGAAAATTCCTTCAAACATCATAAATATTTTCAAACTTCCAAACAAAATGTTAAAATTGACATAAAAATACCATTTTTGAAAGAAATTTTCAAATAGTTCAAAAAAACTTTTAAAATTAAGCAACTTTTATAGAAATTGAAGAAGTTTTGAAATGAATCTGGATGATTTTCTCAAGTTTTTTTGAGGAATTTCAAACGATTTTTATGGAATTTTGAGAAATTTCAAACTTTTGGTATCAGTTTCTTAAAGTTTTCAATAATTTTTTGGAAGTTTCGGAATTTTTACCTACCTACTCAATTTTCCTCGCGTGCTATTATTTTTATGTTTAGTTTTCAATTTTCAAACTTTTTGGTATCATTTTCTCAACTTTTCAACCAGTTCAGACTCCACCTTTACCAATTTTTTCGAAAATTTGAGCGTTTTTACACCATTTTCTACAAGTATGCTGATTCTTCCTTCAATTTAAACAATTTCTATCAATTCCCGGCGTTCCCAAGTCAATTTCACGATATTTGAAAAATTTAGACGATATTTCAGCAATTTTCAATGTTTCTCAATTCCTGGAACCATTTCACTCGAGGTTCCATCTTCAGCTCCATCTATCTTCTCGCCTAGAAAACGCTCTTTTTTGTCATGTAATTTTTCTTCGCAATCTGGCATCCTCTCCCCCCTCCTCATCCATCAAACTTGAAATTCTACGATAGTAAAACACCGCATGCGCCTGAATATGTCTCCTTCAATTTGACAAATCACTCTCGAAGATTTCCACGGTTCGATAAATTTACGACGTTATAGATTTGGTTTCCTTCCTCTCTTCGTCTCTTCTCGGTTTTCGCGATCGTCGCGATAATACGACACTAAGACGCGATTACACCGAATAAAGGCGATCGATCGAAACGCGGGCACGCGCGACAGACGGACATCAATCGAGGGGGGCAGGGGGCAGGCAATCCGCCGGAGGTGCGAAACCGCAATGACAAACGGACAGTCGCAAGGACATGGTTTTTTATTCGAAGGCAAATTATGTATTATACCAGCCACGAATCGAGTTTGACAGTGGGAAACAAGAAAGGACGCAGATAAAGAGACATACAGTCGAAGAAAAAAAATTACGTCTGTCGTGTTAAGTATTTAGACGTGCTGGATTTTTTTTTTGATGGCTTGCTGGCAGATAAACACGTGACTTTAATCTAACACAGTTTGCGGAGGAGAATTTTGGAAGATTTCGTGGTACGGTGTGAATAATTCTCACTGCCCCCCCAGCAAATTTCCCCCTCGTGTAAATTACCTCTAAATGGGTATCAATTTCGTATGACACGACTATGACGATTTTTGAAGACTGGTATGACTATGACGACAACTGCGACGACTAATATCAACCATATAAAAAGGTAGCCGAGTCTAATTCTTTTGTGTGCGCGCTTCTGACACCGAAGGTCGTTGCATAACACCCACAATAGTCTTATTCTTCTAACACATCGAAAAGGCAATTTAAAACCTATACCGCAAGTAATAACTGTGACGGCGGGACGCCAAACCGAATCGTATATTAACTATTTTTTCTCTCCATCTCTCTCCTTATAACTGGTTTACCGCATCTTTGTCACACGAGATACACCACGGTGTACCATATTAGCGAGAGAAGAATACACGACGGTCGCGTTCGATGCTGCTTCGGTGTGTTTTTTTTTTTTCATCTATTTTTTTCACGACGGTGATTATTTTTGTCGTTCGTCTATGTCACCAAAATTACTCGTTCGCCTGTGGCATGAGATAATCCTCGTACATGAAAGATTACAGATAATGAGATTTTTCAATATTTTTTTTTGGCGAGTTAGAATTGCGGAATTTTCGATGCTGTAAGATAGATCGGTAAATGGGTAACTGTGGGTAGGTAAACGAGTCATGTGGCGTAAGCGTAAATCGTGACATGTATAATAAAAATTCTTTTCCAATAGAGACTGCAATGTAACGCTGGTTTGCCTATCCCCCAGCGCCGTAAGCTAGTGGAGCAGCGGACAACGAACCAATAACATTACGAGCTTCGTGCTCTAAATGACGTCAGATAGACTCGAGGCAATGCCAGTTGTTTTCTTGCCGGCTGCTCCACTGGCTTACGGCGCTGGGGGATAGGCAAACCAGCGTTACATTGCAGTCTCTATGGAAAAAGACGCAGAAACGTGCTGAGTCTGCGACGCGACGGTGACAAGTAGATAAATACGTAGCAGTAGCATTGCCGTTCGAATATCGTTTCTAATCTAAGCGACTGCGACATTCTCTATCGCCCTTCTTCCGTCGCTCTCACCCACGTATTGCAAGTTTATTTGATCGAGGAGTAAGGTCGCTTACCGTGCAAATAGTCGGTCCGAACGATAACGGAAGATCTGAAGAGATTCTGCAATTGCCGCTGTTTTTGACATTATTGCTGACTGTCGAATTGGTAACACTGCTGTTGGTGGAGCACGTCGTCGACAGCAGATTATTCGCTTCCGGTTTCAGAAACCACGATGCCACGGAAGCCCACTGCAAGAAGATGGAAAAATTAGGAGGTTGAAGAAATTCAGATTTCGGTAATGTAGATTTTTGTTTGGTGAACGAGGTGGAGAGAGGGGGAGTGTATGTGAGATACGTGTTGTGTACGGTATTGAGTGGTTCAGGCCTTCAGGTGAATCGCTGGTCTGAATTTTAATAATTTTTTCCAAGTGGAAAACACTGTACTGATATGAAATTTTGAAATTTTTTTTAGTGTTGAGTTCGAATATGAGTTCAGTTTTTATCTATCACGTTGGAATTGTTCACAATTTGAGTTTTTGTTGCGGAAATTAATTTTACTATTTGAGAACTTTTGAATTGTAAAGTCGATTGAGCAAAAGAAGGGTACTTACCTACTATAAGAAAAAAAAAATGAACAGAGTATGAATAATTGTAGAACGTGAAATTTTGTATCTGTAGCGTTCAATTATTATTTTTTTTTAGGAACCTTTGATTTCGAAATATTTCAGCCAACAATTCAAATTCAACTTTCATTCATTGAAAATATCTCGAAAACTTGGCCTTTTGAATATAGTGAGTCCTGGCAAAAAAAACGGATGATAGCAAGAATTTCTAACATTTTCCTCTTTCCTTGAATTTTTTTTTAATCGAATGATAAAAAGAGGGTTATTTTTTCGGAAAATTCATAGCAAGAAAAACAATAAGAAAAATCTAGAAAATAGCAAGAATTTTCATTTTTCAGATCCAATAGACGACATGTTGAAAAAAAACAACAATTGAACTCTACAGAAAGGAAATTTTACGCTGTACAAAGCATGTTCCTCCATAGGCGAACCCAGAAATTATGTGAGAGGGGCTCAGATTTTGAGAAAAAATGGGGGCGGGGTAAAAATTCAATGAAAAAAATGAAGTAACCTGTTATTTCATTGAGGCTGGAGTAGTTGGTGTATTTTCAGTAAGCAAATAATACATACCTACAGATTTGAGCGAAGATAAATTGAAAAATTCCCACATTTAATGTTTTTTTTTTTTTTCAGTCAAAATTACTGATTTTTTCTGATAAACGGGCCATTGATTGAGAAATTAGTCATTTTTGACCGAAAAATCAGTGAAAAATCACTCATTTTTGGTGAAAATTATTTTACTGATTAAAAAAGACAGAATTTTTGCAAATTCAACGGATTCAAATTCAATGGGTGGTATGTTTACTTAAAGAATTACTAAAATATTGCCCGAGCGAAGCAAGGGCGAAAATTAAAAAAAATCTCATTGCTGAGCTTGGGGGGAGGGGGTTCGAGCCCCCTGGGCCCCCCTGGGTGCGCCCCTGTGTTCCTTGTATTTTTTTAGGTTTACCTAATTGTCCCAGAAAATTGATTTTTTTGCAATAGGTAAACCTAATTTTCATTAATTTCTGTTTGTAATAATTGAAATATCACAGGCCTGCAATTTGACAATTTTTTCTAGTTTAATGAACTCTGATAGGCGATTCTGTCGATCTGTCCTACTTTTAGTTCTGAGTTCATACATGATTTCAATTTTTTTCGATTCTTTTTTATTTTTACACACTTACAGTCGATTTTCTGAGGAAAGGAAGGGTCCTGCGTAAAAAAAATAAACAGAACTTGAATTGTAGAAATTGAAATTTCCTTTCTGTTGACTTCAATTAATTTTTTCCTGGGGAACTTAGTTTTCGAGATATTTCAATAAAATATTTAAGCTGAACTTTGAAATTTCTACTGAAATATTTAGAAAATTGACTTCTAAGAAAAAAACGAATTGGACCCTATACAGAAAAGAAATTTCACGTTCTATAATTTACGTTCTATATTTTTTTGGTAGGACCATTCTTTTGGTCAAAAAATCGACTTCAAGTGTGTGAAAAATTTTCTAACTCTTTTAAAAAAATTCTGACATGCTGGAATTTTTCCATCATTTTTCTCGTCATCAGCGCATTTTTTTTTTTTAGTAAAATCACCCATTGAAACTGAATACTTTTAGTGCAGGCCTGCGTAATTCGCCAAGAAAATCCATAAACTATAAATATCAATTTCGCTGTCATAATAGATTGCTAAATTAGTCAAGACTGCTCGAAAACTTAAAATTTACGATAATAATAAAATGTGGTAGTGATTGTAAAAAGAGCCGTTAAATGTCAAAAAATCGTTTTTCGTTTTTTTATTCTAAAAACCTTCCTCTACAACCCTATGTAGTTGAAATTGCCCAAAAATCAATTTTAACCCCTTACTTTTTCGTTTGAAGTGACGAAGTGAGCCTCCCAACTTCAGAAATACGATATTTCCAAACTGGTTATTGTAACGTCGCTTGCAATCTTATAAATAATTTTTTTTAATATTCATAAATATTCTGTTATTAAACGCGAAGGAAAAAGAAAAACCAATAATAATATAATTAATTCACCATAAATAAAGAAATTAGAGGGGAAAAATACGACGTGATAACATTTATTTCAGTTTTGTTTTTTCGCTTTCCTGACAAATTTCACAAATCGCAGTTAACGGCCCTTTCTACAATCACTGCCACAAATCTCTGTTAAAATTGCAAAGTCGTAAATTGACTAAAAAAAAATCGAAAAAATGGTCAAATTTCCTATTTGGGTATAAGATAATTTTTCTAAATAAAATAATGAACAATTTACCCATACATTGAATAAATTGGCAAAAAAAGTTGTAAATTTTTTAAATAATGAATTTTATCTCACGTTCCAAGGTAAAAAAGTTGAGTCATGGAAATATAATTTGTAAAAATTGAGTCATGCGTATCAGAAAATGAGATGGCAAACCTATTCCAGAATTGAAAAACTGAAAAATTCGAGTTGTAAAAATTTGCCATTCATAGTGGTGGGGGGGGGGGGGGGTTGTTAAGGGTGTTGGATGCAAAACTCTCAGAAACCTAATCAAAAATTGAAAAATTCGAGTTTAATAAAATTTGTCATTATGAGAGGGGAGAAAGAGGAGGAGGAGGAGGAAGAGGAGGAGGAGAAGGTGGTTTTTAATACAAAACTCGCAGAAACCTAACCAAAACAAAAAAAATCGACTTGAATAAAATTTTTCACCATGGGGGTGGGGGGGGAGAACTTCCTTCACTGATTTCAGATTGGTGACACCTTTAAAAAAAAGGAGAAAGGGGAGGAGAAGGTGGTTTTAAATACAAAATTCTTGGAAACCTAATCAAACATTGAAAAATTTGTGTTGAAAAAATTTTGCCATTTTGAGGGGAGGGGTAAATTGGGTGAATAGGCGATCCTTGGAAAGTTATTATACGTCGTCGTATCATTCATAATCGGTATAAAAATATAGGTGAACTAAACAGAGAAATTTCCGCGAAAACATGCCAATTTTACGACTATATTTTCGAAGAATCGAGCAGCATTTTTTTAACTTCGGATTTCGTCCAAATCGACGATATTACCACACGACCGCGGTACCTTCCACCTTGAATAATGATCCAGATTCGATAACAATCTACGAATGACGTACTAATGACATTACTCGTAGTCGTATTCAATTAAAACGTAATTTAGGAAACCCTTTCCTCTCGCCGCGGTATAATTAATAATATCGCAGGGGCAGCATCATCGGCGACGATGGCAGCAACAGGTACGCGCTTTAGTGGGCATCTAAATCTATGTGCTTGGTTAGATGGTTACCACATTCATCATAATACGTGGATTGTGTGAGCTCCGTAGGTTAGGCACAGGCACAGGTAGATACACAATGATACGCGTAGGAGATTTGTCACCAATGCATAAAGATACTAAAAAACGATTACGAAAAATTAATGCAAATTACGGCGTAGCGGCGGCGTCAAGGTCGCCGGTGATTATTTTCCGGCTTCCAGTGTTGCTGGCGAATGGGTGTTGAAAACGTGTGGTCAAATTCGTTTCTGTGTGTAGCACGTATATGCCTACGTGCAGTGGGATACAGGTATCGTGGCAGAGAATGGTGTTTCAAAATCGACGTTTTGATGCCACGATGTGTAATTGTGTATGAATATTTTTTGGAAATCCTGAATCCGGAGTCGAAATTTCTACAGAAAATCATAATTTCGACAAAGAATCGTAATTTTTTTCATCAAAAAAGTCAGAATTTCGACCCATTTCTGGTCATCGAAATCTCCTTCGTACGAAAAAACGAGACAGAAAACTACACCATCGAGAAAGAAGAAGAGAAAAAATTACAAAAACAGAACGAGATCGAAAACACATTTATATTTGGCACGACGATGTATGTTTTTCGAAGCGTGAAACGTATCCGAATACGACACCAGATATCGATATAGAAATAAAAAAAATCTCGAAAACCCAACTACCGACTTGTAAACTTCTTTGATGGAAATCAAGTACTTATGAGCGAGTGTGAATCGCAGCATAATGTCAAATTCGGCCAGATCAGTTTGTTCAACATGCTCGCATATGCATCTTGAATATCATTGCATGTGTCTAGTATAAATACATAAATTGGCGAGTTGACGCGGGTATTAAATTTCACTTCATCTATTTTTTATGCTGGAGTGTCAGATGAAGGAAATTTTTTGTGTAAACTTGTCTGGTATACAGGGGATCACCCAGCCCACCGTAGACTTTCTGAATACCGATTTATACACAAATACACGATATGTTAGATAATTATATCGCTCTTCGGGTGTCATAGCAATATTCTCCGTTATCCTGGACACCAGGTTATGCCATATTATCATGGATGGCTCATGGCTGGACATAGCCACATTCTCGTGAGCCACCAACCGACGCGACGTAGATGAGCTGCCAACCAGCTCGTCGTGGTCTATAGGTTCTGTACGGTGACTAGAGAGCTGCGTACCTCCCTCGATACATCAGAAAATAAATATATGCGCGCCTATTTTCACCGATGTGTGTGTGGACAGATCTTATCTCGGATATCATCTCTCGTACAAACGCTGACCAGCGTGTATGTTCCGTTTACATTTTAAAAATACGACGCCCGTGCGTTTGTTGTTGCACCTGTGTAAGTATTAGGCTCTGGCGAGGACGTTTCTCATTTTTTATGCGCTTTTTTAAACACGTTATTATTTCGAATTACACGAAGATGACTCGATGCACGGTGTGCGGCGTGTAATTCGATATCAAACCGGACCACTGTTCTTGTCTGTACGGTTGTCGTTGCTATCACCTTCGTTTTAAGTTGATATGGTGCTGGAAAGATTGCAGAATCGGCGAATGATTTGATTTGTGAAGAATCGTTCGCGAATGGATTGATTTAACATAGAGGAATCGTTCATGAACGACTTTAATGAACGATATGAGAAAAAAAGTGCACGAACGACTTCATTGAACAATATTACTGAATCGTTCGCGAACGACTCGATTGAATGATATAAAAGAATCGTTCGCGAACGACTTTATTGAACGATATGAGAGAAGAGTTTGCGAACGACTCAAATGAACGATATGAAAGATAAGTTTCTCGAACGACTCGATTAAACTATTTGAAAAAATCGTTCGTGAACGATTCATTTGAACGATACAAAAGAATCGTTCGCAAACGACTCAATTGAACGATATAAGAGAATCGTTCGCGAACGACTCAATTGAACGATATGAGAGAATCAATCGTTTGCGAACGACTTCATTGAACGACATGAAAAAAACCTCGCAAAGGACTCAAATGAATGATATACGAAAATTGTTCGCGAACGTCTTTATTGAACGATATGAGAGAAGAGTTTTCGAATGACTCGATTAAACTATTTGAAAAATCGTTCGCGAACGATTCATTAGAACGATATAAGAGAATCGTTCGCGAACGACTCAATTGAACGATATGAGAGAATCAATCGTTTGCGAACGACTTCATTGAACGACATGAAAAAAACCTCGCAAAGGACTCAAATGAATGATATACGAAAATTGTTCGCGAACGTCTTTATTGAACGATATGAGAGAAGAGTTTTCGAATGACTCAATTGAACGATTTTTTCATATCGTTCAATTGAGTCATTCGAAAACTCTTCTCTCATATCGTTCAATAAAGACGTTCGCGAACAATTTTCGTATATCATTCATTTGAGTCCTTTGCGAGGTTTTTTTCATGTCGTTCAATGAAGTCGTTCGCAAACGATTGATTCTCTCATATCGTTCAATTGAGTCGTTCGCGAACGATTCTCTTATATCGTTCTAATGAATCGTTCGCGAACGATTTATTCTAAAAACCTTCCTCTACAACCCTATGTAGTTGAAATTGCCCAAAAATCAATTTTAACCCCTTAATTTTTCGTTTGAAGTGACGAAGTGAGCCTCCCAACTTCAGAAATACGATATTTCCAAACTGGTTATTGTAACGTCGCTTGCAATCTTATAAATAATTTTTTTTAATATTCATAAATATTCTGTTATTAAACGCGAAGGAAAAAGAAAAACCAATAATAATATAATTAATTCACCATAAATAAAGAAATTAGAGGGGAAAAATACGACGTGATAACATTTATTTCAGTTTTGTTTTTTTTCTAACTTAAATTTAAAAAAAATTCCGACATGCTAGAATTTTTTCATCATTTTTCTCGTCATCAGCGCAATTTTTTTTTTAGCTAAATCACCCATTGAAACTGAATAGGTACTTTTAGTGCAGGCCTGCGTAATTCGCCAAGAAAATCCATAAACTATAAATATTAATTTCGCTGTCATAATAGATTGCTAAATTAGTCGAGACTGCTCGAAAACTTAAAATTTACGATAATAATAAAATGTGGTAGTGATTGTAAAAAGAGCCGTTAAATGTCAAAAAATCGTTTTTCGTTTTTTTATTCTAAAAACCTTCCTCTACAACCCTATGTAGTTGAAATTGCCCAAAAATCAATTTTAACCCCTTAATTTTTCGTTTGAAGTGACGAAGTGAGCCTCCCAACTTCAGAAATACGATATTTCCAAACTGGTTATTGTAACGTCGCTTGCAATCTTATAAATAATTTTTTTTAATATTCATAAATATTCTGTTATTAAACGCGAAGGAAAAAGAAAAACCAATAATAATATAATTAATTCACCATAAATAAAGAAATTAGAGGGGAAAAATACGACGTGATAACATTTATTTCAGTTTTGTTTTTTCGCTTTCCTGACAAATTTCACAAATCGCAGTTAACGGCCCTTTCTACAATCACTGCCACAAATCTCTGTTGAAATTGCAAAGTCGTAAATTGACTAAAAAAAAAATCGAAAAAATGGTCAAATTTCCTATTTGGGTACAAGATAATTTTTCTAAATAAAATAATGAACAATTTACCCATAAATTGAATAAATTGGCAAAAAAAACTGTAAATTTTTTAAATAATGAATTTTATCTCAAGAAGTTCCGAGGTAAAAAAGTTGAGTCATGAAAATATAATTTGTAAAAATTGAGTCATACGTAGAAAATGAGATGGCAAACCTATTCCAAAATTGAAAAACTGAAAAATTTGAGTTGTAAAAATTTGTCATTTATGGGGGGGGGGGGGGGGGTGTTAAGGGTGTTGAATGCAAAACTCTCAGAAACCTAATCAAAAATTAAAAAATTCGAGTTTAATAAAATTTGTCATTATGAGAGGGGGGAGGAGGAGGAGAAGCTGGTTTCTTCTAATACAAAACTCGCAGAAACCTAACCAAAACTAAAAAAATCGACTTGAATAAAATTTTTCGTTATGGGGGGGGGGGAACTTCCTCCACTGATTTCAGATTGGAGACACCTTTAAAAAAAAGGAGAAGGGGGAGGAGAAGGTGGTTTTAAATACAAAATTCTTGGAAACCTAATCAAACATTGAAAAATTTGTGTTGAAAAATTTTTGCTATTTTGAGAGGGGAGGGGTAAATTGGGTGAATAGGCGACCCTTGGAAAGTTATTATACGTCATCGTATCATTCATAATCGGTATAAAAATATAGGTGAACTAAACAGAGAAATTTCCACGAAAAATTGCCAATTTTACGACTATATTTTCGAAGAATCGAGCAGCATTTTTAAAACTTTGAATTTCGTCCAAATCGACGATATTACCACACGACCGCGGTACCTTCCACCTTGAATAATGATCCAGATTCGATAACAATCTACGAATGACGTACTAATGACATTACTCGTAGTCGTATTCAATTAAAACGTAATTTAGGAAACCCTTTCCTCTCGCCGCGGTATAATTAATAATATCGCAGGGGCAGCATCATCGGCGACGATGGCAGCAACAGGTACGCGCTTTAGTGGGCATCTAAATCTATGTGCTTGGTTAGATGGTTACCACATTCATCATAATACGTGGATTGTGTGAGCTCCGTAGGTTAGGCACAGGCACAGGTAGATACACAATGATACGCGTAGGAGATTTGTCACCAATGCATAAAGATACTAAAAAACGATTACGAAAAATTAATGCAAATTACGGCGTAGCGGCGGCGTCAAGGTCGCCGGTGATTATTTTCCGGCTTCCAGTGTTGCTGGCGAATGGGTGTTGGAAACGTGTGGTCAAATTCGTTTCGTATATGCCTACGTGCAGTGGGATACAGGTATCGTGGCAGAGAATGGTGTTTCAAAATCGACGTTTTGGTGCCACGATGTGTAATTGTGTATGAATATTTTTTGGAATTCCTGAATCCGGAGTCGAAATTTCTACAGAAAATCATAATTTCGACAAAGAATCGTAATTTTTTTCATCAAAAAAGTCAGAATTTCGACCCATTTCTGGTCATCGAAATCTCCTTCGTACGAAAAAACGAGACAGAAAACTACACCATCGAGAAAGAAGAAGAGAAAAAATTACAAAAACAGAACGAGATCGAAAACACATTTATATTTGGCACGACGATGTATGTTTTTCGAAGCGTGAAACGTATCCGAATACGACACCAGATATCGATATAGAAATAAAAAAAAATCTCGAAAACCCAACTACCGACTTGTAAACTTCTTTGATGGAAATCAAGTACTTATGAGCGAGTGTGAATCGCAGCATAATGTCAAATTCGGCCAGATCAGTTTGTTCAACATGCTCGCATATGCATCTTGAATATCATTGCATGTGTCTAGTATAAATACATAAATTGGCGAGTTGACGCGGGTATTAAATTTCACTTCATCTATTTTTTATGCTGGAGTGTCAGATGAAGGAAATTTTTTGTGTAAACTTGTCTGGTATACAGGGGATCACCCAGCCCACCGTAGACTTTCTGAATACCGATTTATACACAAATACACGATATGTTAGATAATTATATCGCTCTTCGGGTGTCATAGCAATATTCTCCGTTATCCTGGACACCAGGTTATGCCATATTATCATGGATGGCTCATGGCTGGACATAGCCACATTCTCGTGAGCCACCAACCGACGCGACGTAGATGAGCTGCCAACCAGCTCGTCGTGGTCTATAGGTTCTGTACGGTGACTAGAGAGCTGCGTACCTCCCTCGATACATCAGAAAATAAATATATGCGCGCCTATTTTCACCGATGTGTGTGTGGACAGATCTTATCTCGGATATCATCTCTCGTACAAACGCTGACCAGCGTGTATGTTCCGTTTACATTTTAAAAATACGACGCCCGTGCGTTTGTTGTTGCACCTGTGTAAGTATTAGGCTCTGGCGAGGACGTTTCTCATTTTTTATGCGCTTTTTTAAACACGTTATTATTTCGAATTACACGAAGATGACTCGATGCACGGTGTGCGGCGTGTAATTCGATATCAAACCGGACCACTGTTCTTGTCTGTACGGTTGTCGTTGCTATCACCTTCGTTTTAAGTTGATATGGTGCTGGAAAGATTGCAGAATCGGCGAATGATTTGATTTGTGAAGAATCGTTCGCGAATGGATTGATTTAACATAGAGGAATCGTTCATGAACGACTTTAATGAACGATATGAGAAAAAAACATGCGAACGACTTCATTGAACAATATTAGAGAATCGTTCGCGAACGACTCAATTGAACGATATAAGAGAATCGTTCGCGAACGACTTTATTGAACGATATGAGAGAAGAGTTTGCGAACGACTCAAATGAATGATATGAAAGATAAGTTTCTCGAACGACTCGATTAAACTATTTGAAAAAATCGTTCGCGAATGATTCATTTGAACGATATAAGAGAATCGTTCGCGAACGACTCAATTGAACGATATAAGAGAATCGTTCGCGAACGACTCAATTGAACGATATGAGAGAATCAATCGTTTGCGAACGACTTCATTGAACGACATGAAAAAAATCTCGCAAAGGACTCAAATGAATGATATACGAAAATTGTTCGCGAACGTCTTTATTGAACGATATGAGAGAAGAGTTTTCGAATGACTCGATTAAACTATTTGAAAAATCGTTCGCGAACGATTCATTAGAACGATATAAGAGAATCGTTCGCGAACGACTCAATTGAACGATATGAGAGAATCAATCGTTTGCGAACGACTTCATTGAACGACATGAAAAAAACCTCGCAAAGGACTCAAATGAATGATATACGAAAATTGTTCGCGAACGTCTTTATTGAACGATATGAGAGAAGAGTTTTCGAATGACTCAATTGAACGATATGAAAAAATCGTTCGCGAACGACTCAATTGAGTGATATGAGAAAATCGTTCGTCAACGACTTCATTGAACGACATGAAATAAAAACTCGCAAAGGACTCAAATGAACGATTTAAGAAAATCGTTCGCCAATCGTTCGCGAACGACTTCCTTGAGCGGTATACGAGAATCGTTCGCGAACGACTTTATTGAACGATATGAGAGAATAGTTTTCGAACGACTCAATTGAACGATAAAAAGGAATCATTCGCAAACGACTCAATTGGACGATAAAAAGGAATCATTCGCGAACGACTTTCTTGAGCGGTATACGAGAATCGTTTGCGAACGACTTTATTGAACGATATAAGAGAATCGTTCGCGAAAGACTCAAATGAACGATTTGAGATAATTGTTCATGAACGAATTCATCGATCGATATGACAAATTCGTTCGCGAACGACTTTATTGAACGATCTGAGAGAATCGTTCGCGAACGATTCATCAGAACGATATGAAAAAATCGTTTGAGAACAACATATCACTACGAATAATGAATGAATCATTTACGAATGACTATTGAATGATTCGAGCGAATCATTCGTGAACGACTGAATCGTTTCTCATACAGTGGCAACGTTTTCCACAAAACGTGCCGCAAAATCTAGATGGAGATGAGGGCCAAGAAGTACAAAAATTGAATTTTGAAGATTTTTCAAGTCTCTCTGTGTTAATTTGCTCTCCATCAGCAATCGATTGGCTCGAATGTGAATCTTAGAAGAGACAAATTTCATCGACAATAATTAATCAAATCTAGAACCGGAACAAAACAAGATCAACCTCTCACTCACAGTGCCCCCCCCTCCCCCCGAACCATCGTACTGCTCAATTTTACCATTTCCTTTCCTCGAATCAATTTCCAACTCGAATTCATACCGTAAACTCGACTCCTCTCCCATTACCCATCAAAATCGACCCACTAGCTGTCTAAAAGTATGAAATTAATGCTACAGGAAGATTTAAAGAATCAAAATCTTAATTAAGTTTTCGCCAATTGCCCTTGCTTCTTTTCTTACCATAACGGCGAAGCTCCCCTCGAACAATATTTTACCACTATCTCAATCAAATCATACGCATAGTTCGTTCAGTTCTGCAACTCATTCTCGAGACAGTCGCGGGCACGTTCCGGAATCCGAGACTCCTACGCGTTCGCTCCGGCTGATCATAGACTGCGCGTACCTAATACCTATGTAGATACATCTTACATGCATTTAGTACACAGGTTATAGGTAGTCGTGAACTACGACGGAATAATTATTTTGTCGTATTTATCGAGTACAGAGAGCCGGCAGCAGATTCGCGTAGGAAGCGAAAACTAATGTAAAACGCGCTGTTCGACAACGTCCGACGTCTCAGTCGCGTCGTTGCAGTCGCATTCGCGACTCCCCGTTCTCGTCCTCGTCCTTTTTTTTTTCAACGTTCTTACACACGTATTAATATATTGTTCAAGGTAAAACGTATCCCGTGGCTAGGGATTTACAAAGTGTTCACGAACACGACTTGCACCTAGATTTATCAACCTGTTGTAATGGGATTCGGTCCCCTTGTGATCGCACCTCATACGAGAGAACGAGACCATCTATCAGATACCGATAAAGAAATATTACATATTTCGACGACAGATTCCTTTTTGACGTGCCCAAAGGTGACGAAACGCTCGGATTTTTTCATTTTCCAACCAAACATGTTACGTCATCGGTTGGAAAAAAAATGCCGAAGGATTTTTTACGCTACTTTTCTTCTTTTAGCTAATCCCTACTCGAGGCTGAATTTAAAATTGCACAATTTCATACGATTTATACAGATCGCGTCTCGTAAGACGATTTATGCTTGTATTCTCATCGGCCAGCGTACAAATGCTTCTGGTATACGATACACGACGTGGATATGTATACGAGTCGAGGACGACGTCAGCACGCGATTAAAACGTAAACGAGTAAGATAAAATTCTTCCGATAAGCAAATTAAACCGCGAGATAATCGTTGTCACAACACTGCCAGAGCAACGAGAAGCACAGAAGACAGACACCGGGGGAAGAGAAAGATGGTACGTTACTCGAAAAATAAAGTACGAGCGTGATGATCAGATAGCAATTAACACGAGACGATGAGAGGCCGAAGTAAAAAAAATAAAGACAGAAATAGAAAAAGGATACCACGAACGAGCGTAGATGACAAGGGAAGCGAAGAGAAAGAGAGAAGAGAGTATTCATTCATTTAGCGTCACAGCGGGACGTCTAGGTTATCGACGAAAGTTTCGACAGAGAAAAATTTCAAAAAAGTAATCTGCTATGTACTCACTGTTGATAACCGTGCTAGCCGCGGTAAATTAAATTGTAAATAAACCTAATTAACGCAGATGGTCGCGAGATAAGGCGTGAAAAAAACATTTCCGGTGGGTTTCCATTCAGAAAGCGCTCGCGAGATTGGTCGCGGGGTGGTCTGTCGACAATATGTCTCGACTCTCGTCAGACTTGGGGAAAAACTGTATACGGAAATGGACTCGAATCTTCGATGGTTTCGAAATCAGTTGTGAGAATTTGAGAAAATGCTTGAATTGATGGTAGGTAACGTTGATTAAGTAGGCTCGAAAAAAAGTGAAAAGATTTTTATGGGATATAAATATTGTTCAAATTGCGAGTATTTCTGGGACGCAATGTCCAAATTGGCTTTTTTTGGGACACTGTGTCCAGATTGACAATTTTGGGGATATATCGTCTGAATTGAAGCTATTTCTGGGACTCAATGTCCCAATTGGCATTTTGGGGTGGGGGAGGGAAGGGGGACAAATGGACAATATGTCTGAATTAGCTTTTTTTGTGACAATATAATATACGATCCGAATTGGGGATGTTTCTGGGGCCTTGTGTAAAAATTGACTTTCTTGGAATATTTTGTCTAAATTGTCGATATTTGTGGGACACTATGTCCAAATTGATCCTTTTTAGAAAGATTGGGTTCAAATTGCGAATATTTCTCGAACATTATGTTCAAATTGAGTTTTTTGGGATATTATTTCCAAATTATGGGTACTTTTGAGAAACTTATGGCCAAATTGGCTTTTGTTGGGACAATTTTTGACTAAATTGCAAGTATTTTGGACACGATGCCCAAATTTGTCATTTTGGGACATGTGTCCAAATTTGTCATATCTGCCCAAATTTGCCATTTTGGGACAAGTGTTCAAATTTGCCATTTTGGGACGTGTCCAAATTTACTATTTTGGGACATGTGTCCAAATTTGTCATTTTGAGACATGTGCCCAAATTTGCCATTTTGGGACATGTGTCCAAATTTGTCATTTTGAAACATTTGTCATGTGTCCAAATTTGTTTTTTTTTTGGACATGTGTCCAAATTTGTCATTTTGAAACATTTGTCATGTGTCCAAATTTGTTTTTTTTTTGGACATGTGTCCAAATTTGTCATTTTGAGACATGTGTCCAAATTTGACATTTTGGGACATGTGTCCAAATTTGACATTTTGGGACATGTGTCCAAATTTGTCATTTTGAAACATTTGTCATGTGTCCAAATTTGGGTTTTTTGGACATGTGTCCAAATTTGTCATTTTGAGGCATGTGCCCAAATTTGCCATTTTGGGACATGTGTCCAAATTTGCCATTTTGGAACATGTGTCCAAATTTGTCATTTTGAGACATGTGCCCAAATTTGACATTTTGGGACATGTGTCCAAATTTGACATTTTGGGACATGTGTCCAAATTTGACATTTTGGGGCATGTGTCCAAATTTGACATTTTGGGACATGTGTCCAAATTTGTCATTTTGAAACATTTGTCATGTGTCCAAATTTGGGTTTTTTGGACATGTGTCCAAATTTGTCATTTTGAGGCATGTGCCCAAATTTGCCATTTTGGGACATGTGTCCAAATTTGTCATTTTGAGACATGTGTCCAAATTTGACATTTTGGGACATGTGTCCAAATTTGACATTTTGGGACATGTGTCCAAATTTGACATTTTGAGACATGTGTCCAAATTTGGGTTTTTTGGACATGTGTCCAAATTTGTCATTTTGAGGCATGTGCCCAAATTTGCCATTTTGGAACATGTGTCCAAATTTGTCATTTTGAGACATGTGTCCATATTTGCCATTTTTTTTTGGACATGCGTCCAAATTTGCCATTTTGGGATATGTGTCCAAATTTGACATTTTGGGACATGTGTCCAAATTTGTCATTTTGAGACATGTGCCCAAATTTGCCATTTTGGGACATGTGTCCAAATTTGCCATTTTGGAACATGTGTCCAAATTTGCCATTTTGAGACATGTGTCCAAATTTGTCATTTTGAAACATGTGTCCAAATTTGCCTTTTTTTGGACATGCGTCCAAATTTGCCATTTTGGGACATGTGTTCAAATTTGTCATTTTGAAACAATTGTCATGTATCCAAATTTGGGTTTTTTGGACATGTGTCCAGATTTGCCAATTTGGGACATGTGTCCAAATTTACCATTTCGGGACATGTGTCTAAATTATCATTTTGGAACAAGATACTTTTGCTACACACATGTCTAAATTGACTTTTTTGAGACGCTACCTATGTCTAAATTGTGGAGAGGATAAGACATGGTGTTCAAAGGGCCCCCAGTCATTAGCTTTTGAGGTTTATCTAATCGACTTCTGCAACATTTTGATCCATTTTAATATTTTCATTATTTCAAACAGTTCTCATGACACTTAAGACTATTCTGTTACATTTTTACGCCGTTTTGAACAATTCTGACCAGCGACGTACGCAGGGGGGTGCAAAAAAGTATTCCCCCCTTCCCCCGTGAATTCAAAAACGCCTGGTTAATCAATCAATTTAAAACTCGGTAATAACAATTGTTGCATTTCTGACATGATTTTTCGTAAAAATTTTCTCCCCGGTTCGCTCGGGCAATACCTCAATATACCTCATTTTGTGTAAAATGACCTCTCATTTTGGGAATTTTTGGAAAAATCATGCTATTTTTAAATTTTTTTTCACTTGAGCCTCGTTTTTTTGATTTTTTGATAAGATCAGTGTACTGTGGATTCGATTTTAGGGGTTCTCAAATTAGTAAAAAATTAACAAATAGATGACTGGCAATTAGTAATTTCGTTCCAGTTTCTTAAAGGAAACAAATGTTTTGATTGGTTATTTCCATGTATAAATTTTTTCTGAAGCTTTAGAACCCCTAAAATTTAGAACGTTTTGCTCATTGGTAACCCTGCAAAGTGTCGAAATACCCTTTCAGCTCTCCCTCGTACATTTCAACCCCTCCTCCGACTCCAATAAAACTACATAAAATTCAATCCATCCGAATAAGTACTCGTAATGAATGGGTGCTCTTATCCGTAAAACATAGATATTAAAATATGATCGAAGAATTCCGGGTATTTAATAATTTATACGGTACTATATTCGAATGTGCGAGTATACGAGTCTCTTACACGTACCTATAACGATATAGGCGGCAGGAACTTGGACGATAGTATACGATCGAGGATTAACTGCGGGTAAGTGGCGGCACGGTGCATTATCAAAGATTACTATCGCGATACGAAAATGACACTTTGAACTGTAGGAGTAGGTACATCGGTAAAGGCGACGTCTATCTACTCGTAGCTCGTACTATAAGACGAAAAAGGGGATTTCATAAGCGATGGAATATCTAAAGAAGAAGAAATCGTTGGTCGCGCGTATATCGATATAAAAATATAACCGCGACGAAGCAGCCGCGCCCGTCCCATGTCCACTACAGTGCTATTCTGTCTACTTACAAGCCGAAGGGTAACTAAAAGCCATCGCCGATCTCGAAAAACGTTGAAACTTTCATTATACTAAAAGCTTGGCGCGCTTTCGCTCGCGCCAATGCGTATAGCGGTCTATCGCGCGCGTGTCGCCCGAAGACCCGCCAGTTTTGCGGTTTATTGCTGATTGAACGGTTATGATAACATTTTAAACGATATGGTTCCGGATTTTGTGACAATAACAGATAACGAGGTCGGACAAAATAAATAACCCGACCCCGGGCCCCGGCCGAATATCGATATCGTGAACTAAAGGAATTATTCGTCGTGTTTAATTTCATTAGATACGATAAAAATCGATTGTTTGGCCATCGCCCCACCGCAGCATCGTCAGCGTCGTCGTGCGTTTGAAAAATGTGTTATTTTATCGTACATTACAAGTCTGTCTTTCGTTGAATTTTTAATACCGGCCGGTCGCTGAGGCCGAATTAACGCGATAAAGCCTGCCCGGGCTGATCGAAAAACACCTTTATGGAAAATTATTATACGCGTTTTTATATTATTGAACGAGATACGTATGTGCTATGTGGATTGCGGATACCCACACGTACCGAATGTAATCTTGGACAAGCGATAGATGGTGTAATTTGTACGATTGCGAGACATCGGTTCGACCGACAGAAGAGAAGTAGGTGCAGTGCATGCCGGTGTAATATGGTTACGATATGACGATTGATTGGTTATTTCAAAATTTAGACGTAGTTTTCTTCGTGCATTTGCGAGATGAAGAGGTCGAGGGGTGCAGTGTGTACGAGTTGTGATGCTGCGAATGGCGTAGGTGTTTGGGCTTCTAAATTTGGAAATAAGAGAAGTGAAGGAGGGAAGGAGGGAGAAATTAAATTAAATATGAGGAGCAAAAAGGAGCCAGGATGTGTAATTATTGCCAGAAATTAACTAAAATTTTAACCTATCAATGGAAGGGATAAGAAAAAAATTTCGACCAAGGTCAAATTTTTTCTCTTTTTTTACTCAAAATGGTATGTAATTGCCCCATTTTTTGATTCAACACAAAAATTTTGCAATTTGAATCAAATTTTCTCTACTTGAAATGGAATTTTGTTAGAAAGGGAGGGGGATTTTCTCTCCATCAGTTTAGCCCTGGGGTCATTCCACGTCAGTTTGTACGCAAAGTGGTAGGGAGGGACGGAGATCTTTTTCACTGTTTTTATGTGGGTAGACCTCGATGAGAGATGACGAATGCCGCAAACCTCAGCTCTCAAAGTCTTTTTGGAGGGCTGCCACGAGCATTTAAAGTTTTGAGGTAAAGTTGGATATGGTAAAGGGGTGTGGATAACTCGAAAACCATGATAGGTTGAAAGTTGAAACTTTTTCTAATGTGTAGGGCCTTTGAAGAGATTTTTGACGATTTTTTGAAAATCAGTGTTGCCACTTTTTTCAATACGAAAAATTAGCTGTAAAAGTTGAAAAATGACCTTCCCTATGATGTCAATTGCCAAAAATTCTGAAAAAAATCTGTAAAGTACAACTTTACATGTTGATTAATATATTAAAAAATTGAGGTGACGTTATTTCGTATTTTCGAGAAAAAAATTCCAAAGATTGGAAGAAAATACAATTTTTTTTTCAAAGGTCAAAATTGTGTTAATTGATTTTTTTTTGTTAATTTTACACCATTTTCAGAGGAAAAGTCGGTAAAAGCATTTCAACTCCATTCAACACGTATAATTTCAGCGATTTTCAGCAAAATTCAACTTATGCTATATCACGAAAATTCTGAAGAAATTCTCTTCAAAATGAAACAAAAAACGATTAAAGGAGAAATTTTGAAGATTTTTTCAAAAAATGTGAACTTTTAACATTTAAGTTCAACTTTGAGTGCTGACTTCGGTATATTTTCAGAGACCACGGAGTTGGTATAAAAACGCGTCTTATATAACCTGGTCCCTAAAATAATAGATGGAATACTATTTTTTTTTCGAAAGGTCAATTTTCAAAGAGAATTTTTTTGGGCGTCCAATTTGGACCCCCTAAAAATTTGTTACAAAAACACTGAAAACGTTGTATAAACGCATATATTTCGATTTTTTTATGAAAAATTACGCGTTCAAGCAATAAGAACAGCATCCTAACTTGAGTTGAAGTTGAGCTAATGAGTTTTTTGTGACAGAGTCACTCAATTCAAAAATTATTTAAGCCCCAAAAATTTGTTTATAATCAAAATGTTTTTTTTTTCAACTTTTGAAGTTGACATTCAATAACTCTGCATTTTTACACATATTAACGTGTGTTGAATAGAGCTGAAATGCTTTCACCGACTTTTTCTTTGAATATGGTGTAAAATTAACAAAAAAAAAACAACTCAATTTACACAGTTTTGACCTTTGAAAAAAAATTGTATTTTCTTCCAATCTTTGGAATTTTTTTTCTCAAAAATACGAAATAACATCGCCTCAATTTTTTATTATATTAATCAACGTATAAAGTTGTACAGATTTTTTTCAGATTTTTCGGCGATTGACATCATAGGGAAATGTCATTTTTCAACTTTTACAGCTAATTTTTCGTGTTGAAAAAAGTGGCAACACTGATTTTCAAAAAATCGTCAAAAAGCTCTTCAAAGGCCCTACACATTAGAAAAAATGTCAACTTTCAACCCATCACGGTTTTCGAGTTATCCACGCCCCAAATTTACCATATCCA
Source organism: Pseudococcus viburni (assembly GCA_033439095.1). Taxonomy (NCBI): domain Eukaryota; kingdom Metazoa; phylum Arthropoda; class Insecta; order Hemiptera; family Pseudococcidae; genus Pseudococcus; species Pseudococcus viburni. The sequence continues at coordinate 359,333 of JAVBJF010000282.1, read as the reverse complement.
ACTTTACCTCAAAACTTTAAATGCTCGTGGCAGCCCTCCAAAAAGACTTTGAGAGCTGAGATTTGCGGCATTCGTCATCTCTCATCGAGTTCTACCCACATAAAAAAATGAAAAAAATCACCGACCCCCCCCCCCCTCCCCTACCACTTTGCGTACGAACTGACATGGAATGACCCCCTGGTCACTGAAATACCTGCAAAAGTTGTTAAAATAATAATTAAAAAAAAATTAAAAAAAAAATTATAACACCCAAGTCTTTTTTCTCATGTACGGTTTTCGAACTTGAGCTGTTTTGGGAAAACACTTTTCACATAGAAAATTATTAAAGAAGGTAATTTAATTTGAATGAAAAAAAGTTGATTTTTTTTCTAAAATTATGTTAATATGAATATTTTACCCTAAAAAAATCATTCCCGACAACCCCCCCCCCCCATCAAGTGAGTCATCATTCAAAAATTGTTATGAAGGAACCTTTTTTTCGCCCTTTTGTTGAATATGTGTCAAATCAAATAATAAAACATGAAAAATGAATGAAGTCAGGCAACTGAATTTTTTACCAGGCTGTTTTGAGGTCTAGACGCATTGAAAATTTTTAATAAACTAAAGTAATGTTGAAGTGGTTTACAATGTAGTCGTTCAAAACACCACAAAAATGTTTAAAAATGACACGAAAATTTTGAAAATGTCGTCAGAATCAAAGATGTACCCAGCATTTCCTTATAGAGAGGGCAAGACATCGAATTTGCCTTTTTAGCATTTAGGTATTCGATTTCATCGCGCCTTTGTAAGTGTAATTTTCAATATTTTGAACCACAATAATTATTCGTAATCGAAATTCATCCTAGAAGAAGCTCCATCTAAAACTCGTTTTTCGCTTCGATGGCCATTAAATTACAACTCCGGTGTCACGTGAAATTTGGCAATCTTCGCGCGGACACGGATCTCTTTCCGCATATCCTCCAGGTACGAAAACCAGAAACGACTCAATTTTCGCTCCGTACAACGTCCAAGACGCCATTATGAAATTATCATCGACGATGCGACATCAGCACCAATGTACCGATAATCCAGTACACCGAAAAAAGATCTTACCTCGTACCCGCGTCTACATTCCTCTTTTTTGACGAGCAAAGAGAAAGATAGGCGTTAAAATGCACTCTTCGTCACGACAACTACACCATAGAAGTACACGCTGACTACGAGGAGGCAGCTACACTACCAAAATCGTGCAAACACCGTCGGTTATACTTACAGTAAAACCTACAATTACCCGCGTGACCGCTCTTCGCTCTTATTCGTCTCATCGTCGTGGTAAAAGCACATAGTATATGGATACCGTAGGTACACAACAATTTATATTATACACATACCGCGTAGTATATGTATCATTGCTGCCGCCTCTGTCGTGCTACGTACAGCAGAGAGAAAAAAAAATGAAAAAAAACAACAGGTGAAAGTTACGACGATAACCGAGTATTGGCAGCTTGACCATCTCGAGACCTGCGGACGAATTTCGTCCAAATACCGAATGGCTGAGGCGACCTGGCCATCAAATGACCATATAGCGGCCAAAAATCATAAAAAAATTTACGATCGAACGAAACGGAGCTTTTGAGCTGGCCTAAGAAATCTGATGGCCTCTGGTTTAGAAGTAAGGTATCGTAGAATGCGGAATATTCGCGTCGACAAAGTATATAAATGTATACCGATGTACTATAGATCGTTAAACTTGCCCTCGGTAGAAAATTTCCGGCGAACGCTTAAAGGCAGCTAAGGCGAATGCGATGGTTTTATCTACAGAATCGATTTTTTTTTTATTCATCTACAACATATCTATACGCGCTGTCTCTGCGGTTAATGTCTTGATTATATCTGCAGCGCCCGGTCGCGTCCGTAAGTTTATATAGAACATGTTGTTACTTTCGTCAGAAAGGTAACGACATTTTTCATCTTCCCTCCGCATATGCCTGGCACTAGATTATACATTGTACGTGTGTCTGTGTGTGCTGCGAAGGTATAAGCCGGAGAGATTTATCGTGCTTTAAATACATATCGAGAGAAGCTTCGCTGCTCGTATCTATAACTTGGAGACTTGAGAGACGAGGGCATCAGATGGATATCTGCGGAAGAAACGAGAGCGCGGCGAGCGTTCTGCAGCCTTATAAAACGCAACCTCGCCGCATTCTTTCGGTATACTACGCGAACGCCAGCATTTCTCGAATAGTTTCCTATATAAATGAACCGAACACCGATATCCGCCGTTGGAAAAAATTTCCGTCGCGATTTCGTTTCCGAATAAAAAACCCAAACCGACCCCAAATATTAAATTCGCAGGCATCATAGCGAAATTTTTCAAGAAAACAGTAACTTTCAACAACTTTTTTTGAGCAAAAAGTGACCAAAAAATCACCAAAAGTAACCATCAATTCAATTTTTTCGGAGGGCAATTTTTTTACCTTTTTTGGGGGGGGGGATTTTTTATAGTTTTCTGCAAACATTTCAAAGATAAATCAACTGAAAAGACGTGAATAATTTCATTTATTAAATTCCTTCGTCAAAACAACAAAAAAACTGGCAAAAATTAATTTTTTTAATTTTTTTCTCGAAGAATTTTGAAAACTAGCAATTTCTACGTGAAAATTTGAATTTTCGCCTGGAAGTGCGAAGAAAAAGTGGCTTGAGGGGAAAAAAGTAACCAAAAATGACTGAAGTCGAAAAAAGTGACCCGCTATGATGCTTGAATTCGTACTTTCAAAAGCCTCATGAATGGTTGGCAACTGGCAAGGATGGGGCGGAGGTGATCTCGAGTCAATTAGGAATCACGAGATGTGGCGTAGATGTAGATACAGTGTTCTGTCCGAGGATTTTTTATTATCGATGAAAATTTGCCAACACTGGCGTATTTATAATACTGTATTAAGATTTTGATTTACGAGTTGATGCAATATGTTGTATCTCGCCACAGCCTTATTCCACATTATAATGTGTATGGAAAGGTGACGTGGAATTTGGCATCGACGCGTATTTATGGTTTTGTGTGCGATACAATTCGCAAATATTTCAATTTTAATGTTTCGATGTTTTTAAGTTCGCTGGGTTGCAGAAGTTCTTTCTGTATGAAACAGATTTTAGGTATGATTTGAGTGATTAGAGATTTATAGAGTCTAATGCCATGCAAAAGTCGTGATTTCATCTTTCAAGTAAAGAAATTTCGTAATTTTGATTGAGAAGTCTCAAAAAAGTTGTAAATTTGTCTCAAAACTTTAATAGTATTAGAATTCTGATCCAATAAAGTAATAGTTTCATATCAAAAGTCGTAATAAAGGAATTTAATTGAGCTCTGAAGTCGAAAATTTTTACGTTTTTCGATAAACAATTACAATTTTGAACCCAAAAGTCAAAAATGGTCACAATTTTGAACCCAAAAGTCGAAAATGGTCACAATTTTGAACCCAAAAGTCAAAAATGGTCACAAATTTTGAACCCAAAAGTCAAAAATGGTCACAATTCCAGACCCAAAAGTCAAAAATGGTCACAATTTTGAACCCAAAAGTCAAAAATGGTCACAATTTTGACTTCGGTGTCAAATTTCATTTTATGTTGGGAAAAAATTACAAGCGTAGCTCTCAATTTGAGCTCATAAGCTGAAATTTCATTTTGGACCCCAAAAAGTTTCTTCTCTGACTCAATGGTCAAGATTTCATCTTAAAAATCATAATAAAATTATTCTTCGGACTAAAAAAAATCATAAAAAATCTTTTAAAAGATGAGTTTTTTCAAGAATTTAGAAAATTTTTAAGAGTTTGAAAAAATCTGAAAAAATTCCACGATGAGAAAAAATTGCAGAAGAAATGATTAAACTTTTAAAAAATGTTTCCAATTTTGAATTTCGGTCGAGAAAATCACAAAAAAAAATTCCATAATCAAAAATTTTCGAAAGAAATGCATTTTTTTAAAACTTTGGCTCATTCTGAGTTCAGAGTTCGAAAAGATCTGAAAAATTTCACGATAAAAAAATTATACAGAAGAAATTATTGTTTTTGAAATGTTGTCAAATTTAGATTTTCGAGTCCAGAAAATTAAAAAAGAACTTCCAAAATTGGAAAATTTGCAAAAGGTCAATTATTCTGAATCAGAGTTTAAAAAAAAATCTGAAAAAATTCCAAAAGAAATTATTTCTTTTAAAACTTTGAATTTCAAGTCCAAAAAAACCTAAAATATTTTGATTTTTCGCTCCTTGCTCCCCTTCAGGCCTTCATTATCAACTTTGGGTTTTCTCTGAATTAAAGAACAATGTGCAAGGACAGCTATAGCAATATAAAAGTATTTTCGCAAAATGCTCATTATAACTATTATAAGTAAAGAGTATTGGAAACTGAAAAGATGCTGAAAATCGAGAAGAATAATGTAAGGCTGATAGAAGGATAAAACCTCTATTCAATACTCATTAAGAAGAACCAATTAACGGTTTACTGCGTTCAACCAAGGAGTAAAGTCCAGTTGTGTGTTGACAAGGTTCGAAATGTATTCTGGACCAACATAATCAGTATATTCTTATCACTGTAAATGTCGCACTAATTTTAATTTTCAAATTTGGACAAAGGTTGACTTATTCTTTACAGAAATTCGTCTATCGAATTACAAGGACATTGTGTCCCACAAATTATTATTATTTTTTTAAAAACGTTAAATTTCTACTGAAATATTCAGAAATTTCCTCCTTCCAAAAAATCATGACATTTGATCAATGAATCGCGACTTCCAAGAAAAATTCGTCGAAAAATTGTTTGAAATGAAAGTGCGAAAATTTCTCAAATTAGCGTAAAAATTGTTCAAAACGTAGTAAACATACAACGCTGTTTACAGACAGAATTGAATGATAAGAGAGGCGTAGGGGAGGGGGGCAGAGTGTACCCTCAATACCTAATAGTAAAATGGATTTTTAATCGAAAAAATTAAGTCCGAGTTGTAAAATTTTTGAAGCTGATGACTTTTTTTGGAGAAATTTTTGTTTAGACTTGAAAAAATTGAACGTCGAGTTGAAAAATTAAAAAAAAATTTCAGTCGGAATTTTTGATTTTTGGCCCTTCTTCTTACAAAATTTTATGAGTAAAAAAAATTTAAAAATCTGTAAGAATTGCATGAAATTCATTTAAAATACCTTAAAACTTGTTGAAAATTCCCCAGAATTTTTTGAATCGCAAAAGTTGCTCCAAAAAACTGGAAAAATTAATGAAATTTGCAAAAAAAAATTCATAGTAGTGAAATATTACCGCATCTTTCACTATTATGATTTTTTTTGAAAATTTCATTAATTTTTCCACTTCTTTGGAGCAACTTCTGCGATTCAAAAAATTCTGGGAAATTTTCAACAAGTTTTGAGGTACCCATTTTAAATGAATTTCAAGCAATTCAGATTTTTCTTCATTTGTAAAGCTCTAAATTGCCTAAAATGCAATTACAGAGGGTGCAGTACTCTCTCAATTATAAATCAGTGAAAATTATCGAAAATCACTGAGAAACAGACAAAATTATCTGTGAATTTTTTTTACTGAAAATAAATCAGTAAGAAAAATCACTGGAAAATCAGTGACAATTCAATGGAAAGTCAGTGAAATTTATGAAATTTGCTGAAAAATCAGCGAAAATTCGCTGAAAATCAGTGAATTGTGCTGATTTTTCCTGTGCTGCAATTCTGACCATTGATTTTTCTAATAAAAATGTTAAATTTCAAAAAAGGAAAGTCACAGCAAGATAATTTCTTTTTTTTTTTACTCGAAACCTACGCCTTTTAAATTAATTTTTCTTCAAAAATGTTTCTTCTATAATGATCATTTTGAATTTTTTTTCATTGAATCACTTTGTTGAAACCTCATGCTCGAATGTCTGTCCAATTGGGATATAACAAAATACTTTTTAATTATTCAGAAACAAATTTCAACAATTTTTGTAAATTTTCAACAAACTTCTTACACTTATTTTAAACTGATAAAATAAAATTATAACGTATTTTTATCCGCAACTCATAAACTCAGAGGTCAAAATTATATGTAGCAATTTTCTTTCATAATATTCAACTTTATGAAAACAAGATTTCTGATCCACAAAATTGATCTCCGCTTTCGCAACACCTCGAAATACCTTGACGCTGGTAAAACTTGGAAAAAACAACTCCTCGAACAATGCATTCTAAACCCATAGAAGTCGCACACTTTATAAATCATCCATTAGTCTCGATATACAATACCGCACCGTGTACTCAGTTCCATTAAGTGGTCTCTCATTTCAATCTACTCCACAGTTCGTTTTATATACTTACTCGCTGGTATACTGCCATAATCAAGAACTCGAATAAATATTTCAGTTTCCACAGCAGAAATAGAGACAACACGAGGTATTGGGCTGTGGTGGCCGGGGAGGGAGGGGAGGGGGCACAATGAAAACTCATCGTATCGAGAAACAACCTCGTCATCTCTCCTCACTTCGGTTCTCGCAAACGCAGACATCGCGGCGCGGCGCGCGTTAAATATTCATCGTTTTCGAAAACATGCTCAGATGAGTTAAGAAAACGCTCGCTAAAAAGTTATCTCTGCTCGTTGATATACTCGTCATCTTTAATACTCCTGCATGTATAGGTATAATAACATCAATGGTACTACGTTGCGGGGGTAAAAAAAAAAAGGCTGCAGAACGTTCGTTCGTCGGAGATGAAGACAACGCGAGGCAGCGAAAATGTCGGAGAAAGAGAAATGCTTGATAAACCAAAGTACAAGTTTTCGAGAAAGGGTTGCTATAGAAAGATGGAAAGACATGGGGTGAATATTAATTATGACGGCGGGCGGAGGTTTGAAATACCGAACGTCGTCGTATACTTTACGCAAATAGTTGGCGTGTAGTTGATATTTTCGTTACAGAAGGTCGGACCGACTCTGACGCCGTCATCATCGTCGTCGAAATACCCTCTCTTCTGCACAGCAGATCGGGGGGGGGGGATAAAAGCAGCATCGAGAAAGACATAGGTATAGAAGGTAGCGAGAGGCTGCATAAGCGTGAAAAGGCGAACGAGACTGAGTAACTCTTGATGAAAGTATGATAAAAGGACACCACACCACGCTGTTTCTCGTAGCCTTTTGCCCCGCATTAGGCTTTTACGTCGTTGTCTCGAAACCTCCCGCACCCCTGTTAAATAAAACCATCGTGGGTTAATAAGAGCATCTCTCGCGCCCGTTAATGTACCCAAAAAGCGTGCTTATTATAGCCGAGTCCCTTTTTCGTTCCCTTTCCCGTTCCCTGGTTCGTATCCGCTTCTGCCATGTGTACTTATGGTGTCTTTCTGCATAGGCTCTGATTTTAGCATATTAAGGCGAGGCCATCGTGCTATTCTTCGTTTATTGTACCCCTTTTTACGATTTCACCACATCGTCATTATCCAACCACCATGTATGTAGTTCGGGGCATCTTTCAAACGAGAGATTTAATATTTCGGTTATAATATGTTCCACTCGGATTGTTTGTTATTGCCTTTTCAAAATTTTTTTTTTGTGAAAATCGTCATTTCGAAGTACCAAAAACACTTACCTATCTACAAACTTTATTAATGACTTTTGAACGAAAATATCGATGAGAATGCCGAATGGTGACTTTTTCAACTCCTAAAAGATGACTTTTGAATTAAAATTCTCCAACATTCTTCAATTTTGAATCGAAAACCAGACATCTGCCTGAATTTTCTGCAAAAATCAGGACACTTTTCCGATCTTGAAGTCAAAATCTTACCTATTAAATTTTAATTCTGAGTCGAAGTTCTGACATTCAATTTCAGAACCTAAATTGTAACAATTTTTTGACTTTGAGGTTGAAATAATTCTGACTTTTCGATTTTCGAGTCAGAACTCTCGACTTTTTGACTTCCTCTCTGAAAATTTGACAAGATACTTTTTTAAGCTTCTTGTTACAATCCATTTCCTGTAATTTTTGTGCCAAAATCTTGAAATTCCAACTTTTTTCCATACCAGTGTCAAAATCCTAAAATGTTCTTTTGACAATTGAGTCAAAATCCCAATACTTTTGACAGTTAAATCAAAATCCTAACACTTGATATTTGGGTATAAATCCTGACACTTTTGACATTTGAGTCGAAATCCCGCCGTTTTTGACATTTGTATCAGTTTTTACATTAGACTTGTAACAGAATTTTGGCTCATTCGATTTATGTCACAATCTTGACACTTTTGGCATTTGAGATAAAATCCCTACAATAGACATTATATTAGAACCCCAATACATTTGACTTGGTCTCAAATCCGGACACTTAACGCATGTATCAAAATTTTCATATTTTTGACCTTTGTGACAAAATCTTGCTACTTTTGACATTTGAGTCAAAATCTTGATACTTGGACATGTATGTCAAAACCATGATACTTTGACATTTGTGTCAAAATCTTGATACATTGACATTTGTGTCAAAATCTTGGTACTTTGACATTTGTGTCAAAATCTTGATACTTTTGACATTTGTGTCAAAATCTTGATACTTTTGATATTTGTGTCAAAATCTTGATACTTTTGATATTTGTGTCAAAATCTTGATACTTTTGACATTTGTGTCAAAATATTGATACTTTTGATATTGGTGTCAACATCTTGATACTTTGACATTTGAGTCAAAATTCAGCCGTTTTTGACATTTGTATCAAAGTTTTTACATTTGACTTGTAACAGTATCTTGAAACATTTGACTTGTGTCAAAATCCTGACAATTCACATTTGTGTCAAAATCTTGATACTTCGACATTTGAGGTAAAATCCTCACATTAGACGTCATTTTGGAATCTGATACTTTTGACTTGGACAAAAGTCCGTACACTTGACGCATGTATCAAAATCTTCACATTTTTGACATTTGTGTCCAAAATCTTCACATTTTTGACATTTTTGTCCAAAATCTTAACATTTTTGACATTTGTGCCAAAAATCTTCACATTTTTGACATTTGTGTCCAAAATTTTCACATTTTTGACATTTTTGTCCAAAATCTTCACATTTTTGACATTTGTGCCAAAATCTTCACATTTTTGACATTTGTGCCAAAATCTTCACATTTTTGACATTTGTGCCAAAATCTTCACATTTTTGACATTTGTGTCCAAAAATCTTCACTTTTTGACATTTGTGTCCAAAATCTTCACATTTTTGACATTTGTGTCCAAAAATCTTCACATTTTTGACATTTGTGTCCAAAAATCTTCACATTTTTGACATCTGTGTCCAAAATCTTCACATTTTTGACATTTGTGTCCAAAATCTTCACTTTTTGACATTTGTGTCAACATCTTGATACCTAAAATCCCGCCGTTTTTGACATTTGTATCAGATTTTTTTACATTTGAGTTGTAACAGTATCTTGAAACATTTGGCTTTTGTCAAAATCTTGACACTTTGACATTCGAGTTGAAATCCCTACATTTGACATCATATTGGAATCCTGATACTTTTGACTTGGACCGAAATCCACACATTTTTGACATTTGAGTCAAAATCCCGCCGTTTTTTTGACATTTGTATCCGAGTTTCTACATTTGACTTGTAACAGTATCTTGAAACATTTGATTTTTGTCAAAATCCTGACATTTGACATTTGTGTCAAAATCTTGACACTTTTAACATTTGAATTAAAATCCCTACATTAGACATTAGGTAATATATTAGAATCCTGATACTTTTTACTTGGGCCAAAGTCCGGACACTTAATCCACGTATCAAAATTGTCACACTTTTGACATTTGTGTCAAAACTCTAACAGTAGGTACTGAATTTGAAAACCAAAATCTTGGAGAGCTGACTTTTGATCCAAAATCTTGATTTCTTTGGCTTTTGTAGTTGAGACCATGACACTTGAGGCGAAATTTTAACACTTGAATCATGACACTTTTTTGACCTTTGAATTAAATTCTTACATATTTTGATTTTTGAGTCAAAAACTTATAATTTTCTGTCTTTCAAGTCGAAATTCTGTCAGTTTAAATTTTTGAAGGAACATTGTAACATTTAAATCTCAACACTTTTTCTACTGTTGAGTCAAATTTTTGACTTCTTAATAACATCGGAAATCTTACCAACAATCAGGACAAACTTCAAACAAAAATTGTACCCTTTTCAATATACAGTTCTGGCAGGCAGGAAGAAGCTCCTATTTGGAAACGACGTCGGTACACAGCGCACGATAAGAAGAGACAAAATTACCCACAAAATTACCAGAACCGGCAATTCGATCGGTGACTGACTCGTACGTCAGATTACTCGCGATCTTCGTTGGTAAATACGCGGCCATCAAAGAATTACTATGAGCATCCAAAGTAAAAGAAAAAAAAATCGCTCTATATAATCGCGTAATTGCAACATGATCGCATCGTGTTCTTATGGCCAAGTCGCGGTCGCATATAAACTCCAATCCATCCATCAGCAGTACGATGGCGCGAAAGATTTGTGAAATTTCCGCATGTCAAACAATAGATCGAGTGCAGAAAGACCAAGACAGACGATACCTCGTACCAGCAGAGCAAGCAGCACGGACAATCAGCGGCATTTTGACATCGCCGCCGACGAAATCACGTCTGAAGCGTCACCGTGTGATGATGATGCGAAGCGCTGTATACACGACGACGCCGAAATAGCGGACAATGGAATATAAAAATTTCATAAAAATGATAGCACGATTAAATATTATACAGAGAGTCGTAAGAGTACCTAGGAATAATTTTCGAGCCGATCTAGCGGCCAAGGCGGCTTTGGATTATCGGTACTTAGTTGTGCCGCGGATAATGGATTATAGCGGTAATACGGCGCGAACATCGATACAACTTTTTCCCAAAAATAGCCACAAAAAAACGCCCGAATGGATGAAAAAAAAATAAACAGTTTGGAAAAATTACTCACCTATCATGTGCTATTTCTCGCGCCAATGATCCGTCTGTTCACGTCTCTCTATGCCCAGATCGATGTGTACTCTTTCACTCGGCGGATCGTATCGAAATCATGGGCCTATATGTGTATATGTGATTGCTTATGGCTATCGGCAGATCGATTGGGCGATCGGCCACACGATGCGGATTTCTTTTATCCCAAGATCAACCAAATACAATGCTTTGCCGGAGATGATCGCACCGGCACAGCACATATAGCAGAAAAACTGCGCTACGCTGATTTTTTTTTTCAACTAGCTATTTTTCTTTGTATGTGATAAGTGCAGCAAGAGTATTGTGTAAGGTATGAAGTATCCGATGCCCAGAGACGTACACCGCGCCGAATTATATACGTTTATTTGCGATAGAGACGCGGGGTTGGGGTAGCGGTACTATGTACACAAGTATAAAAAGTAACAATGACGAAGAGAGATGAACAGAATGATCTATAAAGTGGAAAGATGATCTCGCGTACGAGAATATAGTCGTACTGTATTAAAATTCGCCGTGGTCATCGATTTGCATGGTTTTATTGATCTGTTGTACCTGTATATACGTTTGATTGATCTTTTATTAGCCTCATACAGGGCTTTTTAGTACTCGATCACGTACTTATTTATTTGTGACTGTTTGTAGACGATCGCAGATGAACATGGAGAATTTCGATGGCCGTATGAGCGGCCAGTATGTTGTGTCGGCTTCATCATGTGCCTTCTGCGCTTCCAGCACATCGTGTCACATTCTTTGAGCCGCTGCCATGCCAATGGTGCGGCGATATTCGTTGTATTGTCTGTGTTATGGTTTGATAAGGGCAGTTTGTTGTAACAATTCGATTCGACGCGCAGATTAATACGGATTAGGGTATCATTAAGGTGCTGGCTACAAAGAGTTGGACCGACGTGGTCTCGAAGCTGAGCCTAAAGTGATGATGGACTTGGATTATCTGGGGTTTCGTATCTGGATCGAAATTGTCGATTGGCAATGATTTGACGAGCGACGAACTTGCTTCGAATGATTGAAAATTTTTGTGATGAGGGGAGGGGGTCGGTTGAGAACAGGAATGTTGTAAGGAAATTCTCGAAATTCTTACATTATGTCCTCAAAATCTGCAGGCGGATCAACTAGAAGTCAGATAGAATTTTCACTTCAGAAATTCTGTGGTACACTCTCTCAAATAAATCAGTGATAATTATCAAAAATCACTGAGAAACAGTCAGAATTGCAGCACAGGAGAAAATCAGTAAAAAAAAATTCACTGAAAACAAATTAGTGAGAAAATCACTACAAAATTAGTGAAAATTCACTGAAAAGTCAGTAAAATTTATGAAATTTGCTAAAAAAAATCAGTGAAAATCTTTGAAAAATTTGGAAAAATTTGCTGAAAATGAGTGAATTTTACGGATTTTTCCTGTACTGCAATTCTGACTATTCATCAGTGATTTTTCACTGATTCAGAATGAGAGAGTAGGCTGAAAAATTTGTCAAATTTTACTTTCGACACAAATTTTTAAAATTACCTAAGAATATATTTTTGTGTTTTGCAAGTTGATGACTTTTTTGCTAAAATGATGCAAAAATTGTAAGTTTGCAAAAGTCATCCCTAAGACGAAATTTTGGAGAAAATAGTGTAATTTCAAATCAAGAATTCATAATTCTGACTCGCTGATGAAGTATTTTGACGACTTTTGTGGTCCCTAATCCCTGACAGCCAAAAACTTTCCAAAGGTTCAATTCAATTCAATTCAATTCTTTATTTGTAATTGTGGCCCACCTTGTAATACAAAAATGGATGTGCTCGTTATTCCAATTCAACGCAATTTTAATGTCGTGGTTTTAATCTCAAATCTAGAAAAATAATTTTTTCTGAATCACGAGGCAAATTATGACTTTTTTTGTCATTTTGTAATGAAATTTGTGATTTTTTTTCAACTTCAGGCATCATTTTGTCATTTTCTAGTCATGAATACAGCACGTGATATTAAAGCCAGAATCAACAAGGAGCGATTTTTCTGACTTAATATAACAAACATGTCATAATTTTGACTCAAAAGTCACTTTTAAGAAAGATTGGCAGAAACAATTTTACAAAAAGATAAAAAAATTGGAACATCAAAACGTTTGATGAAATGGCAAAAATATCACGGACTGACATAAAACACGATAGTGACAAAAAACTAATGAACTGACATAAAAAATTTCTGAGAACCAGACAAAATCCCTGATCAAATGAAAAACCAATTAACTGACTTGGAACCCTCATAAAATGACAAAAAAATAATTTACTGACCAAAAATCAAAAAAAAAAAGAAATTATTGGAAAATTATCAAAAAATTGAATAAAAGGACCAAAAAAATGACAAAACCCACTTGAAACTTAATAAAATGACCGAAAAAGTAATAAACTGACAAGAAATCGTTCAAAAAGACGAAAAAGTACTCAACTAACCATACCCCGAAGTGATGAGCTAATTAAAAAATTATCAAAAAATTGAATAAAATGACAAAAAAAAAACTGACAGAAAATCCAAAGTGATAAATTGCTTTAAAAGCTATCAAAAAACGAAGTAAAATGACAAAAAAGTAGTCATCTGATCAAAAAAACAAGGTAATGAATTGACAAAAAAGTTGTGAACTGTCAAAAAATTTGATAAAAAAGTCAAACCGGTAATAAACTGACTTAGAACCTCATAAAATTACTAAAAAAAATAATAAATTGATGTAAAACCTCATAAAATTAAAAAAAAGTAATCAACTGGCCAAAAACTAGTATTGATTTGATCAAAAATGAAAAATAGTGAACTGTCATAAAAAAAATTCAATAAGACAACGAAAGAGTAATATAAAGTGACTTGGAACCTCATATAATGACAAAAAAGTAGCCAAATAATCAAAAACTAGAGTAATGAACCGATTAAAAAGTAATCACTGTTGAAAAATCCGATAAAGTGATCGAAAAAATGTCTACTGATTAGGTAAAAAATATAACAAAACAACAAAAAAATGATAAATTAATATAAAACTTGATAAAAATGTCAGAAAAAGTAATGAAGTGCTGTCAAAACCTTGAATCAAACGAGAAAAAAGTAATCAAATGACATTTATTTAGACATAAAATGACAGAAAACCCACAATCGACTGACCAAAAAATAAAAATTACCTGCACAAGTTTTGCTTTTTGTTGATGGTTTTTTTAGTTAAAATATACGATATTCCTCTATGCTTTTTAAAAATACTTTTGAAGTTGTTCCAAAAATAGAAAAATAATAATAAAATTTGACATTTTGTAATATTTCAACATTTTTCCAGATTTTAGAAAACAAATTTATTTAAAAGTCACGTATTTTAACTTTTTTATTTCCTTTCCAATTTTATAAAAATTGTTCAGGTATATTGAAAAGTAATCTCGTATGAAAATTTTTTCAAAGTTCTTATAATGTCATTAGGTATGTCACCCAATATTTTTTCATAAAAAAGCCTATTAAAATCTTTCATGTTTGACACAAGACACAACGTAATTATACTTATCAATTTTGCATTTCCGTTTTTTTTTTTTTTTTTCATTTTGCTTAAATTTTTCCAACAGACTCCAGTCCTAAAATTTAGCCAAGTTGAAAAATACAAACCAATTAAAAAATAATAAATTATCAAAAAATTCAAATGAAATGACAAAAAAAATGCTAATCTTACATATAAAAATTGTAACACATGTACCTAAAAAATGAAATTAAGTCAGATTCCTCGCGACGCGACGTGGCAAAAAAAGTAATAAACTACCTAATGAAAAATTTGGTAAAATGATGGAAAAATTACACTCGCACGGACTTCTGATACAAAAATGTCATTAAAAGTAATGAAATGACATCAAAACCTTAATAAAATTGGGAAAAAATTCGTTAACCAACCGAAAGTAATAAATAAATCGTCAAAAGAATAACTAACGAATTGGTGAAAAAATCTGAAAATTTTTATTGTTTTCTTCATTTACTGTGGAAAAACTACGAATTTTCCATTTTTTGAAATCAAAGCCACGAAATTTTTGTTAAAAATAAATCAATTTGAAAAATTCTTCATAGCTTTTGACGAAATTATACGACTTCAGAATTGAAATCGTGACTCGAAGACTCGATATGCCCTTCCACAATTGCACAACTCTTTTTAAAGATATTTTGACTCCCCTTTTGAAATCCCTGGGTCGAATTTCGTGCTCTATTTATAGGTGTGTCTTGTCATCCTCCCCCGCATACCTATTAGCCTTTGACTCGTAATATGCATTATATTAGACCTTAGACCTTATATAGATTCGGGGAAATGAAAAGGCTTAAAGTGGGATGGTGGTGCAGCAGGGTGTTTTGTTTTCACGTATGTACGTTTCTATACGACAATGAGTTTACCATACTGCTAAAGAAAAGAGGGCAAACAACCCGTCCGTCGGATTATTTCTTATTGGCTAATTAGCTGGTTAATTAGGGGTGCTCGGCGTGCCGGCGCGGGCTGCAAGTTGACGCTCCACACGTATAAACCAAAAGACGAAATACATAAAAAGGTCAACTCTTTCGCTGGCAAAAGGAGGGCAAAGATTAAACACAAAAACATGGGAATTGAGAACCGCGTCGATCTGCAACTTGAGGGAGTCAACCCTCGACCCTGCATAACCCCTCACTCATTATAATCGCGCCTATGTACCTATATAATAATAAAGACTCGATTTGCGTACGTATATGCGAGTTCAGAGAGAGAACGAGATGATTTTATGAAACGCTGCGAGTGAGTATTTCGGTAGCGCGATTCTTTTTCTTCTGTGTATTTTTTTCCTCGCTCCGCTATGTAATCGAACAGTAATGCGGTGGAGAATCAAGAAGGGGTACGGCCGTTGGGTTTTTTGAAGCGTATTGTAAATAGCGACGATTGGGGCGCGTTATTTCTTCGTTAATCAATATAAGCCTCGTTTAAAAGGGTTGAGTTCATGGCAGCTTCAGCCGCCACAACGTTGCATACAAGAGAGTCGATATCTATGTCCGCACGTTAATTCGTCGTGATAAATGATTCGAAACTATATAGAAAATGAACACGGCACGATGCTACGGTCGCTCATCATCCGGATGTTTAATTAAGCCGCCCTTTTCGAAAGGTTTATCAATATACGCGTACTTATTTATTCCAATGGCACGGACGCCTCCGTTCGCTGTGATGTGGTGATTTGTCGTAGTCTGATGTCCGCCTGTGCGAATACGCAATTTAGCCAATTGTCGATAGACAGACCCTAAATGGTATTGAAAGGTATCAAAATAGGTATTTTAAATGTCGAAAATATCATTTGCTGGGTCCTTTGACGAGATGGATTTTATATAATTTTCCTGCCCCGAATGGATGTTTGAATAAAATATAGGGTCGAAATTGCCGACTCGTTGAAAGGTTTTGACCTTTGAAGCGGAATTTTATTCTATCCGAGAGTGGTTTTTTATTTTTTATTTATAAAAAATTTAATTTTGTGAATTTTAATGTTGGAAAACTGTTTTTTTTTGGTTTCAGAACTTTTGAGAAATTTCTTCACTCAAAAACCTGAGACGAGACGATGAGAAGAATTTGAAAAGTGAGTACATGAATATTTAATAATGATGTGCAATTTATTTATAGGTATTCTTTTTTTTCTTTGCGTACATAATTGGAAAGAATAAAAAAGATATAGCAAAATTCTGAAAAAATTGAACTTTTCAAATCAAAAATTCATTATTCAATGTTTTAATTTTCAAAAATTCGTCTAATCATTTCTCAAAATCATAAAAATATTTCAAGCTGTCTAAAAAGTCATAAAAGTCATAGAAAAGTTATACTTCTGGGCAAAAATTTATAGGTAGGTACTTTTCCTCATTTTCCTCCTGTTCATGAAAGGTTAAAAATGGCCAATAAAATGTTTCCGAGATTACTTTCCTTTCCTTAGCCAGATTTTTTTTTCCAAATTTTACGTTTTTATCCAAAAATTCCCTTCTGAAGTTTTCAAAGCCAGATTTCCTTTCCAAAAATCTTTAAAAAATTGTTTTCCATAGCTAGCTTATATTTTCAAAAATGGCTTTCCAAACCTTCCAATAAGCCTACTTTCCCAAAATTCCGAACTAAAATTTTCCAAGTTTTAGTACCTGGAACCTTGAACCCTCAAAAAAAAATTTTTCGTTTTTTTGCCTTGATTTCTATAATTATGAAGAATTGACTGCATAATACGAAAAATTGGTTCGAAGGCCAAATTTCACCCTCAAATGCTCCAAAAATTGTCTCTTAAAAAATGACTTCTATGATACTAATTTTGATAGAAAGATTTACATTCAAAAAAATTAATTTTAGATATGCTAAATCGTGCTTCCGCACGTGCCCGAAACCCAGAAAGATTTCGTAACCCCAAAAATCTATGAATAAAAAGGCACTTTTAGTGCAATGATCCTATTTTTTTTAATCGTAAAAACTGTCGTTTCGAGAAATTGTACTGTGAAATTATGAATGTCACTCAACATTTCATCATTTGAAATATTTATACAAATGTGCAAATTTTCATTTACCTCTCTCATTTTCAATCAGTGAAAAGTCACCGAAAAAAAATCAGAATTGCACCACAAAGAAAATCAACGAAATTCTTTGATATTCAGCGGATTTTTGCTGATTTTTCAAAGAATTTCACTGAATTTTCAATGAATTTCAGAGATTTTACCAACTTTTCAATGAATTTTCACTGATTTTCCAGCAATTTTTTTCACTGTTTCCTTTCTGTGAAATTTTTACTGCCCTACAATTCTGACTGGTTTCCAGTGATTCTCGAAAATTATCACTGATTTATAAATGAGCGAGTTTCACTGAATGTACTTTCTCAATTATAAATCAGTGAAAATTATCGAAAATCGCTGAGAAACAGTCAGAATTGTAGCACAGAAGAAAATCAGTGAACATTTTTTTACTAAAAACAAACCAGTGAGAAAAATCACTTGAAAATCAGGGAAAATTCAATGAAAAGTCAGTGAAATTTATGAAATTTGCTGAAAAATCAGTCAATAAATTTCAAAATTTTCTAGATTATTGAAAAAAAGTCATCCCCAAGATCTACTTTTTGTGCAATTTTTAGAAAAAATTCAACTTTTTATTAAAATGTCAATGCACTTGATTTTTTCAATTTTTTTCTTATTTTTCAACTTTTTCAAATACCTAATTTTCTATTTTTTTTTTCTTTCAGAAAATGTTTTCCTTTTCTTTATTTTTTTCAAAACATATACCTACTTCAAAATTTTCCAGTTTTTAAGACATCATCCTGGTTTTGAAAAATTGTCGAAGTTTTGGAGAAATCAGCAATAAATTTCAAAATTTTCTAGATTATTGAAAAAAAGTCATCCCCAAGATCTACTTTTTGTGCAATTTTTAGAAAAAATTCAACTTTTTATTAAAATGTCAATGCACTTAATTTTTTTCTATTTTTTTCTTATTTTTCAACTTTTTCAAATACCTAATTTTCTATTTTTTTTCTTTCAGAAAATGTTTTCCTTTTCTTTCTTTTTTTCAAAACATACCTACTTCACTTTATTAAAATGTCAATGTAAATTTCTTTAATTTTAACAGCACATAATTATGTCTTGATCTAAAAACGTTACGTTGCACATTTCAAAATTTCATCCCCAATCCTAGGACATATTCATACATAAAAAAAAAAAAACAGTCCCCATGCCCTCTCCTCAAATCAAGTCCGACTCTGACTACGTGTCTAACTTCTTCAACGATATTTTGAGATCAAAAAACTATAGGCACACCCTAAAAGTGGACTCGATTTGAAACAGATAGAAACAGAAAGCCTCGAAAGAGAGAAATAAAAAAAGAAAAAAAAAAGGAGAAATTCAAACACGTAAGAATGTAAATTTAATCCAAGATGGAAAAAGTACATCGTACAAGTAAGAGAATGTTGTACGTATGTGGTATACATAGTAAATCTTTTAACGCGCTGGATGACTTAAACGCATTTGCGTTCGTTACGTAGATGCGACGGGGCTGGCAGGGGTCCTAAAAAAAAATCCCGGGCACGTGTTTAATGTAAACTAACAAATGTAACGTAACAGATCACACACATTATCGCGCCATTTATAATGTACGACGACGACGGTATTATGTAGAATGTGTAGCGCCAATGTACTATAGCCTATCGCGTACAGTGCGACCATATTGGTCGCTTAATATCGTTTTTTAGAAGCTTTTTGCCTCCTATTCCACCCCCCTCTCGCTCTTGTTCATACAGAAAATGTAATTTCTAATGTGCGATGCGTGTAAGCGAGTTCTCGCTTCTTTTTTTCTATTTTCATGTGTTATTGACTCGGTTCAACGGGATCGTTAACGTATCACCGGACGTGTGTTTATTGCCGCGAATAAAAAATGCTGCCGACTAAATTTAGGATGGAGAGGTTCGTTTGATTGGAATATATTGAGTTGATTCCTAGTTTTTCTGATCAACTGGTGAAGGAGGGAGAAATGATGAACTGATGCGCAGATGAAGAGGGGAATACTACTTATCGGTCATAAAACTATAATAATAAAATCAATACCTAGGTATCTTACGGATAAAAAAATCGTAATATTTGTAAAAATGATGAACAGTCGTAATTTTAATTCGATCATTGTGAAAACAGGATCCGCATTTGAATTCGAATAAATTCTGATTTTTGGTAAAAAGTTATAGAACAGACGTTATTTTGACTACAGAAGTCACGACAAAATTTTTTTATAAATAGCACATTATTTTGATTTAAAAGTTTCAAAGACAATTGGTTTTGATTCAAAAACACTATCAAGTCATAATTTTGATTCAATGTCATAATCAAGTCATAAATTTGATTCAAAATCACAATCAAGTCATAATTTTGATTCCAAAGTCACAATTTTTCGGTCATATTTTTATCAAAAATCACAAATCAGTGGAAATAGCACATTATTTTGATTTAAAAGTTTCAAAGACAATTGGTTTTGATTCGAAATCACAATCAAGTCATAATTTTGATCCAAAAGTCACAATTTTTCGGTCATATTTTTATCAAAAATCATAAATTAGTAGCAGTTTTGATCCAAAAATAACATTTTTGTCACAATTTTGATTCAAAAGTAACAATTCAGTCCTAATTTTGATTCAAATATCGCAAAAAATGTATAGTTTTGATTCGAAATGTTGATAAAGCAAGAATATTGATTCAAAAGCCACAATCCAGCCTCACGTTCGATTCAAAAAATCTCCAGTCATGATTTTGAGTCATAACTACACAATTTGATTCAAAATGTTGATAAAGTCAAAAAATTTGATTCAAACGGTGCAATTCAGTCCCAATTTTCGATCCAAGAATCTCCATAAAGATCATCTTTTGACCAGAAATTAGATAGTCACTATTTTGTTTAAAAAATCAGAAAAAAATTGAAATGTCAACAGTCAAATCAGTCAGTCAAATGTTTTTGAGCTTAAATTCTGTGTCACAATCAAATCTTAATTTTAATCCAAAATTCGCCATTTGATCTCAATTTGATAAAAAATCATGAATAACTCAATAGTTTTGATGCAAAAGTCACTATTTAATCGTAATTTTGATCCAAAGTTCCAATTTTAATTTAGAATTTCAGTAAAGTTTGAAGTCAGTAATCAACAATAATTTTTGACCAAAGTCACAATAAATAAGTTAATTTTGTCTTAAATCAATTCAGTCCCAGTTTTGACTTGAAATTTGAATCAAATAAAAATTTCGATTCAGAATCTCGATTGAGTCAGAATTTTTTGTGTCAAAAGTCACAATTTAGTCATAATGTTGATCCAAAATATCAGTAAAGTCGTAACAATTTTCATTCAAAATCTCAATAAAGTGTTGAATTCAAAACCACGTTCAATTTTTAATTTTGGTCCAAAAGTCGAAATTAAGTCATAATTTTATCATTTTATTTGTTGAAAAAGTCACAATTCGATCCAGTTCTGATCTAAAGCCCAATGAGGACTCTATTTTTATTCAGAATTTCAGTAAATGGCACTTGGAGTCTTCAAATGAAAATTTCAATCAGATCTTTATTTTTATCAAAAAGTCATAATTTAGCCATAATTTTGATACAAATTCACAAATCAGTCGTAATTTCAATTTAGCGACAATAAATGAGTTATTCTATTTCAATAATCACAATCTACAGTCTCAGTTTTGATCTACTAAGGTTACGGTTGAGTCATAATTTTAATTTAAAATTTGTGTCGAGTCACAGTTTTGATTTAAAATCTCAATAAAGTCACAATTTAGTCAAATTATTGATCCAAAAATGTTGATTAAAGGGCACAATCAAGTCAAAATTTTTATTCAAAATTTCAACAGAGTCTTGGATTCAAAATCACGGATGAGTCGCGATTTTGATGCAAAAGTCACAATTTATTAGTCATATTTTTTTCCAAAATCACAACATTCACAATTTTTATTCAAAAATGATGTTGATTGAATTTCACTTTTGATCCAAAATTACAATTGAGTCATATTTGTAACTCAAGATGTCATAATTCAGTCATAATTCCATTCAAAGGTTACGATTTAATCTTTTTTTTACTTCTAAAATCACAGAATACCCACATTTGATCATCAAAATAAAAATTAGTAATTTTACTTTTAAAAAACTAACTTTTCAAATTTTTACTCTTGCTTGCTTTAAACTGTTCTGATTGTAATATCTACAGAGGGGGGGAGGGGAAAATATGATTTTTATTGATTGTTGAACCTACTCGAGTCCTCGAACAAATCGATTTCCATCAACATTCTAAATCTTCTCAACATCAGGCTCTAAAAAATTCTTTTTTTCAACTCCCTCTCTCCTTATTCTACCCTACGATTCAGGGGACCAGAATAAAATCCCCTTAAATTTACATAACGAATTATCTTCGAATACAAATAATATCATATCTTACCACCTCCATCATTAGTCCAGCAGTTGCCGACTGGTCCTCCGGTCTGCGCATGCGTGGTATGTTCATCCCGCCACCTCTTGCCCAATCATCTTTCACGCGATTATCACCTGTTGAAAAGAAGAAAAGAAGCATTTTAATAAAAATTTATTATCTTAATTAACACCGAGCATACGTTTGACGTCATCGTTAGGCACAAATTCTCCGATAACAAAAGTTTTTATTTTTTTTTTTATTTCATTATTTTGACTGTTTTTTCTCGTTTGTCTCATATTCGTCTTGCGTTTTGTGTTTGTGTCTGATGATGAGCTGCAGTGCAACGTAATTCCTGAATTTTTATTTACACGTTCGATAAATCAATTTTTCAATTTTTTCTCATTAAATGGGGTTAAAAACTGGGAGCTTGTGATATTTTTTTGAGAAAAGAGGGAGGAAGGAGGGTGAATTGTGGACAGAAACCTTTGAAATTTAAATTCTCGAAAGTTCGACTCGAAAAGCGGAAATATTGAATTGAAATCAAATATCGAAGGAGGCACGTAATGTTATCTATGTACATTTAAACGAAAAATTATCTTTTGTATGCTCGCAGGATAAGAAAGATAACTTCGATCTTATTTGGGCATCCGCGATAAGGAAATAAAAGATTAAAAAGATTGGGTTTATTGATCTAGGGATCAATATCAAATATCTTGCACGCTCAGATTAACTCTCGAGTCTTTTAATTGAAACTGAAACTGAAATTGATACTCGTACATGGCGCAATGACCAGCACCACTGTCGTCATCGTTCAAAATGGATCGCAGACACGCGTCAACCAATGATGGCGACGATGGTCGCATATTTACGGCGTTCCGGGTATGCAATTTTATCGACTCGTTCGACCAACGGCGGAGATAGCGGGGGACAACGTCGACGACGTTGCAAAAGGATAAATGAAAGACGCGGATTTTTTTTCGCAAAAAAGTCGCGCTAATTAGCCGGCTGGCACTGGCGCATTTCTAAATAAAGCATCTCGGTCGAGAAAAACCGCACAGCGATACGAGTAGTCGTGTGTGCTGTTGGAGAGTTTATCTCGATCGCGGACGCGAAAATGTAATAATTAATTATATGTACTTCGAAAAAAGAAAAAAAAAACGGCGTCGTAATAAACCTAATAAAGTTGTTTACCACGAATCTGTACGCGAAAGAAAGAGAAAAAAACGTATATTTTTCAATGGTTTATCTGTTTTTACATTAATGAATGAAAATGATGCTGCGAGCTGCGTTGTGCTTTTACCAGCGATAAGCACTATTTTGCTGGGTTTATACGATGTGCTCTGTGGTCGAACGACGACCAGTGTTGCCGGATGAAAATGGGCGGAAATTCTCGAGTCGTGAAAGTCTGGCATCTGCTGAGGACGAAAAATTTCTCAAATTGCTTTTTTTTTATTGCGTATTCGTTTTGTTTTTTTTCGTTTTTTAATTGTTTTTTAGAAAGATGTGTGAAAATGGGAATGTGAAATTGTGAAAAATCGTTCAATTTTTTTAATTTTATTGACCATTAATAGTTCGATGATCCGATTAAATGTAATTTTCGTCATTGAAATTTGAAAAATTTTGTTGTGGTAGATTTACAGACAGCACCATTAATGAACAAAATTCAATCAATTTTTTATTTTCAATCAGGGTGTCCATTTTCTAGAAACTCTGGAAAAGTCAGAATTTTGGAATTTTTTTTAGAATTTTTTAAAAATTCCAAAGAAGGATAAATCATTTAGAAAAGTGGGTTTTTGACGAATTTTTCAAAAAATTTTGCTCTTTGCGCTTGAGCTTTGGACATTATTATAATTATGTATCTCAATAAAATGATTTATATTTTACCTCCTCATTGATTTTTTAATCAAACTGAAAATATTTCGGAGAATTGCATGGATTTATAAATTTGAAGCATGTGTTTCTTATTGGGGGGGGGGAGGGGGCAATAAAATGTGAAGAAATTTTTGAATTTTCAGCATCAAAAAATCCGAATTTTCAATCTCTTGATTTGGAAGGCGCTGGCATAATTTGTTTCATTTTTCAAAACATTATAATTTTTATTTGAAATACTTGGATTTCCATTTTCACTAGAAATTTTTTCTGTAATAAATTTAAATTTTCAAATTTTTGTGGTGAGGAGAGTTGGGTAGGATCAAAATTTTACAGAATTGAATTTGAATCTTTTTTTTGGCCTGAAGAGGAGCAATTATCGAAAATCACTAAGAAACAGTCAGAATTGCACCACGGGAGAAAATCAGTGAAAAAATTTGAATGAAAACAAATCAGTGGGGAAAATCAGTGAAAATTCACTGAAAAGTCAGTAAAAATTCACTGAAAAGTCAATAAAAATTCACTGAAGTCAGAGAAATTTATGAAATTAGCAGAAAAATCAGTGAAAACCTTCGAAAAATCAGCAAAAATTTGCTGAAAATCAGTGAATTTTGCTGATTTTTTTCTGTGGTACAATTCTGAATATTTATCAATAAAATTTATCAAAAATCTCTGAAAAACAATCAGAATTGCAGCACAGTAATAAATCAGTGAAAATTCACTAAAGTAAGTAAAATTTATGAAATCAGTGAAAAAGTCAGTAAAATTTATGAAATTAGCAGAAAATTAGGTAAAATTCATGAAATCAGCCGAAAAATCAGCAAAAATTCGCTAAAAATCAGTGAATTTTGCTGATTTTTTCCTGTGCTGCATGCTGCAATTCTGACTATTCATCAGTAAAATTTATCAAAAATCACTGAAAAACAGTCAGAATTGCAGCACAGTAATAAATCAGTGAAAGAAAATCACTGGAAATCAATGAAAATTCACTAAAAATTCAGCAATAGTTATGAAATTTACTGAAAAATCTGTGAAATTCTTTGAATAATCTGTAAAAAATCGCTGATTTTTCCTGTGCTGCAATTCTGACTGTTTGTCAGTGATTTTTCACTGATTCGAAATGAGAGAGTACAGATTTTGAAAAAAAAATTCGTTGAGCCCCATGCATTTCGTATCATTCTTATGCAAAATTTTGAGATATCACGTGAAAAATTACCCCCTCCCATTTTGTTCTTGAATATCATCTTTGAAAGGTCTGAAAAAACTGGAAAAATCAGGGAAAATCATTTTTGAAATATTGATTGATTTTCTCATTTTATGAATAAATTTTCTCAAATTCAATCGATTTTTTACTTTTAATGACCAAATTTGATGAATTTTTTTAATAAAAAAATTTGATTGATTTGCTCCCTTAATGAACAAATTTTCTTCTTTTATTTCAAAATAAAACCGAAAATCACCGAAATTTAAAAAAAATTCTTTGAAAGATCTTCAGCTTTTCTTCTCTGAGCTAAAAATCCCCAAATCTAAAAAAAAATCCCAAAATCCGGCAACACTGAGCACGACAACATCTCTTCGTGAATACAATCAAATGCTATATTTGTTTCTAAATGATCTTCGGATCCTCCCCTCTTCATATTTACCATCTTATCGTCCCAGAGGAAGGCGAGAGTGTGACTGAGACGGACAGCGAGCCAGAGCGAGTAATTTATGTATGTACATAACGGTATAAATGTCTAAACGTCGATACAGGTCACTTCCCGTTTTCACAATAATCAATACTTATGCCGAGCCAAAGAAGCAGCGATGTATTAAAAGTACGCCAGAGATGCCACATTAATTAGCCGAGAGCGCGATACGCGCCATTGTTGTTGATAGTGCGAGATGAAATTTCTCGGAAAAAATTGAACGGATTTTTTTTCCACTGCCCTTCTCCGCCCGAGACGAGATTTTGCTCGATATTAACGCACAGATAGGTATACGCAACGTCCGGTCCGAACGATTGTGTCAGGTCTGTACGTAGGGTTATCACATCTCGTCGGAGGTCGCCCATCAACGTGTATTTTCTATTATTTAACGTTATTATATAGTTGAATGAGCTCGTGATGAGCGGATGGAAAAATATGTTGGTGATAAAAGTATAATCGCCGCCGACGATGGTACGCAAATAGATACGAATGAGCATCACAGCAGAAGATCCGAAGTGGTTTTGAGAATATACCTTGATAACAAGGGGACAGACGAACGAGTATTGTTCGAGATCCTCTTATCAGCAAAGACTTCCTGGTCACCTTACGAACTTTTATGATCGAATGGCCGCTGGTCAGATTATACAGGACGTTGGGTTGTTAAAATGGGTATTTTTTTGCTCAAGAAACAAATCAATGAAATGAAACCAATAATCAATGAATGAGAATAAAATTAAATCAACTTCGATTTTTTTTTCATTGTTCTTGGAAAATTTTGAGGAGATAAAAAATTATCACTGTGTATTTTCGCCATCGCGTATTATAAGTCCTCTGTAATTAGTCCATTTTATATTGGCCTCTCGTCTATCATCGTTTCAAAAAAAGCAAACCGTTAAGACTTTGAAAAGAAAACGATTGCGATAAGAATTAAGTATAGATATGCATAATTAATCGTATATGCCATTTATATGTAGAATGATTCGTATATGTACCATCAGTGTAGCTGTATAGGTATTTATAAATTTCAAGTATGTAAAAGTATTTTGTGATGTGTTCAATACGATGCCATAAAGAGTGGGGGAGGGAGAGTGGGAGAGCTTTTGATAAGAAATTGGTTCGAATTTTGTCTTATCTCACCAATATGTAGAATTGATGATGGGTTCTCAGTGTGTGATGATTTTTTTTCTCTTTTCATCATTCTATTTGAATGAGTGAAATTCGAATCAAATTTTGCCTACTCTCTCATTCTGAATCAGTGAAAAGTCACTGATAAATAGTCAGAATTGCAGCACAGGAAAAATTAGCAAAATTCACTAATTTTCAGCAAATTTTCACTGATTTTTCAAAAAAAATTCACTGATTTTTCAGCAAATATCATACATTTACTAACTTTTTTGAAGTTTCACTGATTTCCTAGTGATTTTTCTCACTGATTTGTTTTTAGTAAAAAAAAAATGTTCACTGATTTTCTCCTGTGC
The DNA here is from genome assembly GCA_033439095.1 of Pseudococcus viburni. Classification (NCBI taxonomy): domain Eukaryota; kingdom Metazoa; phylum Arthropoda; class Insecta; order Hemiptera; family Pseudococcidae; genus Pseudococcus; species Pseudococcus viburni. Next base: position 332,428 of record JAVBJF010000282.1, on the reverse strand, counting down.
TTCAATTCTGATTGTTTCTCAGCGATTTTCGATAATTTTCACTGATTTATAATTGAGAAAGTATTTCAAATTTCCCTAAAAATCAGTGATTTTCACTAATTTTTTAGTCAAAAACTACTGATTTCTCAGTCATTTCCTAATTTAGTAGAAAAAAACGGTAATTTTTTACTAAAAAATCAGTGAAAAATTACTGATTCTCGTTGAAATAAATTTTCCTGTTTGAAATAGACAAAATTTGACCAGAATTTGACAGTGATTCAAATTTAGAAAGCATAAGTGCAATTTGTTTCGTCTTTGAAGTCAAGTTGGAAAATTTTCTCGATAGATAAATAAACATCACGACATCATTCGCGTAATGATGACGATGGTTTCGAACAGGTAAATAAATGGCAGTGGCGTGTAAAAGTGTTGCGCGACCTGATGTTAGAAACTTGTGATAGAAAAATAAGGTTTTTTTCACTTTGCTTTTTATCGTCATATTTATATCGAGCGAAAGAGATAAAAAAAAAGATAGGATGCGTTTGATGATGCTGCGACTGTTAGCTAGGATTCGTTATTATGGTGTTTTGATGTCATAAGTCGCCCATTACCTAGATGTTTATTGGAATATTTTGTAATAATAGAGAATGATTGTAAAGTGTAGAATCAGTAGGTAGAATGGTGCAATAAAAACGTTCGTATGGATTTATTTGAAAAAAAAAGAAAAGAAAACAAGTCTCGAAGTGAAAAATTATTTGTCAAGGTAGATGGGGGGGAGGGGGGGTTAAAAACAGGATGTATTTGCATTCACCTGCCTCAACGAAACGAGGGCTATGATTTGAAAATTTTGTAATTTTCAGAAACAAAAAATTCATTTTTTTAATAGTTTTTTATTTTTTTTTAAAATTCAACCACCTTTAGAGAATTCCACATTTTCATCAATTTTCCAAATTTGTGAAATTCTCTGAATTTTCTGATTTTCAAAAATTGGATATTTGCAGGTATCCTTTATTATTATTTTTAAGCGATGTAAAAATGGGAATTCTCAACATTTTTGAGCGAAAATGGGGCAAATATATGAATCTGAGTCAAATGTGGCTTCTGCAGATTTTTCTTTGCTATAAAATCAATCAATATTCAATTGAGTTCCCCTCATCCACCCAAAAAAATATTCATGTCTACTCTGAAGTCTTCTCTCTCATTTTGAATCAGTGAAAAGTCACTGAGAAACAGTCAGAATTACAGCCCAGAGAAAATCAGCAAAAATTTTTGATTTTCAACGGTGTTTTGCTGATTTCTCGAAAAATTTCACCAATTTCACTAATTTTTCAAAGAATTTCATTGATTTCTCAGTAAAATTCGGAAATTATACTGACTTTTAAGTGAAATTTCACTGATTTTTTAGAATTTTTTTCACTGTTTTTTTCAGTGAAATGTTTTCACTGATTTATTACGGTGCTGAAATTTTGACTGTTTTCCAGCGATTTCCGATAATTTTCACTGATTTATAAATGAGAGAGTTAAATCTTTTTTTTTTCAGTTTTCTCTTCATTAAAATTGAACACTGGGTGCTGATGGTTTTTTAGTACTCTCTCATTTTTTTATAAATCAGTGAAAATTATCGAAAATCATTGGAAAAAATCAGAATTGCAGCACAGTAATAAATTATTGAAAACATTTCACTGAAAGAAACAGTGAAAAAAAATTCTAAAAAATCAGTAAAATTTCACTGAAGTCAGTAAAATTTCTGAAATTTGCTGAAAAATCAGCGAAATTAGTTGAAAGATCAGTGAAATTGGCTGAAAAATTGGCGAAAATTCGTTAAAAATCAAAGAATTTCACTGATTTTCCATGTTCTGCAATTCTGGCTATTCATCAATGACATTTCACGGATTCAAAATGAGGGAGTATGCAGATGAATCAGTTTTAGGCATAATTGTTTTCGTAATTTTCGGTTTCAAGTTATTCCTGTTATTCTCCAAAATATTTATTTGAATAATTTATGTATTTTTATTTTTTTATATAAGAAGAGATCATATTGACAATTATCAATACTTGAGAACCAAGGAAGAACCAAATTGGGTAGGTATTTTTAAAAAAGATGTAAAGTTTAAAATTTTCTGAATCTTGATAAATTTTTTTTCCAAATTAAGATGAAATTGTTTCAAAAATTATTCAAAAAAATTTCACCATTTTTGATGTTTTTTCGTTTCTGTCCAACTGTTTCCTATTCAACACTCTTTGGTGGGGTGGGGGGGGGGGTATCCACCAAACCTCCTTCTTCAAACATGGAAAAACAGGCGGGTTTTATCCATAAGAATAACGTGAGGATTTTGTCTTTTGGCGATGTTCTTGAAAAAGAAATATCCGTTTTCAGACACATTTGTGCGAAAAATTGAAATTTTAAGTTCCTAACACTGCAGCTTAATTCTTTTACCACGACTTGTCGAAAAATTTCAAATTCTTTTCAGCTGAGAAAAAAAAACATCTACCTAAAAATAGCTACGTATAATCATATGCGACCTTTGTTAGGACAAATTTTTCACATCAAGTCACGAGCGAATAATAGTAATTTTTCCATCCCAAATTCTCCTTCTCATGGTCATCTCACCACAAACCTCACAGATACAGGATACTGTATGCTCTTCACCTCTACACGAGTAATAAAAATCTACAGCCAGATCTGCTGCTCTGTTCGTCGCACCAACTCCGATGGTGTTGATTTTACGACACGTTTTTTTTTCTTTTTCAATTTTATCACACAGCCATGCGGATTTTTACGTATACGTGCCCGATGCACGTACCATATTCAAAATTCCATCGTATACTTACAGTTTTTTGAACGCTGTCAATTTGAATAAAAACACGAGCTAATAGCGAGACTCATCATTCGCCATAAGCTTTAATAGCCCACGATAATGTTATTTTATTGATGACGATGGTTCGCGAACGTTTATAATTTATCCTGCTTTTTGTTTTTACTCGTCCATGCTCCATTCCGCATTAGCGTGTATATTGTTTCTCTTATTCTTTTACGATTACGATCGCACCATCGTACCATCATCATGTCAGCATTGTCGCGCCGTCGTCATTGCCACGTTTTATTATTTATTTATTTTATACTTTTTCGAAACCGTGCATGGTTCGATATGCGCAGAGCGTATGATTTATTTACCAATGGCGTGCGATGATGTATTCGGATGAGAAAGAAAAAATAACGCCGAATCGGTGCGGGACACGGTGCCCATCGATGACTTTATGACGACCTCGTATATATGTATAGTGCTAGGTGTTCAATCTCACACGTTATTTCGTTTCGTTGGAAAATAAACGTAATTAAGATAGAAACAAAGAATCGTATAGGTACTTTCGTTTAATACGTTATGAATTTATGATGTGATGATCGTCGCATCGCAGGGTATAGCGTATCTGATCTACCTATATCAAATTCTCGAAGAAATGATGTGATTAGGATGAATAATAAGTCATCGAGCTCGTGGAATTGAAATGTACACGCGTCGTCTGACATCATTATAATTAATAGAAGAATGGGAAATACCTTCGTATGAATGGGATTAGTGTGAATAAAATATTTTTTTACAAAAAAATTTTATTCGCGAATTTTCATCGAGGTTTATTCTTAAAATTATTTACGTTCGAGGAGGAAAATTGAGAAAATAGAAAATAAAGATGAAAATTTGCTGGGAGAATCGAAATCTGGTCGAAATTGGAAATAACTTTCTAACATGAGAAATCAAAATCAATATGAATTAAAACAATTTTCTGAAAATTAAAAATAGAAACCAAAATTTGAATGAAAATTAATCTTAAAGTCCATTTGAGGACTTGAAAAATTAGCTGGCGAAATTTTCACTTCGCAGATTCATCAGACACTTCCTCCTTCTTGATCGATCTTAAAAATCAAGCAATTTCAAAAAATTGTACATACAACTTGATAAAAAAAATGTTTCTACGCTTTTTTGAATAAAACTTATCTAAAAATACTTAGGTACTTACGTTGAAATTGATTTACCTAGATGCCAAAAAATATTTTCCACGATTTTCTATCTTTCTTCCACTTTTCAAGTAAAAAAACGTAAACCATAATTATATTTTTATGCTTCAAAATTGATTTTCAAATTTTTTGTACCCGAAAATGAAAAAAATGTCAATTTTTGAAAAAGTTTCCTCAAAAAAATAAGTAAAAATATGATTTTTTAAAACTTGTTTGATAGCCCTGTTTGGCTACTAATCCTGAAAAAATTCTGCGTTTGGTTCTTGTGTCTTAGATTTGAGAACAGAGGATTGAGGGACATTTGAATAATTTCAGAGGTAGAGTTAAGATCTCAAAATTGTAAATTTTGTGTTTTTTATATGCCAATTTTCCAATAAATTCAAATAGAGACACACCCCCTCCCCCTTCATCAATCACCTCATGTTCAACAATTCTCTGATTTTATTGTTCACTGTGAGAGGGCAGAGAGAAGAGGGAGAGGAAGGAAACTGTAAAAGCTCAAACTCCGGGTAGTTGAATTTTTTTTCCTTAAAATAAATTTATTTGCCACATTCTGATGAAATTTTAACTAAATTTTTTATAATTTTTAAGTAGATATCAAATAGGTACTAGAAGTAACATGTGAAGCCTTCGACAAATATGAGTGCATAACGAAAGATTGAGAACCTCGCCTCCCTTTATGGGGTAAAATGGTGGAAAAAATTGGAGAATTTCAGCTTTTGAACGTACTTTTCTAGTTCCAGAGTTTTTTTCAATTATCAAAAGAAAACTGGACACTCTTCCTCCATCCTTATGAATGCTAGGTGGGTAATTCTACGCAAAACACACATTTTGACGTACATGCAAAAATTTCGTGTACAGCACATTAATGAAATGTTTGAATATAGTTGGGTCAATCATAGTGACCCCCTCTACCAATTTCATAAATTGTGATGTGTCCACCCCCTCCCTCTTCTGATTTAGAGCCCCCTTAGTAGGCAAAATTTCCATCACCGTGGCTGTAGCACACCTCGTTTTTCAACGCTATTTTTACGATCAGCAAAGAGTGATGGAAGTTCCGTTTTCGCGACTTGGTTTCTTCTATTCCTCACACCTGTACACAGATCAAGGTCTAAACAAAATTCATTTTAGTGACAATCTCAAGCTCTGAGGTGGCCTTAAAGCTCTGTAGCACGAGTTTTGTTCCTTCACCGTGGTCAATTTTCATTGCTCACGTTTGGCTTACTGTAAATATTTTTCGCGGATGTATGAGTTAACATTTTTTTGGATGCTGGTCCAAAATCTCTTCCACTGATAAAAAATCAAATCTGAGTTACCCTGTCCCTTATATCAAGATAAATCAATAAAAAATGCCGAAATTACTTTTTTTCGTTCCATCACCGTGGCTCATCAACTGAAGGAGATATGAGCTGATGAGATCAAAAAAATATTAAAAAAATATCGTTTGGCAAGTATTAGTTGTAATTATGTTGAAAAAATTTTTTTAAAAGTATGTCGAGTGATTATTAAAACCATTTATTCAACTTTTTTCCATCACCGTGGCTAAAAATTTCTTTTCCTTCACCGTGGTTGCTTAACATGGCTTTTACATAGGTAAGGCCTTTTTTTATGTGAATATGAATTTGACCCAACATTATTATTGAGATCTTGGGTTCATGTCCAAATGATTCCTCCTAAAAAAAAAATTAAAAAAATACTTTTTTTTCAAAGAAAAAATCATTTTGAAAAAGTGTGTTTTTGGTAGAATTACCCAGGTACATGTAAGAAGTCAGAAAAACTTGGAAAAATTAGTTTGAAAGACCAGGAAAAGTCGAAGAAAATTATTTCTCAAAAAAAAATAAAAGACAAGTTTTTTAATTTCAATTCCTGAATTATACTTGGTTTATTTTCGTCGCAAGTTTTGAAATTGTGATCATAACAACTAGCAAGAGAATCGAGAAAATCAGAAAATAGCATGAATTTTAATGATTTTATTGCAAAAAGCAAGAATTTTCAACATTTTCCACTTTCCTTGAATTTTTTAATCAAAAGATAAAAAGAGGTGTTTTTTAGTAGAAAATTTAAAGAAAGAAAAATGGCATCCAAATGGCAAGAAAAATCCACAAGGTGTCCATAACAGTTAACCCAAGTCAAACTGGTAAAGATTAGTCAAGATTTTGATCAAGAAGTCGAGCTTTTTTCAAAAATTGAAAATAATTTCCGTTTACCCTTGATAAATAGTTTAAATAAAAAAAAGAGCTCACTGTGATTTTTTTAAAATCAATACTTGTGTGAATTTATTTGTAAAAATTTACATTTAGGGACTATTGTGATTTTTTTAAAATTATATTTTGTTGGAAGTTTTTCGCAAAAATGTAAATTTATGAATTCTTTGTGGATTGAGGGGGGGGGGTGGCCCATAACAAAGTCATGTAAAAAGGTTAATCTAAGTCAAGCTTTTTGCTCTACAAATTTTATGAGACACCCTGATCCAGAATACAGCCAGAAATTTCATTTTTCAGATCCAATGGACACCATGATGTTGCAATTTATAGGTAGACCACTCTTGATTGGGGAAAAATGGCCAGTTCCCCTTTTTTCCATCCATTTCTCTTTATCCTAGCGAAAAGTATCAATTTTTGGTTCATTTTCTATTTTTCTATGTGGAAAAATTAAATTATCGATGAATATGGTTTGTAAGGTACCTTAATTTAAAATTCACAGACTTTCGTAATTACCTATATTGCAATTTGAACAGAAATAGACTGAACGAGAGAAGGGTACGATGGGACATTTTCCCCTCTAAAAACGATAAAATAATATTTTTTTAGTCGAAAAAATTATGGGTACGATTTGAAACTTGCTGTGACTTTTTTTTTAGAAATTCAACTTTTTTATTAGAAAACTCTCTCATTCTGAATCAATGAAAAGTCACTGATAAATGATCACAATTGCAGCACAGGAGAAATTAGCAAAATTCACTGACTTTCAGCGAATTTTCGCTGATTTTCATTGATTCTTCAGCAAATTTCATAAATTTCACTGACTTTTCATTGAACTTTCACTGATTTTCTAGTGATTTTTCTTACTGATTTATTTTTAGTAAAAAAATTTCACAGATTTTCTCCTGTGCTTAAATTCTGACTGTTTCTCAATGATTTTCGATAATTTTCACTGATTTATAATTATGAGAGAAAAAGTGGCAGATAAGTATTTTGAGTTGAAACAAATTTCCAGTCAAAATATCTTCATCGTTTGCCTTTTCAATACAATCAGTATTGAGCAATTTGGTTTTTGAAAAAAAATTCTTCATATCAGTGGATTGAAAATTATTTTGAGGGGTGAGGTGAGGTGGGGTTGGGTAGAACTGAGTAAAATGAAAAAAAAAACAGAAAATGGTCAACAGGTTTGTAATATAAACTAACTGGTATACGAGACGTGCCAAATCAGAGGGCCCTCACACACGACGATAGTACCTAAACCTAATCAAATCAAAAAACATAAAAAACCGAAAGAGAGAGCAAATTACGATCATCAACGTATAACTGCATATTGCTAAAAAAAAAAAGTGTAAAATTTATGGTGGTAGTTGAGCTCGCGATAACCGACCCTGAGTATGGTATATGTTGGGAACGAAAAAAAAATGCCGTTCACCAGCACACATTAGAGCGCAGCAAATAAACACGATAAGCAACATGCTGTGGAACGTTTCAATTTCACTGATACCAAAATGCGATTATGTCAGTAGAGAAATAAATTTATTTAAAAAAATTAATTAGCCGTTAATTAAATAGGTATACTGTAGGAATAGCAACTTCTATGGCACTCACACACACACACTTATATCATCTAAAGGTATACCTATACCTACTCTCTCTTAGTACGTACATAGTGTAAGGTATTCACATACGAGCAGATATGAGTATGTTGTTAGGTGTTTTGCTGCTGCGCCGCGATTTGATGGCGGAGGCTACGCGAGGACGAGTTAATTAACATTTGACAGTTCTTCGCGCACGCTGAGCTATGGCGTATCGCCCGCCGTCATGATAAAAGGCCAATTAGTATACGGTGTGCTTTTCCAATATCAAAGTGTACGATACGAAATACATGATATAATTTATATATGTTTATTCAAAAAATTCCTATATCTATGGTCTTTTTTGCTCCCTCGATGTTGAAATTTGCACGTTCGACTACTTTTTCAATTTCCCGAATGAAATTATTATACCTACCTATAGTTTATACGTATGGAAAATGGACACCGAAATGATAAATTTGAAAATTACCAATCGTGATTTACCTACGTCGATTTATGAATTATGTCTAAATGAGTCACATTCGTTCTTCCAAGAATTATGCTGAGGGTTTTTTTTTTAAATATTAAATGAAACAAGATAATCTTATACTCTGAAATTTTAATTGGCTCGGGTAACCAAACTTATACAGAAGAAAAAAATTTATCGACGTCAAATTAATCGAATATCGCTTGTATAGATTCAATTATGATAAGTCGGATGAGTCGAGTTGTACGTGATACCTACTCTTACATGTGCAAATATTGGCACAAGCCTACATGACATGCTTTTCAATAAAATTATGTCGAGAAAGAAAACATCGTTAAATTATCGCATTTGAAAGCACGAGGAAAGACATGAAAAAATTCTGTTGAATTTTTCAATCGAAAAAAATGTCGAAAAATTTATCATCTACTTAAAGAGAATCAACTATCAGAAGGTGAAAAATTGAGCCAAATCAAAATTAGATACAAAAATTTTGAGTCAATAGTACCCAGACCTACTGATGATTATTCGATACAATTTTTTCTTAGGATTTCTTGTTTTGAAATCATTTGACCTCGTAAAAAAAAAATCAGAAATATTTATTTTATTTTAGAAAAAATGAGAAATTGGACCACAATTAATTCAAGATGGTTCAAGGTTTCCTAACAGAACACGAAAATCTTGAAAACATGAAAATAGCATGCACAAATGTTTAGTTCTTTAGATACCTAACCCAAAAACACTTAAATGATAAGTATTTAAAAAAAAAAATCAACAAGTACGAATGAAATTTGAAGCAAAATTAGTCTACGATAAAAAAAACATACTTTAATTTAATAAAAAATTGTAAGCAGCGAGACCAAAAATTTCAATAGGTACCGTATTTGAAAAGTGATAAGAATTAAATTTTGGTTCCTTGAAATTTTTTAATATTTTGCCAGACTTGAAAAAAAATTGTTATGTCCATACCTACCTCGGTATAGATTTTAAAAATTATTCTTTAAAAAGTTATGGTAATTATATAATTCTCGGAATTGCCTAAAACTTACCTAGGTAAATACCTACATCGGAAATTTAATATTTTTGTAAATTTTCACTCGTTTTTGGGAAAATTACGTTGATTGTATGAAAATAATAACATTTTATTTTATCGTTCAGTCAGGTCTTCCATAACTTTAATTATTCATGAAGAGGAGAGGGAGGAGGAATCAGTTAGAAAAAAGCATGAATTTTTGGTTTTCGATCAGACACGTGTCCACTGACAAGAAAAATGAGAAAAAAAAACAGAAAATAGCAAGAATTTTAATGATTAACTGCAAAAAGCAAACATTTTCAATATTTTCCTCTTCTCTTGGATTTTTTTATTAAAGGATAAAAAGAGGGTTCTTTTTTGGGCGAATTCGAAGCAAGAAAAATTACATGAAAATGGCGAGAAAATGCAGAAAATAGCAAGAATTTTCATTTTTCAGATCCAATAGACATCATGATTCAAAGCTCCAATTCACGGGATCGATAAAATTGTCATAATTTTTTATTTTAACCAATTTTATTCAGGTGAATTCTTCACGATTTACCTAATTCGAATCCGAATACAGAACCAATAAAAAAATTACGATTCGGATTTGGATTTTCGTCACGAATGTTTGTCAAATCTCAAAATACATAATTTCCAAATTTCTGGAATTTTATAATGAATTTTTTTTGAAATTTTCAAAAGTTGTAAATCCAAATTTCTTTTCAATGATTTTTCCCAAAGTTGAAATTTTATTTAATGCTATGAATATACCTTTTTAAGCAGGCGAGCTTCAAAAATTCAGAATTTTTACCAATTTTCCGTATCTTAAAGCGTAGATAGTTCCTTTTTAATTTCATCGTATCTATACCTAGGTATTGAAGATAAACTTCTAACTACTGCATTTTTTTTTTCTTTTGCTTCTTTTTTCTTTGAAGGAAGATAAGTAAAGAGCTATTATTTTACTTTTAGAATTTTTTTGGGCAGTTTTAGAAGACAATTTGAACATTGAAAAAAAAAACAATCGGAAAATTCAAATCCAATGTGTTTCATTAATCAAAATCTGCTCTCTCATTCTGAATCAGTGAGAAGTCACTGATAAACAGTCAGAATTGCAAAACAGAAAAAAATCAGCAAAATTCACTGATTTTCAGCGAATTTTCGCTGATTTTTCAAAAACTTTCACTGATTTTTTTGCCAATTTCATAAATTTTACTGACTTTTTAGTGAATTTTCACTGATTTTCAGTAATTTTTCTCACTGATTTGTTTTCATTGAAAATTTTATCACTCTGACTGTTTCTCAATGATTTTCGATAATTTTTACTGATTTATAAATAAGAAAGAGGTTGTCCAGAGAAAATCGGAGCCCAATGAGGAACTAACTATAAGATCGAAAAAAAGGTCGAACGTCGATAGGACATGGTCTAGCAAATTTTTCATTTGAGGACCCTCGCTGTGAAGAAGAGAACTTTTTAGCCCTCGTGGACCCCCAAAAAAACTTGGACGCGAGAGGAACTCTCTCTCCCCTCCCCTTTCTGCACAGGCCTGATCAAAATCCCATATGTAAGTACTTCTTGAATCCGAATTCAAAAGAATATCCATCCAGTATCGACTCGAATTTTGAATTGTTTTCAATTTTCTGTTAACAAATCTGCGCAGCTAAATTGTTGGTTTTGAGTCATTGTGGAGAATTATAATCAGAAATGTACGTAAGCAGAATTTTCTCAAGGAGGAAAAAATAAAGTTTATGGGGGGGGGGGATTGAAAACTGACATGATTTTTGGAAGGATTTTCCAAAATACAGAATGTTTTATATTTTTATGAAAAACCACGTCAAGAAAGTAAAACCTCACGGAAAAAACACTCAAAGAAATAAAAAATAGAACGTATTACAAAAAATGATAAATTTTATCCAATAAAAATAATAACGGGGCACCATTTACAAAATTAGTAAAATTTATTCTAAGAAAATAATATTTATCGGGATGAAAATCCATCCCAATGATCATTTCGGGTTTCAAAAACCAAAAAAATACGTGCGATTAGGCTGCGATTAAAATTCATCCCAAATTAATCGCAGCCACCAAATTGCTCGGAAAAATCGTGGGATGAATTTTTTGGGATGAAAATCCATCCCAAAAGCAATAATTTTCCATTTTTCCTCTTTCCCTGACTATTTTAAACAATAGATGGTGTTTTTTTTGGAAAATTTTAAGCTTGAAAAAGACCAAAAAATCCAGAAAATAGCAAGAATTTCCATTTTTCAGATCCAGTAGGCACGATTGTTGCGATAAATAATTTTTTTTTTAGAATAAATTTTACAAATTCTGTAAATGGAGCCCCGTTGTTATTTTTTTGGATAAAATTTATTATTATTTTTTTGGATAAAATTTATTATCATTTTTTGAGTGTTTTTTTGGATGTTTAAAATTTTTTTTTGAACTTACGAAGAGTTCAATTGTCCCATTTGCCCTCCTTGGCCACACCATCACTAATTCCGATTGCAAATATGAGGTCACTGCCAAAAACACTACCTATACCCACATTAGTAAATCGATTCGTGTCTGGTATTTTCCGATACATCGCGTCGTTTGTGTTTTACCAAACCAATGACATAACCTAAGATGACATTCTACCCATGTATGACGACAACAATACCCTAGGACCGCAATACCAACGTCATCAGATCGTCAGTGGCCAAGTATATACCTAGATAACCATCTAGATATGCGCCTATACCTATACGACTTTAGTATCTAGCTATCTACTTCCACATACGTAAAATATATGTACCTACGCGACTCTCCGATTCGATTTAATTTTCCTTTTTTTTTTTACATTTTCGCGCCCATGTCCACATCATGTACCTACGGCTACTGCTCAGTACAGGTCGTTAAAAAGTTTTAAAACTTATTCGAAAACAAGATTTTACAGTCGTTAAACCAAATTTACGCGTTTCTAAATGGAATTTTTAATTTTACGACACTTTAAATATAGATTTAGATATAATTTAGCCGCGTACGTTATACCTAGGTATAATTTCCGCACGCTGCTATCGCGACCATCGGCCAGCGATGTATCTCTTCGGATGGCAGAATTTTTTGGGGGAAATTTATTTATTATAGCTTCGCATACGTGTATACCTACTGGTGCTGCGAGGGGCGACATATTATATGGATTTTAATTACGTTTACATTATAATGACGATATAGCTATAAGGTATGTCCGAAACAGTATATTTTGGTGGATTTTATGCGCGTATATGTATATTATGGCCATCCTGGGAGAGAGAAGAGGAAAAGAGGATTGTCTTGTCGTAAACTATATAGCGCCAAGTTGTCCAGTAGGTCTAAGTATACAGATGGAGAATTGACGACCGCGACTGCCGCTGTATGAAAACTTCATTTATGAGATGACTCCTCTCCACTTCTTGCCCATTGCTCAGCCTGTGTCCCATGATGTAGGTCTCCGAATACTATAAATTTTCGAAATATAGCACCTTGATTTTTCTTTCTATTTTTTATTACCTCGAAACGACCGAAATAGCGCGACACGATGACCAAAGCGGTATAAAACGTCATAGATAAGAATACCTATGTAGGTATAACGCTTATTTCGAGTCATCGCTGCCCTTATTGCATTGACAGGATGTCCCGATGTGTAATTTTTTTTACGACGAATTGTTTTATGATCTTCCTACGTAAATCAATAACTTATCAAAATTTAAAAATAATCGTGGATTATTTCGAGCTGCACATGACGAAAAATAATTTCCAGTTTGATCAAACCCCGAGTGAAAAATCAAGTTGAGCTGAACGAAGCGAAAAAATGATGTTTTATGAGATGAAGCTTCGAATCGAGAGATTTCTGACATAAAATGGGTTCAATTAGTTTACATAATTGCGCATTATTCCGCGGAAAAAAAAGTACGTAAAGAAGCACGAGATACTCGAAATATGCAAATATTTTAATACCATCCCATATGGTTATTGCTTGCGTGCATTTTTCGCATGCTTCATTCTGGAAAAGTGCATATAATATGCGGATGTTCGGTCTTATTCCTCGTAATAAGGAGCAGAAGCGCATTGTAATTTTATGATGAATTTTTCAAGTCAACAAAGTATAGATAAGTGTAATGATGATGTCACAAAAAAATGAGAAAGTGGGTAACGATGATTTACATAAAAACGTGGGTGTAATTACCTTCTGCATCAGAGTTCGGAGATGTTCTTATTAATTAAGATGGTGAAAAAGAAGGGATGTTTACGGTTATGTCATAATTTTAGAGCATTTTTTTGATCTTCAGAAAATTATAAAATACCTACTTGAGGCAACCAAAATCAAAATTGACAATAGTAGCCAATAATTTTTCAAATTTTCGATAAAAATAACAGTACCTACAATATGAATATTTTTTAAAATGAAAAAAATGCTCGATTGAATTAGGATTTTTTACCCCCTTCCTCACTCCTACCGCTCCCTTCATTTATGATAAATAATCAAAATATATGTTTATGGATAAAAAATATGCAGCTGGCAATCTGCTCGTATGACAAAATTTGAGCAAAAAAAATAAGGAATTTTTTTTTTATTTCAAAGAACACAATATTTTTACTTGAAAAAGAAAAAAAAATCATTTTCACTTCGCTCAGGCTTGACAAATGACTGAAAAAAAAACAAAAAGCAGCTCATATTGGAAGGAGAAAAAAAGTGTTGAAAAATTTCCAAGTCTTAACCCAGAGCTAGAAGGGTGGAAGTTCAAAAACAACGAAGAAAAGGCTGCCTGTTTAGAAATTTATATCCATCAAAAAAAGTATTTTAGAAACTTCTTTCAAAAATGCTCAACTGCTTCCCAAATTTTGAGGCAGAAAATTGTCAAAGAATGATACCTATTTAGGTAGGTATAGGTACAGGGTACACTTTACTAAAAAGTCGAATGTTTTATCGTAGAAAAAATTACCCCGCTCGCCCCATCTCGTTTTATCCTCCGGATAGGTATTTATATGCATGAAATGATGAAAGGTTTTCAGAAAAGTTGAACAATTTGGTCCGGAAAACATGGAAAGCTCAACAGAAAATTTACAGAAAAATAATCACGGGTATCATTTACAAAATTGGTAACATTTATTCTAAAAAAAATTAATATTTATCGCGAATTTTAGTTAAATTCATTCCATAAAAATAAATTTTATCCAATTTCGCGATAAATATTATTTTTTCAGAACAAATGCCAATTTTTTGAATGGTGCCCCGTTATTATTTTTTTGGATAAAATTTATTATTATTTTTTCGAGTGTATTTAAAAAAATGTTTCCATCTTGGTAAATGAACAAAGTCACCGACAAAGACGAAACTTGGGCAAATATCTGGGGGGGGGGGGTGGAAAAATTTCCGACTACTAATATTAAAAAAGTAAGAACTTACTGACTCATATTCTTCAAAAAAAAAAAAACACCAGTTGAATTGAAATCGAAAAACAAAAATTCATAATATTTTGTGCTATTCTTTTTTGACTTTCAAAAAAAAAACTACATTTCTTAATGATTTTCCCTTCTTTCCGGAAAAATCGAAAAATGTTTGATAATTCTATATACCTACTAGGTAAGTCCCCAGATATAAACGAGAGAGGACAATTTGTTTCCTCTTCAAAATATTCAATTATCTGGGATGGAAAGGAAGAGGATTCATACCATTGTTTTGAGAATGAATTGACGCAATTCACCGAGCCCAAGCGAAACAAGGCCGAACATTTTTTTGAAGAAAAAGGCATCCAAACGCTGGAATTTTTTCACTTTTTAATCAATATTTTAATATTGAAAAAGGAGGTACCTAAAATTCTCAACCCCTATTTTTGAAATATATCTTAGGCTTTATATGCCCGAGCAAAGCAAGGGCTAAAATTTGAAAAACTGAAGATTCTCAGAAAGAAAGAAAAAAGTTTTTCAAAGGGTAATTTGTTGTTCGAAAAATTTCATTACTTTGGAGTAAAAATTTTATACTCTCTCATGCCACTTTGGTTCAAAATTTGATTACTTTTTGAGAAAATTTCTCAAAGTCGACAAATTTTTTCAAAAATTTGGAAAATTTCGTTGTAAATTTGCACATTTTCAAAAATCAGTCGACTAGTTGAGATAACTTTTCGATTTATGACGAAATTCGTCGACTATTCGAAAAACTTGCAGGTTTACCAAGAAATTTGCTGACTTTTTTTTGAGAAAATATGAGTGGGGAGGGAGAATAGACCTCCCCCTATCCCCTCCACCCATTATTTTGTACCTGGTCATCGATCGATTTTCAATTCTGGAAAAGTATAGGAATGCAAAAAAGGTAATAAACCTACATATTTTGGAAAATTTATGGAATTTGGAAAATTCAGATAATTTTTTTGAGATGACTATTTTTTATGATAATGTACAGAGAGCAAATTAATTATTATTGAATTTTTTTTTTGCATACTCAGCACTAAGTATTACGAACGTGCTAGTAAGAAATATGTTGATCAACACAAAATAATTATGGGATTTCTATCGTTTTTTTAATTTTTCTCAGTTTTGATGTGTTGAATTTTTCATTTTTTGATAATTTTGATGAGTCGAGCTCTCAAATTAGTCAAAATTGTCAAAACAAAAAGAATTAAACAAGTCAAAAATGAAAAAAATTAGAAAAATTATAGACCTCCTATAAGAATCAATGTTAATTTTTTCACAATCCCCCTTTTGAGAAAGTATACACAAACTGAAAATGTGCATTTGTAGTAGTAAATGTGACGTCACACTCGAAAGCGGAATTATATTTACCGTAGTACAGGAGTATAGAGGAAGGGGAGGGGAGGAAAGGAGAGGGGTGCACAAGGTCTCCCAGTTTCTTTCTAATACTGATATTTTGAAAATATCCTCAAACTAGATGCTCACCTTAACCAAATAATTCATTTAAAACGTTGGATACACCAGAAAATTGATTTTTTTAATTTTTTTACTCGACATTTTTATAACCGGACCTCCCCCCCTCTCCACAAATCACTCGAATCGTTTCCGATGATCGCATTTACACCGTATTCAAAAAATACTCACTATAAAATGGGTCTAGATAATGCTTCATCGCAGCTGGTAATTTGACCGAAGCATTTTCCAGCATCGAAGAAGAGTATAATGATTACTAATGAAGAATCGAGTACGTTCGTCAAATCACAGCCAAGATTATCTACACGAACATCGTCTTTCACTTTGAACCAGACTGCTCGCTACGATATGGCATTCCCATCTGGAATTCATCGGCCTGATATGGCAATCGAGCCATCGCCGAAAAGCCGCAGAAAATCTTAATCGAAGGGAGGAAAATGGCCGAAGCGACCAGGGCGGAAGATTTTTCCACGCGACGCGCGTCGTACCGTCGCAACAGCGTGCTGAAGAGAGAGTATTTAGGTCAATCGATATGTGCGACGACGATGTGGAATGGCATAATACGGCGCGCGGCCACCAAATGATACAGATACCGTTCACACACCAGCGACGTTGTAGTCTGATGCCAATGCGACACAACGTAGAGCAAATCAACGATCACCCGAATCATCGCACATACATTACAGATCACCAACACTCGCCAACTTCGCGAATCACAATATCTCTTTAGAGAGAAAAAAAAGCCAGGGCACTCGCGACCAGAGATAACGGATGGCCAAAAACTCAACACGCTTCAGCGGCAAGAACACCGTACCAGAGTGGCATTGCAGTACCACGTTGGCTTTCTGCGCTGCGACGACAATGAGGACACTTGGAGGAGCCAGTCGCGCGAAAAATACGCCGGACAGCGGCGGCAGGACATCAGCAGGGGGCTCGGAACGCGCGCAGCGAAATTCACGATCCTCAGAATGGCCTGGGGCAGGGTACGAAGAAGGCCAACAAACCGAACGGGATGTCACACGGAAACTGGCCGGCTATATCTTGGCTCGAGCGTAGATTTTCTATCGCGTACATTCATAAAGGGGGATACGGCGATATCAGTGCCGGGTACACGGAGACGGAGCACTCGGCTCGCAAAACGTGTGCTACACGGGACCAAAAAATAGGGGGACGCGCACACACAGCAGAATGTACGCAGAGCGAGCAAGACGCAGAATAGAAAGAGAGCCAGCCGGAGGAGATACGCCGCACCGGCAGAACGAAGCTGAGAACTGGCGTATTCGAGAATCCGCCGCGCCACGCCGCCGGCGTACGAGAACCGTAGAAAGACCGAGGAGAGACGACAACGGGCGACGACGACACGGGGGCCACAACGGCGACGACGGCGGCGAAGACAGCAGCGACTGTCCCATGCGACGGCAACGCCGGCAGGTAGAAGCGTAAAGGGTTGCCGAGAGTGGGGGACGAAGACGAAGCAGAGAGATGGGACAAGCAAATGCTGATGGCGCACTCGGTCATGCGCCCTTTTTGTCAACCTCTCTTCGTGTTCTCTAATCCCTTTTGTCGTCGCCCCGCCGCTAATCGACAGCCCGTACCTTCCTTCTTTTCGGTCCGCTGTCGCCGCTTCCGCCAGCCAAGCTAGAGCGACCCCCTCGCAGCACCCCCGAACACCGATGCGAAAACCAATGACATACATTCCAATGACAATACTCGGTCCAGGTTGCGCAGCATTTTGTCGCCGCCTTTGCTGTGCGACAAAATTATCCAAGCTGCCGATATTCCTCCTCTCGGTATCATTCCTGCTGCTGCCCCTGTGAGGATTTTTTCTTCAGCCGAAACGTTATACCGTGAAATTTCACGACTTTTTAAGCGACGTCGCAGCAGCAGTCGTTGATGCAGCAACAACACAGATACAGACCAGGACCCCCTTTGAACGTAGCCCGCCGTACGAGCTCGTATCGAGTCGAAAATGGCGAATGCGCGATAGAAACGCGAACCCAAGCGCGGTGACAATTTCCGTGTGCTCAGGTGTGTCATCTCGCCAATGCCGATTACACGAACCGCCTTCTTTGTCCGAATTTCTCGGGGAGTGTCGTCGAAGCTACGATGCCATTCGTACCCCCCGTTTTCGAATTGCAACTTTTAAATAGAAAGGGGCGTATCTTCGTTTGGTACAAAACCTGGACGATTTTTTTTCCTTCGCTTTGGACGGGTACTTGGATGTTTTTGGGTGTTTTGGACGAGTTTACCTATTTACTAGATTTTACGTGATAGTTTGTGGGGGATGAGATGTCGAATTGAAAAATATATATATATATATATTTCAGAAAAATTAGAAGTATCTACTCTGATGTTGAAACTTTTGTCTACTGGCAAAAAAAACAAACATAAAATAGCAAGAATTTCACCTTGGTAGCCAGAAAACCAGAAAATAACAATGATTTTACTGCAAAAAGCAAAAATTTTCAACATTTTTCTCTCTCCTCGAATTTTTTTAATCAAAGGATAAATGAAAGGTTCTTTTTTGAGCAAATTCATAGCAAGAAAAATTGCACGAAAATGGTACGAAAAATGCAGAAAATGACGAGAATTTTGATTTTTTGGATTCAGATAGACACCATGTAAAAATATTCAAGTATTTGAAATAATTATATCTATACTGACTGAAAAGCATTGAAAATTAAAATCTGTTAAGGTAAATGCTCCCTTAGTCTACATTATTATCAATGATGTTAAAAAATGATAGTGGTTCATATTATCAAAAATACCTAAGCCACATCGTACGATTATTTATTTCATTATTAATTTTTCTTCGCTTCCATTTTACCATTCACCGAACATCCCAGTTCATTTCCCCCTCCACAACCATAATCTTTCACAAGTACAATTTCATCTTGTATGTAGTGGCCCAAATTTAGAGATGAAAAAAAGAAATGGAAAAAAATTGAAATGAAAAAAGATAAAGTACCCACCTATTCAAGTTTATATCTTTCTATGCCTACGCGCATGGTTTTACAAATTTGTACATAATGTGTAATCTAATATTCGTATTGGTTTCCCGCCTATTACCCAAGTAAACCGTATGTTGGAAAAAAACATTGGCAGTGATGCATGAACGTTTTAAAAATTGTTTTGTGTTTTGCTGTGCATCATAAGTGTGCTATTGAAACCTTCAGCAAACAGCATTTCAAAAAAAAAATCACTGTTTTATAACTTTTAGGTACCTATTTCGTATCTTTTAAGCTTTAATTTTTAGCAGCTCCCTTATCATATTTATTTTGCGTAGGATTGCACAGGAAAAAGTTTGGAAATACTTTTGACGATTTGTATACAAAACGGATTTAAATTATGTAAGTAGGTATATCGAGACTGAGGTATCTAATTTAGAATTT
The DNA here is from genome assembly GCA_033439095.1 of Pseudococcus viburni. Classification (NCBI taxonomy): domain Eukaryota; kingdom Metazoa; phylum Arthropoda; class Insecta; order Hemiptera; family Pseudococcidae; genus Pseudococcus; species Pseudococcus viburni. The sequence goes on along the minus strand of JAVBJF010000282.1, from coordinate 312,870 downwards.
TTGGAACCGAAATAATGACGAATTTTTAAATTGTTTTTTTTTTTTTTTTGAAAGTTGGTTTGAATAAAAAATGAAAAATTTTGAATGCAAAAAATAGTAGGTATAAAATACTTTTGTTTTTATTCAAGTGTAAGATTTAAGAAAATAATTTTAAAAGAAAGAACGAGTGCATAGAAAGAATATTTTTAAAATTCGAAAAAGCGTTTATCAAAAATAATGATTGAAGTATACCTACTCTACTTAGTTTGAAGAGGGTCACGAGGATAATCTTGACTTTTTTCGTGATTTTTTCCTGTTTTTTTCGCAACATTAATTTTTCATTTTAAAAAAACTTGGAGCATTGAAGAGAATATTGTTTATTACTTTTTTCTACCTACTTAAATAAAATTTTTTATTTTATTTTCAAGTAATTTTTTTCTAAAAAAATGAGCTGCGAAAAATTTTTTTAAAATCTTGAAAATTTTAAAGGTTATAGTCGACTAATAGGCTCCTACCTTGCAAGAGTTAATTCTATATCACAGGCGTCTGGATAGGTTACTTTTAAAGTAACTTTGTTCCTTTTTCAAGGAAAATCACATGAGTTACTTTTTGTTCTCAAAAGTTACTATTGATTACTTTTCATTCAAAAAAGTTACTGTTTTCAAAAATTTGAGCAAAAAATCATTTTTTTTTGGTTTTTGGTTTAAAAAAAATTGGTTTAAAAAATTTAGTTCTAAAAAAAAATTAAAAATTGCTTTTAAAAATGATTTGAAAAAAATATACCATGGCATTAATTGATATTTAACTATATAGTTTGTGATTTCTTTGAAATACAAGTAAAATTTCGAATGACTTTTTTCCATTTTCTAAGTGAAACCATGAATTAAAATTTAACAAAAAAGGTTACTTTTTTGGTTACTTTTCCGATTGTCAGAGGTTCCTGAAGTTACTTTTTTTTTCAAATTTTGACTGGGATGTCTGTAATATCATCATGAAGAGTATTTTGAACTTGGTTTTGGATTTGGCTTGCTTCACACTATAGATTGATATAGGTATTACCGGATTTTCTAATAAAATTTTCATAATTAAAAAGCTAGAATTTTCAGAATTTTGCTGGATCTTTCAGAGAACTTTTTCTCAAAAATATAAAAAACTTAATATTCAACATACAGAAAAAAATTGTTTAAAAGTTAATCGAAGAAACAGAAATAGTAGAAAGATAAACTAATCCAATCAGTGAGAGATCTTAAAAAAAAAAAAAAAAAGTGTAGAAAAAGTGATAGGGCGACAAAGTTGAAAAAAGGTAGGGCTTTAGGAAATCATAGCTTTGAAGCAAAAATCCGGACTTGTACATAACACTGTTAGATAAGATGCTAGAATTTGGTATAAAAATTATAAGCGCGCACATTAATTTCACAATTTGTTTGCCTATTCAATATTATAAGATCTTTTCAATTTTTTTTCTTTTTTTTCTACACTTATATACCTACTTATGTTGATACCTACATTTTATTATAGGAAAAATTCAAGTACATACCTCAGAGATAAGTCAATGAATTTAAATCAATTCCACAATTATATCTAGGTACCCACAATTTTGTTCGCCAAATTTACCTATGATACTTAATATTTTTCGATTCTTTTTTACATTTTTGTACATTGATTTAGAAAAAATTAATGTTAGTAGGTAATATAGAGTTTTTTGATATTCAATTTTTTCACAGAACTCTAAAATTGATAATTCACCTCAAATTTTTTTTTTTAATTTTCAAACCTCAATTTTTGGTAGGTGTGCCACATTTTTCTGTATAGAATATTTTGTTTTTCAAAAAAATTAATGTACTTTATGTGCAAATAATCTAATGAAAACTCAACAAGCAAAAAATGATAATTTTGTGCTAAGATGTTGTAAATTTGAATCTGATGGCGTTTTGAATTAAACCGAATCAATAAATTATATTTTACAGTAAATAATGTTTCAATTTGTCAAAATATTGTGAAAAACAAGCAGCAAAAAATTTATTGATGCCAAACAAAATCAATTATTTTTCAACTATAATTGTGTTTTAAATTATGAAAATATTGTAGGTAGATAGATGAAACAAATTTTTAAATAATTTTGCGCTATAAAATTTTGTATGTAATAGGTGAACTCTTCAATATTCATGTTTTAAACAATACCATAACTAATTTAGAGATGCTTCTATTTTGTAGCAAATCATTTTTTATTGAGAAAAATTTTTATACAAAAGGTAGAAGCAAAAAATAATTTTGTAGAATTTCCAGGCGTCGTTTTTGAATTTTATTTTTTTAGCAAAAAATATTTTACTTTAGCAAAAACGTTGGAAAGAAAATAAACAATAATTTTGTGCAAAAAATTTTTATTTTGTAGATTCCAATGCGGTGTTTTAAATTAAATGAAATCGGAAATCTATTAAGTACATCTATAACTATCTATGGGGTTTAGCAAAACAAAACAAAAATTTAGATCAGTTCATCATCATTTAAAATTATTTTTCTACTTGAAATAATATTTTTATTGTAACTTTGGATTTAAAAATTATCCTATAGCAGGTAGGTGTCTATTTTACCCATGTTTGAACCTAACTTTGCTTCAATTAATCGTATCTTTCAGTGAAACAAATTACCTAATAGACCTAATAGGTATAGAAATAGATGTGCTAATACAAATTCAAATAATTTTACACCATAAAAATTCTTTTTTGTTGAGAACACAATTTTATGCAAATTTTTATACATCTACACTTATTGTACGAAGTTTTTTTTTGGAACAACATTTGTTTTTAAATTTGTAGTTACCCATTCGGTTGTTCGTTATTGAGAAAACACAAATTTAAAAAAAATGGATATATCATCAGTATACAAATTACAAGAGAACAAATTTTAATAGAGGAAACGCGATTTTAAACTTTTTTTAAATTCTTCAACCAATTATAGCACTGCACAAAACACTTCGACAAAGGCGTTTGTAATATAATGACACCATAACTCACCGATTCTGACATCCTTTTCCGAGCAATAAGCTTCTTCCACTTTTGTCACCATGAAAATAGCTTCAACTTTTCAAACGCAACAAACTATCGACTCGAGACAGGTGCAATCTTCGAACGACAACGACGACAAAAACGACAACAAAGGGCAACAAATTTCGGACGTCTTGAACCAGCAAACCGAATCGCAAAGGCAATCGCATCTGAATAGCGACACACGGCACAGAGATGATCATCAACTTCGCAGCAATTTTCACGCAGTAACAATCCATTCAAAATACGTCGCAGCAAAATCGCAATATAATAGATATACCAAACAATACAGCAAAAAAAGCACTCGATCGAAACCCGAATAAATTTCAAAGCAGCGAAAAACCAAACGAGCAAAAAATTCGCGCAAAATATTCCGATATAAAATTCAAAACGCGCGACCACGTTGAAAACGATTGATATTTCGCGACGAAATAAAATACAACCAGCGAAAAACAAACGGAAACAAAATACGACACGTTAGAATCGGCAGCAGCATAAAATCAAAAAGCAAAATATAACAGGAACAAAAAAAAAACGTAAATATACCGGGCAAAAAACGAGCGAATATCAACTTGCCTACTACACACGTTAACGATCGGAGGCGAGACACATACTAAAGGCGCAATATAGTGTCCTATGTCGTACGGTTGTCCTTTAGGCGACTTATCGCTCCCCCTACGTCACCTCGCGCCTATCCCCACCACCGGCGGATTACCTAGTGTCGGAAGTTTTGTCATTTGTCGTTGAATTGAAAAGAGGCGGTCTCTACGATGTCACCGAATACCATCTCTCCGCATTTTACTATATCATTCGGCTAATCATCGTATTTGGCGGAGCTATAAACCTACAACGTTAGGTCACAGTTTTTCTTATTTTTCTCATCTCGACCGCGGAATATGGTCGGAGACCTGAGAAAATCGCTCGATGCGGCGACGATCGTGATAAGGATTATTTGTTAAACGTGTTGTTTTCGCAATTGTAATTTGTTATTTTGCTGTAACCGGCGGACGAACGTTTGCTCGATATTTTGTAGAAACGTCGCACCACGTTGCTGTTGCTACGTTGCTAATTTTATATATTTTTTGTTTTTTGCTCTGGATTTTTTTCCCTTTTATTTCCGCAATGTATTGTACGAGGTGCATGTTGCATGATACAAAAGAATGGGTTAAAGGGTAATGGAGCGTAACATTTTTGAATATTTTTTTTCACCTCTTGTGAAAATTCCAAATCGAGTACATATGTACCTCCTGCGTTAACGAAAGTATAAGTATTCCAATCTTTATAAAAACTGAGCTTATAATTTTATCCGGCCGGCGAATGAAGGCCGTGGGAGGGGAAGGATTAAGATATACGTGGATGAGAGGTAGGGAGCGTTGGCGTATATAAAATTTAATAAATCCAGTTTAATTCTTCGTACATGTACGAGTCTCGTATCTCGATTATTTATGAAATTAATTTATTTCTAATCGTTGATGTATGTATGAGGACTCATTTATGAGATTATCTTACGTATGCGCGGTTCTTAAATATCATTCGTGGTATTATAAATGACTCGAGTGGGAAGATGGTCATCGCTGGGATGGAATTGGAGTAGTTTTTATGGGTTGTACCTTTTTAATGATCTAGATATGTTTAATATGCGCTGAAACGTGTTATAACTGTGCAAAATTTAGCTAGAAGGAATTTTTTGATTACCTGGATGAAGAAAAATAGTTCGTTTGGATGGGTGAGGTTTTGGGTGTAAAATTTTGACGAGAATTTAAATTTAAGAGAAATATTGAGTGGTCGAGTTTTTTAATTTTTGGAGGAATATTTGCATGATGGGTATTAGATATTTTGATCAGGAATGCGGTAGATTGAGAGGAAGAGGAAGAGGAATTGATGATAGTAGCACTTTGCCTGCTGATGTACCTAGATTTGCGGAAAACTATAGCCAAATTATGATTTTCAAAACGAGATATAAATTTTCAGGTATTATAGTACTTTTTAAAAATTTTCTCAATGACCTAAGGTATAGGTATTTTATTTTGTTCCTTGCTGGTTCTTATTGTGAAGAATTTTTGAATTAAAGCAAATGAAGTTTTAGGCAACCGTTAGGACAAAAAATTTATAGAAATTAACAATGACGGTCATGCTGTACGGTTTCCATGCATAGGAAATCAAAAACAGTTTTAAATATCTGAAGAAAAATGGGTTGTCGCACCTTTTCAAAGTTTCCTCAGCTTTTTAATAAAAAATAGGGATACCCATTATGAAAACTACAGGGTGTCTAGTGGTCCTGAAATTTAAAAAAGCCATAAAAGTCATGAAGTCATGAAATTTGAAAAAGTTGTAAAATCTATAAAATTCAACAGTCATAAAGGAGTCATGAAATTCAACAGTCATGAAGAAGTCATAAAATTTTAGAAAAATTCATAAAAGTCGTAAAATTTGAAAAAAAATCATAAAAGTCGTAGAATTTGGGAAAAGTCATAAGTTATGAGATTTGAAAAAGTTATAAAAGTTACAAAGAAGTTATGAAATTTGAAAAGTCATAAAATTCAACAAAGTTATGAAAAAGGCATGAAATTTGAATAGATCATAAAAGTCAAGAAAATTTGAAAAGTCATGAAGAAGTCATACAATTTGAAAAGTCACGAAGAAGTCATGAAATTTGTTCTCATAAAAGTCATGAAGAAGCCATGAAATTTGAAAAGTCATAAAGAAGTCATGAAACTTGAAAAGTCATAAAATTCAACAAAGTTATGAAAAAGGCATGAAATTTGAATAGATCGTAAAAGTCAAAAATTTGAAAAGTCATGAAGAAGTCATAAAATTTGAAAAGTCATGAAGAAGTCATAAAATTTGAAAAGTCATGAAGAAGTCATGAAATTTAAATAGATCAAATAAGTCAAGGAAATTTGAAAAGTCATGAAGAAGTTGTGAAATTTGAAAAGTCATGAAGAAGTCGTGAAATTTGAAAAGTCATGAAGAAGTCGTGAAATTTGAAAAGTCATGAAGAAGTCGTGAAATTTGAAAAGTCATGAAGAAGTGAAAATTGAAAAGTCATAAAGAAGTCATGAAACTTGAAAAGTCATGAAGAAAATCGTGAAATTTGAAAAGTCGTGAAGAAGTAGTGAAATTTGAAAAGTCATGAAGTCGTGAAATTTGAAAAGGTATGAAGAAGTCATGAAATTTGAAAAGTCATGAAGAAGTCATGAAATTTGAAAAGTCATAAATAAGTCATAAAACTTGAAAAGTCATAAAATTTTAGAAAAATTTATAAAAGTTGTAAAATTTGAAAAAAAATATCATAAAAGTCATATAATTTTGGAAAAGTTATAACGTCATAAGTTATGAGATTTGAAAAAATTATAAAAGTCATAAAGAAGTCATCAAATTTTAAAAAGTCATAAACGTCATGATTTTTTTATGACGTAATAGAAGTGATGAAAAAATTATGAATTTTTATGGAAAATTCCAAAAAAAATCAATCTAATTATTTTTCCTTTTATTTATACCTAAGCTCTGCAGAAATTGTTCTATATTTTCACGAATAGCACGAAAAATATGGCATGAAAAAAGGCATGAAAATTCGAAAGGCTATGGATACCATGAAAAAAAATGTGACAAAAAAAATCAAGACCAAATTTTTCTTGAAAATTTTATTTGAAAAAAAGGGTTATCACTTTCGACAACTCCCATATCTATTTTTGTCCTCAAAATGCCTCAAATGGTGCGTAATTTTTGATAAAATTTTTTAAACCATAATTCTTAGTTTGTTTTTTTTTCAAAATCCATCACACTTTCACTTTATTCAACAACCAGAAATTATTACATTTTGCAAAGGGAAATTGACGAATTTTTCCAACCAGAGAAATCCCTATTTGAGGAGTGAAGAAAAAATTGACAAAAATAAAAAGGTTGGCGTCTCAAATTATAAGATTGTTCGAGTGCAGAATGAAAAACTCTACGTTTTATACTTAAAATTCCGAATTTTCGGATTCTGTAGTGGAGAGGCACCTTTTCTGAAAAACTTCATCAAGATGAATGTTATGACGTTCATCAAGGAGCACTCGAACGATCTCAATATAAAATTTTGAGAATTGTGTACCTTTTTTTTTTGAATTAATTAATTTCAGCGAAGTATGGGAGATGAAAATTTTACCAAAAAAGACGTTCATCAAACTTCAAAGCTGCAAATTCCATGATTTTTTTCATTTTCGAGTCTTGAAATGAAATTTAGACCTCAAACTCTAATTTTCCAAACTTCTTAGATATCTATGTTTGACCTCCCGAATCAATTGAAAGTTTATTTGAGACAGTTTGGAGCCTCCAAAAATTTTTGGATATTTCTAGCACGGAAGAAATGTCTATAAAAATGGTCCGTATAAACTTTAACACCTGTAATCTCAGATTATTCATATTGGTGACCTACTTGATCGATTAGAACACAGTTTTCTAAAATTCGTAACTATACCGAGCCAAACTTAAATATTTTTGTGAAGAAATTTTTTTGAAGAAATTTGACTTGGCAGTAATGAATTTTGAAAAATCGTGCTTTAATCGGTCAAATAAGTCACGAATATGGATAATCTGAGTTTCTAGATGCTGAAGTTCATAGGAACCATTTTTATGAGCTTTTCTGCATGGCTGGAAAATTCCAAAAAAAAATTGGAAGCTCTAAAATGTCTCAAAACTGCTTCCAATCGACTCGGCAGGTCAAAAATAGGGTACGTACTAAATTTCAATTTTTTTTCGTTAAATTAGATCAAGTATTTTGCAGGACGACGAGGTGATTTTGAAATTTCAAAAATTCGCCAAAATTCGAAAAATGAATTTTTGCAGTGGCGTAGCCAGAAATTTCTCAAGGAGGGGGTCCGAAATTTCAAAATTTTCGAGGAATTCCAAGTCCTCCCCCCCTCAAATTTTCATTTACAATAAAAAACACAAAATTATAAACTTTATAAAGTTTTCATGCGATTTGTATAGCACGTTTTAGGAAAGAAACTGATGAAAATGTAATCTTGGAACAAACAACTTACATTGGTACTAATTATTTTGGCCTTAAAAACCAATAAAAAATACCTAACAAATTCAAGAATTGGCGTCAGAAGCTTTTTTTGGGAGGGTGCAAAGTGGGTATGGAGACTAGGATTATCAAAAGGGAACTATTTTTTGCATAGTTGATTCAAACAGTTTATATAAATAATTGTGATTTTTTCATGCCCGAGCGAAGCTTTGAGAAAATTTGATTTCTAATGCTTCAAAAAGGCAATTTTTTTATGTAAGTCCTGACTATAATTATTAATTGTGATTTTTTTCATGCCCGAGCGAAGCTTTGAGAAAATTTGATATTTAATGCTCTAAAAAGGCACTTTTTCGCGTAAGTTTCTGACACCAAGGGAGGGGGGTCGAGACCCCCCAAAACCCCCCTAGCTACGCCCCTGAATTTTTGCACCTGAAATTTTGATTGTGGTTTTTTTTAAATTATGTACTTTTGATTTAGGTATTTTTGTCTCGACCCAAAATTTTACTCCTGGTTGGGATACCTCCTTTGTTAGGTAAACAATTACATACGAACGAATTATTAATTACCATTTTTTTAACTTAGGTACTTACATAATATTATTGCATATATAAAATGGAAAAATTCAATTCTATCTATAAATTTCAACTTACTTACAATAAATTTTCTTATTCGTTTTCTATGTAGGTGTTACAACTGGATATACTCAAACATGAGAAGACTTTCGCACAGTGGGAATATTTTTCATCAAAGACCAAGGTAAATCATTCGCAAGGAAACACATTTAAGCCACAGATGGTCCATTTCGTCGGCGAAAATTTTTAATCCTGAACATCGATAATTCAAAAAGACGAAAAATATACCCATGTAGGTAAATAAATACATCCCTACTATAATTTTTCATAATTCATATTCATTCTCAGTTAGGACGAATGTACCTTTAATATACTTACCTACGAATACAAAGTAAGCATATATATTTCTAGACATTATTTTATAAAGATGATTCGCATATTAATACAGGAATATGGAAACCCAAATGCGGAAACTCAATGAAGTGGATAATTCGTACAACATCGTGTAATTCGAATAAGGATAGACGTACCCTACCTACCCAACCATACAGCCACACTGGAACAGAATCATACATCTTAACAGGTACCTATTTGTGTATAAATATTTGTTAATGTGTATACTGATCTGGTATAAATAATGGGTATTTTTCTTTCTTAATCTGTAGTACAGCACTGGTGATGGTTGAGCTTATTATAATGTATAAGTAGAAGGTAGGAATACCTACAGACACATATAGCTAGTGGGTCTCCTCTCGTATGATGTACATACGAGTATGATATAAAAGGTTCTTTATTATATCTTCCACAGTATTTCGAGGTCTTTAATCGTCTTATAATAAGTTTAAGTTTTCATTCGAACAAATAGCCCCGTCTCTGTATTTAATAATAACAGTTATATACTGGCGTTTATTTTTCACATAGGTATATAGAAATTAAACGAGCGTGAAAATTTTGTAATGTCGCCCCAGAGTAGTTGTACTTATAGGTAGTATAACTCGAATTACATCATAATGTTGTATCTATGCTGCGATGATCGTTATGTCGTATCTGCGTGCAGACTCGTCTCTTTCTTTCTCAATTTTAATTATATAACTCGACAAAATAACGGAATTACGATCGACTAAATTGAAATAGGTAACGTCTTCGGGTATACTTATGGCTTGCGCCCTGCGCCAGTGTCGACAATGACACCGTGGCGTGGGTCATAGTACTTCACGTTCGGGTCACCAGCATTTTTGTTGTCACGGTCGACAGAAATTAATAAGCGGAGTGATTACCTACGTTTGGGAATACCTTGGCGAATGTGAGCCGCGTGTAAGGTCTGGAGTGTTTATGAGGTGTGAAATTCGCGTCGCGTCGTTTACCCAAGACCTATGGTTTCTGGAGTTTGGCTGATGCTGGTGATCATGATGGATTAATTGAATAGGCTAGATATACATTACGTACGAGTGGTGTCAGGAAATCGTCTGTTTGTAGAATTTCTGCAAGGTGTGATAGTAAATGAGCTTGGATACCTCTCTCTAATCCGTTCCCAGTCAATTTCAAAGGATCATTTTCGTATTAAAATATAGAAAAAATTATTCAAAATGCTTCAAAAATCGAAATTAAAAATAGCGCACCCAGAAATTGTGTAAGGGAGGAGGTCAGATTTCGAGAAAAAATGGGGAAGGGTCAAAATTCAATCTGAAAAAATGAAGTAACTTGTTATTTCAGTGGGGCTGGAGTAGTTAGGGTATTTTCAGTAGGTAGGTAATCTGGAACTATAAATTTGAGCGAAAAAAAATTGAAAAATGACGAGATTTTCTGATTTTTTAGTCAAAATTACTGATTTTTTCTGATAAATGGGACATTGACTGAGAAATTAATAATTTTTGACCGAAAAATCACTAATTTTCAATAAAAATTATTTCACTGATTAAAAAAGACATTTCTGCAAATTTTCAACTAATTCAAGGGCGAAATTTTTTTTTAAAATCATACTCTTTTTGACATTTTTATGATAAAAAATCTCCTGGCCGAGCTTAAGGGGGGCTCGAATCCTCCGACCTCCCCCCCCCCGAGTGTGCTATGGTTTGATATGAAAATTGGTAAAAGACTAATGTGATAAATTCAAGTCAAAAATGAAAACATTGAATATTGTATTTTTTGAATATTTGATAAAAACCGTAAACAATGTTCAATTTTGATTTTAAAAATTTGAATAAAGATGAGAGATGGTTAAAATTTTGTAGTTCGTTGAAAAAATTATTACAATTTTTAGTGATTAGGTAGATAGGTACCTAACACCTAAGTATAAGAAACCAGAAAAATATTTTTATACCTACTTGGCATAAAGATTATGAAAAATCATTAGAAATATACTAATAATTCTAAAAATTGTTCAAAACGTGATAAAAAATTCCTACTAGAAAAGTGCGAAAAGTGCTACTTTAAAAAAAAAAATATCCAAAAACATAAAAATTGATGAAATACTTACTTGACTTTATGTCAAGAATAAACAAAGAATTATTTAAAGTCAAAAAATCTATGATGACATGAAAATCACGATTTTCATAATTTAAAAAAAAGGTGCCAAATTTAAACAATTTCCGCGATTTACAAACTATTTCGACGCTGTTTCAGTCATTTTCATACTACATATAATTAAAGAAATTTTCATTTTTATATACGCAATTTTAAATGAAGGTTACGTTTTCAAACTGCCCTAAGTCCAAAATTTGTATTTGAGAAAAGGGACCCAGGTGTAACCTTTTTTCCAGTACATCTATGTCCCTTTTCTCATACACAGATTTTGGACTCAGGGCAGTTTGGAAACGTAACCTTCAAATAGATTTTAGTCTTGTTTTAATTATTTTGAGAATAATTTTGAGCCGGGCATTTATTTTGACGCCATTTCAAAAATGGTCGCTATATTTTTAGCAATTTTTGTGATATTTAAACTTGAACAGCCTCTTCGTGTTCTAAAATTTTAATTAATATTTTTAATAGATTTTATCTCCGTTTTGGGATCGTTTTTTCCTTAATTTGAATTATATTGCGATTTTTGGTAAGTATTTGGATAATTTTTGAAACTGCTTACTGGAAAATTTAAGGTTGAAGTTTTAGAATCATGTGCAGAATTTGAGTTACCAGGGGGAGGGGAGGGGGTGGTAATGTCTCGAAATCGTAATAAATACTTGATTCAGTTTCAATGTGGAGAACAAGTCCTAAAAGTAATACAAACTTAGGTAGCCAAAACAATCATCTTGAGTCGTAGATTACTTTTCGTGAGTTCGTTACAATTGAAACGTTATTGGAAAAACAAAAATGAAAATTCAGCTATATTGATTCCCTTCTTTTACAAACATTTTTTTTGAGTAGGAGGTAGAGTTATGCAGATTTTTATTTCATCTGAAACATTTTTAAAACTAAATTTGAGTGATTTTTGGGGAGAGTAAAGTCTAGAAGGAGGGTCTTTGGAAATTTCTATGAAAATCTATGAAATCGTAACGATTTTTTTCCATAAAAATCAGTTGAACACCTTAAAACTCGAAAAAAAATTAATTGAATTACCTAGGTATAATAATTTTCTGTCAAGCACATTTTTTAACTCTGGTTTTCGGGCACTTTTTTGATCACTTTTTCGACATTCAAAAGTTTATAAAGTTACCTATACTTATTCGAAAAAAAAAAATGAAAAAATTGATATCATGCCTGTGAGTTTTTTTTAACTACAATACTTACAAAGGAGATATCCCAACTCGAAATAAAATTTTGAGCCGAAACAAAAATAAATCGAACGTACCTGATATCCAAAATTTCAGGTGCTAAAGTTCATTTGTCGAATTTCAATGAATTTTTGAAACTTCAAAATTACCTCATCGATTAGTTGTTTTGAGCTGAATTCCATATTTTTTGGTCAAAAATTTTCCTGGAAGAAACGTTTAAAATAGTATATTACGCAACAAGGGTGAAAAGTGCGTGTTTATAAACGAGTGCGAAAAGTTACAGCACGAGCCGAAGGCGAGGGCTGTATCGCACGAGTTTATAAACACACACTTTTCACCCGAGTTGCGTACGCTATTTTTCTCAACTGATACAATGTAACGTTCACCATTATATCATTGATAAATTTCTAAATTTTTAAAAACCGTAGAATAATCCGATGGTAACGGGTTAAAACTCGTCATACAAAATTTGTACCTAATGCATTACTTACATGATTGTCGTATCTATCGAGTAACGAGTATCATTTCGCTTATTATAGTTTTAAAGTTCAGTGAAGTTGCGTATCAATACTCTTCCATTGATTCCTAGTTCGTCATTAGATTTCCGCCGGTCTTAAAACATACGGAATTCTTCGATATCCATAGCAAGTATTAAAAAAAAAAACTAAATGAAACTTCAAAACAATTTTAAAACTATTATAAGCGAAATGATACTCGTTACTCTATAGATACGACAATCATGTAAGTAATGCATTACAAATTTTGTATGACGAGTTTTGACCCGTTGAAAACAAAAACATGAACAATTAGAATTCTACAAAAGCGCGCTCTGCACTCATGTAGTGTAACTATGTTGTTTATTTTATTTCCCTAGGGGAAAAAAGTACTTTTTTTCCCTGAATTTTGGTGATCTGAAAACACTCACTTTTAATTCGCAAAATCAATGATATAATGGTGTACGTTACATGTATCAGTTGTGAAAAGATAATTTATTTTAGATTCCTCCCCCTCCCAAATCGTCTGGAAGAGGTTTCCAGACGTTTCGAAGCCTCCAGAAAATTTCAAAATTTTCCATCGCTGGATTATGGATTTGAACTGGAAGTTACGAATTTCAAAAAATTGTGCTCTAATCGATCAAATAAGTCACGAGATGGGTACCTAATCTGAGTTTTTTAGATACTATAAAGTTTATATACACCATTGCTGGAAAATTCCAAAATTTTCTGAAAGCTCTAAAACGTCTCAAAACTGCTTCCAATCGATTCGACAGGTCGAAAATAGGGTATATACCAAATTTCAACTTTTTCCGTTCCGTAGGTAGGTCAAATTTTTATATTTTGCAGGATGATGAGGTAATTTTGAAATTTCAAAAATTCGTAAAAATTCGAGAAATGAACTTCAGCACTTGAAATTTTGGTCATGATATTTTTGTTTCGGCTCAAAATTTTACTTCGAGTTGGGATACCTTCCTTGTTAGATATAAATTTAGCATCCCTAATGTTTTTTCACTTTCTGAAATTTCTAAACTTTGGACATTAGTGTCCCAATATGATTTTTATGGCAAAAATTGTTCTTTTTCTCTGTTTTCTTTTCTGCTCCTTTTTTGTTTCCAAAAAATGTCTACTTCGGACATGATGTCCCAACGCAGACTTTTTTTTACAAATGTAATTCATTTTGCCAATTTTTTCACTTCTTGGAATTTCTGAATTTTGGAGAGTGTCCCAAAATGATTTTTATGGCAAACATTGTTTTTTTTCTCTATTTTCTTTTTTGCTCATTTTTTGTTTCTAAAAAATTTCTACTTTGGACATGATGTCCCAAAGTAAAATTGTCTGCTCTGGACATTACTTGCTTTTATCGCCTAAAATTCCACTGCCATTTTTCTATAAATTATTCGAATTTCTGATTCTATATCCGTTTGATTTTCAACGTTCAGTTGCCCATCAGGAACCTTGGCGAATAACGACTCAATAAATTGAATTCACTCATTGATTCGAAGGCATACGCGAACCGAATCCACTAATGAATAGCTTCTAGTGATCATCTCGCATACGAGTTATTGGATTTACCTGTACCTATGAATTTTCTCGCGTTTTTTTCTCACTTTATATTATACCTACATACGTGTACCTATCCAATCCATGTACAAAGCTCGGACACAGGTCACGAATATGAAATCGGTTAACTAGACACGAGCAAGCTATCAATTTTCTCATCAGTTGATACTTTCTTATATAGGTAGGTATACCTTGTATACATATGCACAAATAGTTTATATACGCGAGAATATACGTTCGCATATACGATAATACACCACAGATTCGGTTGTATTCTCATATATCTAGTATACTCTATAGAAAGCTCTTTTACGTGTATGTAGATGGTCATTTATAGCGATACGAATACGACCGCCCTATAGACAATTTTGTACCTCAATCAACCGGTTAGGTACCGGTGTACAAGTGTACACAAGTGTTTTTTTTTCTCACATAAAGGAGCCGATTTTTTTATTCTTTAGACGAGGAAGAAAGAGAGAGAGAGTGATGGGTTATGCAGATTCACGCATACAGCATCGTACAGTATGACACAGAAGTCTTGTCCACTTGAAACACTTCTCAAAATCTCAGAACTGAAAAGAGATAGGTAATAAGACGGTTCAAACAACAATGTGTTCTTGGCGACGAAGACATTGATGATCGATAATCAAACTTTCAGTTCGACCTATAGGGTGTCTACGAAATGAGAAACCGGTTAGGGTCAAAAAATTGGGGTACTGGTTTTTTTATTGAAATAAATTCTATACACTGACGAAATTAAAACGTGGTATGCTTTTTTGAAACCAGTTCAGCAGTTTCGAACCGGTTGTCAATAATATTCAAAAAAGTGGAGATATGAAAAAAAGTTTGAAACAAAAGTTGTAGAGAATTAAAAAACAATAATTTTTTGTTCCATATTTTTTTTTCCATCCCGCAATGGAAAGAAGTTATCTTACAAAAGGTTTGGGTATAATTTTTTGTATTTTTTTTTCATCTCCACTTTTTTGAAACCGGTGCAAGATAATCCCAATTCTTCAGGTTCTTAGGTGATTTTTTTCCAATTCGATCAAAAAGTGAAGATATTATATCAAAAAAAGTTTGAAATAAAAATTGTAGAGAATTAAAAACTGAAAATTTTGCAAAAAAACCAATTCATTATTTTCGAAGTGTCTTGAAAATCACTGAATAGCTTGAACTCGAATTACCTCTCCCCTTTTCGTTCCTCCCCTTATAATCAAATACGTCACTTGGGAAATGAAAATTCGTAAAAAATTCATAATGCTGGAAAAATCATGAACGTTTATTTGCCTCTTCTCTCCACCAAATCCCCCGAACGAACTTTGAAAATTTTTACGAAAAATAAATCAAAATATTAAATGAAAATATGGATAAGACAGAATATAGCCCCAAAGTGCCCCAGTTTTTGCAGAGAATATGTAAAAATTGGTTGGAAAACCCTTTCATATCCCGAAGTGTCCCAAAAACACCCTCTCGAAAATCTGACTATCGTTCAAATTTTAGGAGTATGGTATCTAGTTCTCTGAAGGGAATTTCTTCAATCCTTCAACTCTGATTTCAATAAAATTTACAATTTTTGAAAAGGAAATGTAAAAATATTAAGTAACTTAAATTTTCAACTGTTCATAATATTTTAGAAATCGTAGAATCGAAACGAAATTTAATCAGTGTGTGGAAAATTTCGCTTATTTCTACCATGCTTCACCCTCCTCCTTTTTCAACTCATAAGCGCACCCAAGGGAAGCTCAGGGGGCTCTAGCTCCCTCCTGACGCTCGGAAAGGAGATTTTTTATTACAAAAATGTAAAATGATTTTTTTTTTCGCCAGTATTTTAGTCATTCTGTTTCTTGAATAAATATATAACTCAACTCTCTAAACCTGAATCAGCTTTTGATGAAATTCTGCCTTTCAGGATCAGTGAAATGATTTTCACAGAAAATTTATGATTTTTTCACCGATCTTTCAGTCAAAAATCACTTATTTCTCCATCAATTTCCAATTTGTCAGAAAAAATCAATAATTTTAACTGAAAAATCACGGATTTTCAGTTGAATTCATTTCATTGATTCAAACAGGTGAATGCTAATTCAGATTTAAGAAGTGTGTTGATCGTTTATTCCAAAAAATTCCACAATTTTCCAATTTTTCTTTTCTCGAATTTGTCTATGTATATCATCAGCCTACTGAACTGAAATAACATTTTCTCAATTTTTTCATTGAAATTTGACTCTCCCCCCCCAACATTTCTTCTGGAATTCTCAGCCTCTCCCTTGGATAATTTCTGAGTGGGCTTGTGTATTGACCCTTCAGAACTTCAAAACACTATCGATATTCTGGATCGTATGAGAAATGATTCTGATTCGCTGAACAGTTTGCTGAAAAGTGCTGTTCTCTTCAGTAAAAATATCAAAACTTTTCAAAACATTTTTTTTACCCAAACCCATTTTTTAATAAATTTTTAAAAAATTGGTGAAATAAAGATTTTGAAAAATTGGCGAAATTTTGACAAATTGGTAAAACTTTTAAAAATTAGTAGAATTGAAAAAAATTGGTAAAATTTTGAATAATTGGAGGATTAAAAAAAATTGTGAAGCGTTTTGCGATTGGGGGGGGGGGGGTCAGGTTGAATGAAATTGATATCGACTTTTTGATGGATTCTGATGGAAAATTTCACACTGAACATGATGCTGCAAATCTCACCTCTTGAAGTTGAAAAATGAGCTCGCAATTCATCTTCAAAGTTTTACATCCAAAACCCATAGTTTTGAGAAAACTTTCCCTAAAACTTTTGATAAAAAAGCTTGTATTTTTAAAAAAAATGTTTATTCGCAAATAATTTTTAAATTGTAGATAACTTGTTCTTATATGAAATTTCACGAAGAATCCAATGGAAGTATTATTTTTGACCGTTGAGAACAAACGAACCCATTAAAATGAATTTTATGTTAATGAGTTCAAAACTAAACTAGCTAATTTTCCATAAAAAATATTTTTTCCGCCAAAAAGACTATTCATATCTTAAAGAGGAAGATTCTAACCAGCAAAAAACAATGAAAAAAAATTTCGATTCTATCATTCGTTTTCGATTATTTAGCTTTCCTGTAAAATTTTGTTTTTCACCCTAAGCCCCTTTATCGCAAAACATGTCACAATTTTCATCCACTATTTTTTTTTTTTTAAGTCAAACCCAATCTTTAGTATAATTTAAAATTGGAAAATATTTTTAAAAAAGTTGAAAAGTTTTATGAAAATTAGTTCAATTTTTTTGGGAAAATAGGAAAAATAGTGGAGAATTTTTCGGAAAATTAGTTGAAAAAATTTTAGGACCCCCCCTTTCCAGAACACGTCACTTCGTCCCTCCTCGAAACTTCTGAACCGGTTTCAAAAAAACACTTCACGTTTTAATCGCGCCAGTTTGTAGACTTTATTTCAATAAAAAACCAGGACCCCAATTTTTTGACCCAAACCAGTTTCTTATTTCATGGGGATCCTATTGGTCGGACTGAAAGTTTAATTATCGATCTTCATTGTCCTCGTCGCAAGAACACATTGCCGTTTGAACCATCTCGGTATCTCTTCTCAAATCCGAAATATTGAGAAGTGTTTCAAGTGGACAAAACTTCTGTGCCATACTGTATGTAAGCAGCAATCCCACTCGAGAGACGATGCGATGTACCTAAAACCGATAATAGTTTCGCGATGTCAATTTTTTTCCAATATAAATAACGGTTACGACTTTACCTAGCCTACGACGAGACATCACCTTACGACGAGCTGATTAAATATTCCAAACACAAATTTTTTTTTACAAATAATTATAGAAAAATGAAAAAAAAATAATAAAGAAAATCCCAACCAGAGAGAGAAAAATTCCAACCAGCAATGCTAATTCACCAATTACTTGGAAATAAACGCGTGCAATAAATCATCGAAATAAGTGGCCCGGGTTATCCTACGTTTACGCATATAGCCGCGCATTTGTGTCCCGCAAACTAATACACGCGCGTGATTTACTTTTTTTAATTTACACTTTAATTACCGCGAAGCGCGTGTAAGTGCGCGACGACGAGCTCGCGAGGGACGGCGCGGCTGTTTTTTATGTGTTTTGGCTCTTTCCGAAGCTATATACCGAAAAAAAGCATATTCGCGTATATTTAACGTATATCTGTATATAGCCCCATAGATACCTAACCTACGTACGCTATTAAACGGGGCGATAAGTTTGTTATATGGTTTTGCAGAGCGCAATGGTTATTTACTCGTGTGTCTGGTGTTTATTCACAGCTAAAAGCTAAAGTGTTACGATAATAATCGAATCAGTATTTTTTTTCAATTTCGCCCTACGTAGCGCGGACCTGAATTCTATTGTGATTACCAAATTGACCCCGGTTACTTCCCTGCCGAGAAGCCGCGATAGGTTTTTTATTTGAAATTCGCGCTGTAATGATAATATTTGCCTATACCGCATAATCCGACTCTGTTTTTTATTCGCCGGTTAATATTCTCTTAACAGAAATAATAAACCGATGAGTACACGATTCCGATTCCAAAACTAATAGATAACCGATTTAAAAGAAATTGTAATAATAAATACTCGAAATTAGGTAGATGTGGATGAGTTAACGATGCCGATGATGGTAATTGCTGCCGGACTCGGTAGATATCTGTAATGCTGATACATTTATACTTAGAGGGGAAAAAATAGATTTGTGATTTACTCACATCTCGTTGTTTTTTTCGTAAAGTTTCGCGGTTTCTTGGGATTGCGTCGAAACGTATGCCAAGGTAGCTGTATTGATGCCAAGTCCATCGTAGTAGGTTCATTTATCATAGCGACCATTTTGATAAGTTTTTCCATTTTTGAAAACGTTTTCCGAGTATTTACAATGATTAGGAAGTAGAATGACGAAGATAGTGAATGATTAATGTGTAAATACGTGTACTTCGAGGTATGAGATAATGCGAAGAACGTCAGTGTTGGTCTTGATAAGGCTATTTCTTCAGAACTGGACTGAAGAAGGGTCGAGGAATGAAGTGAGCTTCGTCCAGAGCGACAATAATTATCAATTTTTGTGCAAGAAATAACGTTTGAGAAAAATTTGGCATTTTTTTAAAAAAATTGGAATTTTTTGAGAAAATTTGAAAAAATTGGCCGTTTAAGTGGGGGAAATTTTATCTGAGCGTGAACTTTTCAATTTGCAGCTCCTCTACTGTGATGTTCACTTTCATTCGTCTGTGTTATTTTCTTTGAGGTCTTCATTAATCGATTTGAGAGTTTAAAAATCAAAATTATGTTGGTTTCAAAGTACCTACCTACTCTAAAAAACACCACGGTGTCTACTGGCAGTACTGGCGAGAAACCCCGAAAAATAGCAAGACATTGGATTTTACCTAGGTACTGAAAAAAGCAAGAATTTTAAAAATTTTTCTTCTATTTTTGAATTTTCTAATCGAAAGATAACAAAAAAAGGGACCTTTTTTGGACGAATTTGAGCAAGAAAATTGCATGAAAATCTAGAAAATGGCCAAAATTTTATTTTTCCAAGTCCAGTTGACACCATGAATTTGTAGAAATCACGGGTGGGGAGGGGGGAGGACTACAGTCTAAAATTTTTCCCTTGATGTCTAAAAAATTGAAGAGGTTCTTTTTTGGGTAAATTTATATGAAGCAAGAAAAATGGGACGAAAATCACGAAAATAGATGAATTTTCATTTTTTAGATCCAGTTAACACCATGAATTCATAGAACTGCTGAGGGGGGAGGGGGTGTCTGAAATATTTATCTAATTTTCCAGAAAATTGAAGGGGTATTTTTTTGGGCAAATTTAAAGCAAGAAAAATTACGTGAAAATGGCAAGAAAAAATCTCGAAAATAGCGAGAATTTTCATTTTTTAGATCTATGTAGTTGAAACCATGAATTAATGGAAGTGACGGGGGGGGCTGAAATCTAAAATTAATTTTCCTCGATGTCTATAAGTTCATTTGTGAGTAAATTTAAAGCAAGAAAAATGGCATGAAAATAGCAAGAAATCTCATTTTTTAGATCTATGTAGTTGAAACCATGAATTAATGGAAGTGACCGTGGGGGGGGGGGGTGAAATCTAAAATTAGTTTCTCTTGATGTCTAGAAAATTAAAGTGGTCCATTTTTATTGAATTTAAAGCAAGAAAAATGGCATGAAAATGGCAAGAAAATCATGAAAATAGCAAGAATTCTCATTTTCCAGATCCAGTTAACATCATGAATTCATAGAACTGATGACGGGGAAAGAGGTGTCTAAAGTCTTTACCTAATTTCCCTACGTGTCTAGAAAATTTAAGGGGTTTTTGGGCAAATTTAAAGCAAGAAAAATTACGCAAAAATGACTAGAAAAATACCAAAAATAGCAAAAATTTTCATTTTTTAGATCTTGTTGAAACCATGAATTCATGGAAGTGACGATGGGGAAAAAGGTATCTAAAGTTTTTAATTAATTTCCCAGATGTTTAAAAAATTGAAGAGGTCCGTTTTTGGGCAAATTTAAAGCTAGAAAAATTACGTGAAAATGGCAAGAAAACTCCAGAAAATTACAAGAATTTTCATTTTTCAAGTTTTTCTTTAAGAAAATTTTTTAGAATCATTGATAGATGCCTACTTATTTTCTGATCCCCTAATTTTTTCACCACATTTAAACCAAGTAAATCCCTCAAATTAAAGAAAATTTCTTGTTTCAATTTTTCAGATTTCAACTTTATAATTTTTCATTTTTTCCCAATATGACGAACGAACTCTTGTTCTAATTAGAAAAAACGTCATAAAAATTAGAGCCAAATGAATCGAAAAAAAAATGTAGAGAAAATTATGAAAATTTAAACTTGAAAAAATCATAACATTTCTAGGGATAAAAAAAATCCGATCCTTTGTTGAGATTGAGACTTGGCTGAACTTATGGCAGAGAAGGCATCAACTTAGGCGGCCTCCCTCACGATCACAAAATTCTGCATTTTCAGCCCGCGAAAATAAAAAAATATATTTTCGACATTACGATTCAAAAAATCAAGATGATTATGACTTTTTTTTAGAAAATTGGTTTTTTGAGTTGAAAAAATTGAAAAAATCAGTAAAAATTTATCAAAATCGAAATTTTTAAAATTTTTTCTTCATAATGCAAATTGAAGATATCTCTGATTAATACGGTTGTGAAAGAATAAAACAAAAGTTGAAAAGTTTTATGAGATTTGGACACTGTCCGGTTGAAATGAGGGGGAGGGGGAGATATCTCGTTTTAATTTTAAAAAAATCGGTGAAAGTTGACATTTTGGGGAATAAAGAATTTGTTCAATGAAGACAATTTGTCCTCGTCGCGAAAAAAGAAAGGGGTGTGAAGAAAACAAATTCGTATGAAACTGACTACTGAAATTTTTTCAGATTAAAGATGTGATACGACACCATGAAGCAGCTTCTTCCAAAAATGTGTTTTAGAATCTGTTATCAATTTTTGATTTTTTTAAAATGATTATTCATTTGGTCGAATTCAATTCATAAATTCAGTATTTGATTTCGTGTAGTAATTTTGAATTGTATATATTTTTCATTTTCATTTCCAATTTTTTTTCCAAGGACTTTGGTGAAACCATATGAAAAGAATTTTATTTGATTTTTCACAAAAATTTCTGGGAGAAAGTTCGTTCAAGAATCTTATTTGTTTCACTTCAATTTAACCAATTTAATTGTAGATTTTGGGTTTTATCTTCACATCTTATTATTATATACTATCTACCTTCGAAAAATTCGTATTCAAATTCGCCATTCTGTTTTTCATCAAATTTGGATTTTGGATTTTAAAAACTAATTTTCTGAATGTTGTTGAAAATTTTATTTCGAATTTGGACCTTTGTTCCATTTAAATAGTAGCCAACTGGTCATTTGGCCAAATTGAGAAATATTACAAGTGGGAAGAATTTATTGACAGGGAAATGGGAGGAAATGGTGGGATTTGAAAAAAAAAACAGATTTTTCTGATTAGGTATACATAAGCCTATCTTTTGTGAATTCAGTCCTATTTATTTTAAGAATTTTATTTCAGCCTATATTTTCTAAATTGCTGATACCTATGAAATAAGAGAATACAAAAGATAGGAATTTATATCCATCAAATTTAAAACTTTTATGCATGCAGGCCTGTAAATTTTAAACGTAACACCTGCGAAATTTATCACGTAAAATTTCATCTCTACACAGTCGAAAGTTATCATTCCAAGTTTCCACCCGCGATAAAATCCATCTATAGAAAAAAAAATGTACCTATATGTATTTAATACGAATAAACAGCTACCTATACACTTCAAAGGTGAAAATTTCCCATCTCAATGACAAATTCGGCGGCACGGCGCAAGGTTGGGAAGTCCTAATAAGATCACGTGGGATTCGTGACGACGAAGCTCGCCATCAATAATATTATAATATTATCAGTGACGATATTTTGGCATTCTAAGAATTGCGATATGTCAGTTGCGTCGTTATAATATACTTAGGTACTTTTACACTCTTCTCAATAACTCTCTCCTTCCGCACGTTCCACCCTGTTCCCCGTTTTCTTGTTATTGATAACCTTCAACATGTAAGTAATCTGTTCATTGATTAGCTTCTCCCATGGTGTCAGTCAGGTCTCTTTCTACCAACTGATTCGAGTTATTTTTCTATTCTATTTTTTTTTAAATTTTATATCAATGGAACGAACGAGTGCCGAGGACTCGTAATTATCTATTTTTTTTCTCTGCGATGATCAGATCTGAGGAAATGCTTTTCTTAAAAAATGTTCGAATCCTCTTTTTCATAGGCGCACCTAGAAATTGTGCAAGGGAGGGGCTCAGATTTTGAGAAAAAATGAAGGGGGGTCAAAATTCAATGAAAAAATAAAGTAACCTGTTATTTCAGTAGGGCTAGAGTTTCTGGGGTATTTTCAGGAGGCAAATAATATTATACCTACAGATTTGAGCGAAGAAAAATTGAAAAATGACGTGATTTAATGATATTTTTTTTAGTCAAAATTACTGATTTTTTCTGATAAATGGGACATTGACTGAGAAATTGGTAATTTTTGATCGAAAAATCAGTGAAAATTATTTTACTGATTAAAAAAGACAGAATTTTTACAAATTCAACTGATTCAAATTTAAAGAGTGGCATGTTTATTTAAGAAATCGTTACTGCGAAATTCTTTTTTAAAATCATACTCTTCTTTTACATTTTTACGATAAAAAAATCTCCTTGTCGAGCTTAAGGGGGGCTCGAGCTCCCCGAGGCCCCCCTGGGTGCGCCCCTGCTCTTTTTTAATGAATTTTATCCAATTTTGTTGATATCTATAATTGGAAGAACGTACGTGATGCGATAAGTTCCATATAAAATTACAATCCGTGAGGTCTTCTCCCCTTAAAATCTTCGTAATCATCCGGGAGGGGGCTGAGGGATTACGTGCAGATATAGATATTATTGGAACTAATGATGATCGTTTTCAAAAAAAAGACGATAATTAGAGTTGCACATTGAAACAGGACATTTGATAAATTTACGTGTTCGACGCATCGAGTAATAAATGGTCTGGGGTTTTTAGCTTTATCTCTCGACGTGATTCGGTTATCGCATTCGACTCTCGCTCTGAAAAAAAGAATTACGCAAAAATGTTGTACACAGATAATTGTCCAGTTTGAAAAAAAAAATCGTTATCTTTTATACAGTAAAATTAAACCGAGCGTCGAAAAAATATAAACTAATTTACTTTTTATCTCGTTGGTTGGCTTATTACTGAGACGAAAATGTAGGTATATTATAATGATGGAAAATGTATAAATACGACGTGCGAAGCTTTCGATAACATTGTAATACGTCTTTAAATTTATATCAAAAATTGAAAATTTATCTCGAGACTTTGACATATTTTCTCAACATACGTCCACACAGGTGAACAAAATCACCGTTGTTCGCCGTTTTTTTTTTCATAGTAACGAAATTTCTGTTTTATTTGACGTAATAAAACGTGTCCGTCCGAATGATTTTGATTTTTTTTTTACACTTACCTCTTCTCTCATCACCATGCAGAAGGGTATAAAACGCGATTATTTATAATACAGGTTTTTTCCGCGTATTATTCCGTATTCGTCTATCTAGTTTGGGTATATTATGAAATTTCAAGTTTTTTTTTTTCCTACCTTTTTCTGCTTTTATAAGTATGCGCTTTTTCACCGCGTTGTGGTGTGTAAAAGAGGAGCACCGGGAGGAGAAACGGTCGTTAAATTTATAAGGAACGAAGAAGAAGATATTTTTATTTCGCATAAATATTTGTCAACTTGATGTCGTTTTAATGTTTTAGTTTTATGACATCATTAAAACCAATTTTATCAGGTCGACAGTAAAAATGTCAGAAAAACATTAAACAACTTCCAAATACTTGATTTTTAATATAAACCGTGGCTTTATATTAGAATCGTAGGTACGATTTTACTAGAAAAAGATGGTAAAAATACCTGAATATACGTAAAATTATCTTGGAAAAATTTAAGTGCCTGGTGGATCCCCCGAAAAAAAAAGCCTACGCTGGGATGGTCGCGACTGTCTCGTCGAGAGATGACCATGTCGATGTCGGTGCCCTCGAGAGGTGGCTGAAGTGATGTTGAGATTACGAATCTTGAAGGCTGCGGTTATTTAGAAATTATTGGTTTTAAAGGGGAAGTGTTCAAATTTTTGGATTTGAGAGAAATTTGAAATTATGATCAATCTGTTTTTTGGGATAATACGTCTAACTTCGTTTTGAGACATGCGTGTCTAACAGGTCAAGCTGTCCTGATAAGTCAAGATTTTTTCAAAAAGGTCATGCTGATTCTGAAAAGTCAAGTTTTTTGACCAATTTACCCTAATTTACTCAAAAGGTCAAGCTTTTTTCAAAAATATAGCTATTAAAAATTACGGTTTTTTGAATTGAATGTGTTTGTTAAAATTTTAATTTTTTATGAATAGCTACAAGCACACAAATGTATAGATTTTTTTGGGGGGAGGGGGTGTACTCATAACTTTTGGGGGGAGGGGGTTGCTCGGAAAAGTCATGCAAAAGGTGTAGGCTATGTCAGGCTTTTTGCTGAACAAATTTTGTTAGACGCCCTGCTAAACTTATTTTGGGACAATATGTCCTGCCTTGTTTGGGAATAGAATGTCCAACTTCGTTTTGAGGCAATATCTCTAACTTCGGTTTGGGACAATATGTCCAAAAAAGCGGATGGTTTGACTTTTTTTCGTATGTTAAATGGGGTGGGGTGAAGAGCGAGGGGTAATCGAGAAGGTTGCTGGGTGTAGACCCCAAAAAGACGTGGTAAAAGTTTTATTCCTTAGTGCAACCCTATCACTGCTCAATTTCTCTTGAAATCAAACTGTATTCAAAAATATCAAAAAGTTGAAGAAAATTAATTTCAGATGTTCTCATTTAAAAATACTGTATCATTCGTTTTTAAATCTTTCTGGAGGAAATTAAAAACATCATTTTTCCAAGTTTTTTAAAATTGTTTGTAAAAAATTGAAAAGGAGAATTTTTGAGTACGTTGTTGGTTGCATTCTAAGATAATTTTTATTCAAATTTTCACAATCTGCATCTCCCTCCCCACCCCCTCCCACCAATAAAAAAATTCAAGTGGTTTCAAAATCGAAATGATGTAACAAAATTTTGAAAAATTTCGTGCTGTGTTGAATAATTTCTGATTCTTTCTCAATATTACCAACATTTTTACTTTTCAAGTTACATTACCTATTTTTTAATTTTTGGAACTCGGAATGCTGAATTTAAAATTAAGTCATCACATTTTTAAATTTTTTGGCTTTGAAGGAATTTTAATTGTTTGGTGAGCCTGTTTTTCTGCTACCCTTACTTCAGTTTGAATGGTAATTGAAAAGAAGGGGTAATTTCTTGTTTGCAACCCCCACCCCAACTTCAATGAATTCTAAACTGAAACATTACCTTGGAGTAGGAAAATTGCAAATGTCATACCCTTGAAGAAAAATTTGAAAAATGTTGCATTTTGAGTCAGAAAATTTAAGGAAAGTTACATTTGTTCCGGTCAAAAAAATCAGAAAAAAAAACGTATAAGTTTATTTTTTTTTCATTTAAAATGAATGATAAGGTTTCCATACATGGACCCCATCTTGTTTTTGGACTCTGGAGTGACCCCATTACCTCCAAAATGCCCTAAAAATACTTTTTTTCATGTTTTAATGCTCTAAATAAAAAATCCCTATCTGATGTAAGGGTAATGTAAATTTATAGTCGCAAAATTCTGGTTTCGGTTTTGAATAGGTCATTCTTTTAATCGAAAAAAACCAAGTACCTATTTTTAAATCGACTTTAACGATTCTGCCCGTTTTTGAGGAGAGGGTGGTTAAATTGTTCAAAATTGGGGAAAGCATCGTTCAAAAGTTCACATCAAAATTGTTTTTTTTTTTTTTGTGGAAAATAAAAATGATTTTTTGATTTTACCCCTTAAAGTTTTGCATCTTTTCAAGAGTTTAATTTTCGAATTTCAGCTGGCAACATTGTCATTTCCTGTTTGGCAAAATAAATATCCCGTTAATGACTCTTTACTTGACTACAAGTTATTCTCCATTTTTTATTTTACTAGGCGACGGACTAAAATTTAATCATTTCTATGACTGAAATTAAATTTCAACTTAGACCTTTCAATTTTCAAAAGATCAAACATAAAGCTGATCAAAAAACCTTGACATGTTTACTTTTAGTGGATTCTCCACTTCGACTATTGGAAAGGGTTAAGATCAATTTCTAGGACGCTTTCTAAAAAAAATTGAAAATGCTGAAGAAAATGAAAATTTAAAAATTTAAAATTGGCTGAAAATAGTCAAATTTGGTCCGCTAGGATTTACCAAAAATTGAAAAATGGGCATTTGGGACAGCTGAACAGTTGGTTATGAAAGGTTTGAAATATACTCTTTCCATTAATTTCAACTCACAAAGAGGGTGGTGCAATTTTTTCAGTTTGAAAAATATCACATTTTGGCCTCTTCTTTGATATACTCAGATTGAAAAATTTGTCATCTATAGTACGGACGATTTAGCTTTAAAAAAGCCAAAAGCCAAAAAAAATTACCGGAAACGGGAAAGTTCGTATATAAGCTTTGTAGAGGGTGTATTTCAACATACTCGACTTTTCCTAAAATTGGGGAATATTTTGTCTCCTTTTTGGGGGCGAGGGGGTTCAAATTTTAGTTTTTCGGCTATAACTTTTGAAATTATGCTTTTACGAAAACAAAGTTGAAACAAAACTTGTAGAGAATTCAAAAACAAACAATTTTCTTATTTACTATTTCTTCCTAGAACTTCATGGGAGGGAGCTAGATGCATCAGAAAAAAATCAATTTTGAAAATTTATCATTATTAGAAAAAAAAAACAAAAATCGAGTTAATCGGCTTTTAGGAGCGGCTCTTTCGCATAGTTCATCCTATTACTATGTAGAATAAGAAAAATGAACAACTGACCCCTCATCTCAAGGTAAGGGGTGGACCCCTGTAGAAAATATTGCATTTTCCCCCCGGAATATCTCAGTTACATAGTGAAAAATTCGAAAAATTGGTTCAAACAAACGACATTTTTTCTACGTGGTCTTGGGGCCGAGCTACTGCAAAAAGAAAAAAAATCAACGCGGGGTTTGAAAATTTTTCATCAACTCAATAAATTACACATGTATGTATAGGCATGATATAAAATTTAGCGAACCAATAGCCCAACAAGTGGGTTTCTGGGGTTTTCGTGGTCGCTGAACTCGATTTTTATGATCATCTAATCCCTGGACCCAAATTGGGCCCCAAAAGAGGAGGTTTAAAATTTTGTGAGAAATTTCCGAATGCTACGTTGTTCTTTTTTTTACAATAGCTTGGCCCCAAAACCACGTAGAAAAAAATGCAAAAAATGCAAATGTTCGTCTTTTAACGCTCTACAACGTTTGTTTGAACTAATTTTTCAAATTTTTCACTGTAGCTGAGATATTCCAAGGGGAAAATGCAACTTTTTCTACAGGGGGTCCACCCCCCTACTTTGAGTTGAGGGGTCGGTTGTTCATTTTTCTTATTCTACATAGTAATAGGATGTACTATGCAAAAGAGCCGCTCCTAAAAGTCGATTAACCCGATTTTTGTTTTTTTTCTGATGATGAAAAATTTCTAAAATTGATTTTCTTCTGAAGCACCTAGCTCCCTCCCATGAGGTTTTAAGAAAAAATGGTAAATGAAAAAACTGTTTGTTTTTGAATTTTCTACAAGTTTTGTTTCAACTTTTTTTTTCGTAGGAACGTAATTTCAAAAGTTATGGCCTAAAAACCAAAATTTGAACCCCCTCACCCCACAAAAGGGGGACAAAATATTCCCCGATTTTAGGGAAAGTCGGTATGTTGAAATACACCCTCTACAAAGCTTATAGACGAACTTTCCCATTGATGTATTTTTGTGTCAAAGAACAGAAAATTTCCTTCACTTCCGTTAAAATTAAAAATTCTTGAAAATATTGCAATAAAATGGCCATAACTCCAAAAGGGGTGGGGGCGAGGGGTCAACAATTTTTCCAGATTTTTTTTACATCATGGGGTACCATTTGGGGGAGTTATATTGAAAATCGAAGTCAGGGCCAAATTCACCTGTTACGCTATAAGGGTAAGGGCCCCCAATTCCGACCACTTTTGCGAAAACCGCCACCAATCGAAGACTGTTTGACCTAGGAATACCGTAAATAGCTTAAATGATAGATCAAACCTTCCCCCATGTCATACTAATATTTTAGGGCCCCACGATAATATTTAGTATTTTTTTTTATTTTTTTCCCGAGACACCTCGAAATCCAATTTTGAATTTTTGGTGCCCTAATTCCGACCACCAAAAAATTTTTGCTACCCTAATTCCGACCACTTGCAAAAATGTACTAATAAGCATGCAAATCGTATATTCGAAGTACAATTAACATTTCAGAGTGTTAAAATGAGCAAATTAAGTAATATAAAACACATGAGAATCATTTCTTCGACTCCAAATTGACCTTAGTCATTCGAACAATAAGTACAGCCGTACATATATTTATTCAAATTGTCCTCCGCCGCTGCGTCACACACCTCGTAAACCCATCCATAACATTGAGCGCACCTAATTCATCTTGGGTTTCAACATAGAATAGGTAACTTTTCCCTTAACGTCCTCGTTTTAATATTACAAGCACGGCTTAAACGCATCAAAAACATACATTTTGACTCCCAACATGACATTTTTCAAAATTTTTGGAGTTTCTCTCCTGGGGAGGGGGGGGGTCCCAATGAGCTAGGGTCAAAATATGTTCAAATGTGAAATTAGGATACCTATCAAAAAACATTTATTTTGACACCCAACACAACATTTTACAAAATATCAGATTCTGCCCCGGGGGGGGGGGTGCTCATGACCTAGGGTCAAAATAAATTCAAAAATGAATTCAGCACA
Source organism: Pseudococcus viburni (assembly GCA_033439095.1). Lineage (NCBI taxonomy): Eukaryota > Metazoa > Arthropoda > Insecta > Hemiptera > Pseudococcidae > Pseudococcus > Pseudococcus viburni. The sequence goes on along the minus strand of JAVBJF010000282.1, from coordinate 283,009 downwards.
TTGAAAAACATATATTTTGACACCCAACACGATATTTTTCAAAATTTTGAGTTTCAAACTCCCCAACGATGTAAAAATCAACACGAAAAAACTACGGGTGGGCGGAATTAGGCACCACCTTCATTTTTGATATTTGATGAAATTTTAATTATTTACCTGCAATTTATTCAAAAAACTTTTATTTTATGAAAAACTAGACACTTCAACGATCACAAATATATCTTCACATTCCTAAATTACTCAAAATTAATATATTATTTTTGACTTTAAACATTGAAAAAAAAAACGGTAATTTGACGTGCGATTTCTTCAAATTGGATTTTCTCGGCGAGTTTTGGCTTTATGGTTGCCGGGTTGGTCTTAAATTAATCGTCTGTAATAAAGGAACACGACAACTTTTTTTCAGCCAGATCGCGCTATTAAGAGACGAGATAGGTGGGGTGGTCGGAATTAGGGCACCTTACCCTTACCCTTTCCTCCTGAAAAATCAGTATTTTCCCCTTGAAATAGGTATCAGCATTTTTCTCTTGAAAAATCATCAATTTTTCCCCTGAAAATCAGCGGTGTTTCCCCGCAAGATCAGCACATTTTCTAAAGTAATATAGACAAAACGTCTATATTACTTTAACATTTTCCCTTAAAAAAATCAGTTTTTCTCTGACAAATCGGCCTTTCTTCGAAAAATCTGTAATTTTTCTCCCGAATTCAACAACACACTCTCTCCCCTGAAAAATCCGTAAGAAATGTCTGGTTTTTACCGAAAATTTAACTATTTCAAACCTAAAAAGTTTCAAAAAAATTTGAAAATATAAAAATTCTCGATCATTTTGACCCCCAACTCCTCACTTCCAGCAGCTCACATCGGCGTATTCTCTCAAATAGGTAGTTAGGTACATTACATACGTATGTCTGCTCGCATAATATGTACCGTATAATCCATTATGGGATTCATCCTCGACCGATACCAGCTATTACACAATTAAGACACCGAAACTTCTGAAAGTCATCACCGTTGGCATGTACGTGCGCTTTACACGCCACTTTACAGTTACACACATGTACATATACCTACGAGATGTACCTGTATCTCGTCATCGTTCTCCGGGAAGAAGATATGTTCGTCGCACAGCCGAGGTGAAGGGAGGGGGATCGAAGAAGAATAGATCTTATACACTAGTCACATATGCACAACTGAGATGCGTACAGCATCATCGTAATCATCAGCAGGTCCTTATATTCTGAACCATAGAAAGAGGGAGAGAGATGTGCGCGTCTGTAGATTAACCGTAATGATAGATTTTATGTCTTTTAAAAGCAACTCGGGTTTTATTGACGTAATTTAAGAGTTCGCTTCTCATCGGGGTGTTATGGTGTGTGTGTCAGTGGTAGTTCGTTCGGCTAGGTACATATACTCGCATATAGGATGATAAAAAACCTTAGATGTCCTGCCCTCTGGAACGTATTCCATATAGGAAGAGACTGCATAGGACGTGAGTGAGGAACAGAGACCGAGAGATGGATTCGCGGCCACGTGTGTCTGTGTGAGCTCGACGTGTTCGGCTCGTCATCGACGTCGTGAAACACCATCGCAGCACCATCGAGGATGACAAAGAGACAGTTGAAATGTTGTCTGGTCCGGGGCCATCGTCATCTATGTCTTTGATAAAAACCGCTTCGTATGGTCATAAATGTTCTTCAGTCATTACAACCGCCTCTGGCCATACGTACGAGCCAGCTAACGCGCGAGCTCATAGATCCGAAACAAGACCCCACGAAGCTGGGGCAGAGTGAACCTATCCTTTTTCCACTCCCCTGTCTCCCTGCGGCGCTCACCTTTTTCATTTTATGCTTATAAGCGGTATTATGACAGGTCATCTCGAGGTTCTATCATTTAATGCTGCGTGCTCCTCCACTCGTCGCCATCCTTAGACTCTTTTTACGTATTTTCGCTCTCTCGTTATTAGTCGTCTCGTCTCCGTTCTTTTTTTTATTACTAAATGACACCTTTAGTATACGTAGTACAATTTTTGGTCATCCTACTTTAGAAAGTTATCGCCGGACACCTGTAATCTTCGGTTTATTGCCCAACGAACGCGACCGCGAGACGCAAGAATTTTTATGTTTCGTAGAAACATCATCCAACTTACGCGCCGCAGTCGACAGCGACAGTCATTTCGGACTTTAATGTACAATTATCTATTATTGTTGTCGTTGATGAAGGTAGTTACGCGCACGTATGTGTCGAGTAAAAGGCCCGTCGAGCAGTTTGATCCATTCCGAAGCGATGGAATGGATGAAATGAATGGTGCAAAGCACATGTGGCTTTTCGAAGCAAATGAAAGCGAAGAGCTTGGTTTTTTGTCACCCTGGTTTTCAAAAAAGAAAATGCTTTGTGTTTCATATCGAGTTTAGAATACCCCAAGGTTGTGGAAAAGAAAAGGATTTATTGGCGGTGGGATCAAATTAAGTTGTAAAGTGATGGTATTTATTCAAATTAGATTCGAACGTGTACCAAATTAAACGATACAATGGTGGAAGGAAGATGCGTTTGGTGAATGCATCTTTACACATGTGTGATTTCACGGGGCTAATAAAAAAGTCCAAGAAGGGTTCCAGCGTTAATATCATTTTTAATGAGTTCACTGAAAATGTTCTCATCTGCGATCATCTTTTCTTTGAGTGTTCTTTTTGAGTTTTTTCTTCGTCTTCTTCTTCAATAGGTTAATTAAGAAATGGAACTGCAAGTGGTGGGAAAATTATTCTAAATTGTTGAAAATTGATTAAATTTGATCAACAAATTTTTCGTGTAATTGTTCAAAGTAGTGTCCAAATTACATCAAAATTATTGACGAGTAGGTATCTCATCTTGCAAAACATCACGGAAATTTCTTAAATAATTACTCAAAATCACTAAAATGGCGTATAATTGGGTTATAATGCCAAAAAATGGATAAAAATGACGTAAAAATCGATAAAATTGGAAAAAACTTTGTTGAGGTGCAATTCAAATTTTGTAACGCCGAAAAAATGGTTCAAAATTTGATTAAAAAAATTAAAATCTTGATAAGATTTGCATAAGAGATGGAGAAAATTGTTGAAATCGCTTGAAAAATTGTTCAAAATTGGTAGAAATCGTTAAAATTGAACAAAAGATGTTTGAGATGTTGAAAATAACGTGAAAATTGACAGCATGATAGACAGCACTGCGAATAATTCATTAAAAATTACAGAAAACAAGTTGAAATACTCAAATCATATGTACCTGTAAAAAAAATGTTTAAATATTGGCCAAAGTTTCACAGAATATTATGAAAAATTATTCAAATTGGTGTAAAACTCATTAAAACAGCTTAAAAAATGGGCTGAAAGGTTGAAATAAAAGTTTAAAACGCTGTCACAAGTAAAAGATAACATTTTCTTGAAATGGTAAAAATATTGTAATATCACTCTCATGGACAAATTACTTGGAATAGCTCAAAAATGGTTTAAAATTTTACACGGTTCATTTCCATTTTGGTAAAAATTTTTTTAAATATCTAAAAATAGCTTTAAAATGTGTTCAAAATATTTTAGAAATCGTTGAAATTGATTCAAGTTTGTTTAAAAAATAGTTTGAAGTGTCGAAAAAAATTAATTTTTTAGGGATCTTTTATGTACAATTTTGACAATTTCAAGGCAATTTTAAGATGTTTCAGCCATTTTTACTTTATTTTTTGTAAATTTTAACGAGTTTTCATTAATTTTGAAATGATTTTTGAGCTTTTTGCAATATTTTGAAAGAATTTTATTAAATTTTACTTTGTTTTCCAACGTTTTTTTTTTCAATATTTTATGTAAGTAATTTTTTTAAGAGTTTAAATAATTTTCTTGGTGCATATTTTAAACATCTATAACTGAATCAGTGAAAAATCACTGAGAAATAGCCAGAATTGCAGCACAAAAAAAATCAGCAAAACTTACCTACGGATTTTCAGCAAACTTTCACTGATTTTTAAAAGAATTTCATTGCTTTTCAGCGAATTTTATAAATATTACTGCGTTTACTGATTTTCATCAAATTTTTATTAATTTTTCATAAAAATCACGAATTTTTCATAAAAATCACGAATTTTTCATAAAAATTACGAATTTTTCAAAACATCACTAATTTTTTGAAATCATCACTGATTTTTCAAAGAATTCCATTGATTTTTCAGTAAGTTTTATGAACAATAATAAGTACTAAGTTTTTAGTAAATTTTTTCTGGTTTCTCAGTGTTTTCTTTGACTGTTTTGGGAGGGGGGGGGGGGGGGAATTTCACAGATTTATTACTGTGCTGCAATTCTGACGATTTTCCAGTGACTTTTAATAATTTTCGCTGATTCAGAAATGAGAGAGTGCTTTAATAAAGTTTTATTCATGCCCCCTTATGGCATCTCATATCCGAGTAAAACTTCAGCCCCCCCCCCCAAAAAAAAAAAAAAAACTTCACTGGAAAAGCTCGTCTCCTGTGCTATGGTCTGTGGTCTCCGTATCAATTTTTGAGTTTCTTTAAATAATTTGAATGGAAATTTTATCAATTTTTGCTATAATATTTTATAGGTACATTTTTTCTAGGATTTTGCAAAAAAAAAATCATTACTTAGTTCTTAACGTCGTTACTCATTTTATAATTTTCATAGAAATGTTCATCCGTTTCAAAATGAAGGTCTAGTTTAGAAAACTACCCTGCTCTCTCAATAAATCAGTAAAAATTATCGAAAATCACTGAGAAACAGTCAGAATTGCAGCACAGGAAAAAATCAGTGAAAATCTTTGAAAAATCAGCGAAAATTCGCTGAAAATCTGTGAATTTTGCTGATTTTCCATGTGCTGCAATTTTGACCATTTATCAGTGACTTTTCACTGATTCAGAATGAGAGAGTGGGTACTTGGGTAGTCAGAAATTACAAATAGTTTTTGAAAGAAAATTTTATAAGAAAAACTATGGTGATGTTAGTTTTTTCAATAAAAATTATTCCTCGTCAGATTTTTCTACTATAAAACCAAGTTTTTAACTGAATTTACTCATAGATATTCGAAAAACGGCCATAATTACAGGAATTTCCCTCAGAGGGGTAATTAGACTAGACTCAAAATTTTTTACGTCGATTTTTTTTTAGATTTCCTCAAAGAATTTGTTCCACAAAAAATCAAAAAAACGAAGTTTTATACAGAAGACCAAAAAAAAACACCCCAGCAAAGCAGGGGCGTAATTTTTGAAAATTTACATTTGAAAAGCAAAAAATATCTATTTTACAACAATTAATCAGCTTTTTTTGGTTGTGAGGTGGAGGGGGTCAGAGGTCACCCTCGAATTCCCATTAAGATCAGGACTAAAAGTTGAAAAAACCTTGCGTCTCGTGCACTATTTTGCAGAATTTGAAAAAAAAATCATCGCATTCTGTGATAATGAAGAAAATTTGGCGAACAGTCGACGCACTCATTGAATCAAGGCATTACTCTCTCATTCCGAATCAGTGAAAAATCACTGATAAACAGTCAGAATTGCAGCACCGGAAAAATCAGTGAATTTTCACTGATTTCCAGTGTTTTTCTTTCACTGATTTGTTTTCAGTGAAAAAAATTCACTGATTTTCTCCTGTGCTGCAATTCTGACTGATTCTCAGTGATTTTCGGTAATTTTCACGGATTTATAATTGAGAGAGTACTTAATTACTCTTCAGTACGACGTTGTTTTGCTCTCTTGATGTAAAAATTATCAACAGGGAGTCCACTTTCAAGAAAACTGGAAAATTGAGGAATTTTGAAAATCTGGCTTGAAAATTCATTTAGTTTTATTTTTCAATGTTTTCGGATGCCCTCAACGATGATTACGTGACAGAATTAGAAATTCCCTCCTCCTCTCTCCCTCATATCATATCTAAAATGTTTGGAAAACTTGGAAAAATTAGTTTGGAAAATTTGGCAAAGTGAGGGAAAATCATTTCTGAAATGTTATGGACACCCTGATTGATTTTTGGCTTCGAGAAAGCAAAAAATTGATCAGTTGATACCCTCCTAGCTCTCATTTCTTCTGTTTTTCTCTCCTAAAATATAACTTTGAAATGATACAGTTAGAGAAATCTTACATCAAGTATGGCACACCCTTTTAACTGGGGTAATTTCGTGTTGCATGAAAGATGAGAATAACCAACGTTCCAATGCATTGCTGTGCCAAAAAATCGACGAAAAAAACACAATCTCTCCATAGCGTACCTACCTTGATCTTTGACTATGTGCCGATTCGCTATACATAATACATAATAAATGAACGGAGAAAACAAACAGAGACGGATAAAGAGAGCCAGAGCAAATCAGTGGGACCTCTGCCTGTGTGCCGATAATCGAACGATTATATTCGGTATACGGTACCTCAATACGTCTTCTAATCGTAAGTAGATGGACCGGCACCGTTGAAACTCAACCATCTACGTACATAGGTATATAAAATACAATAACTACTATACGAATCGAGATGGCATGGCCAACTACACCAATATAATCGCTATACGAGAGCATACTACACATTAAATCAACGAATAATTGAATCGTTAAAAAGCAACATGGAAAAATTATGTGTAGGTGAGAGAATATTTCAGAATATCGTATATTTATGGATTCTTGCGGTAAACAAGTCGCAGGCACTAGGCAGTTGTCGGCCTGTGCGTGGAAAACGCTCATCCGATGATAGCTTTATTATACATTCGTATACGTATAGGTCTTTCAAATTATTATACGATGATTTTTTTGCGGCCATCACAGTACTGCAGTCGACGCGGATCGTAAATTAGCGTACTGCTGGTTCGTATTATCAATTTGGGCGTACATACGAAAAATTTTCTTCCTTTTGGCTTACTTACGTACGGTTTTTTATATCTGGCGACGAGACGAAAGGCAGGGTATGAGATGAGAAATAACACGCCTTACCGAGAATCTACGTGTGTATTTTTTTTCCAACCATCTAAAATTGTACATGCGGCTAATCTAGATATACACAGGTACTTACGACCGAATCTCGACTATTAAACGGACCTCTAATTAATAAAATTAAATTCGTGTATACAGAATTACAGACGTAAACTGGTTTATACTTTTTTTTTTTGTATTTTGGTATGTTATCCGTAATACGCTTACAAGGTACGTACAGACCTACGCAACACATGCACATCGCAAATAGTTATAAACAGTGGTACTTGTGTATTTGAACGTGTAAATTACGACCCCCTCTCCCCCGCATTCCAAGTCGAGTCCGAATACCTGGACCTACGTACGTATAATACGTATTTCTCGGAAATGAAAAATACGTAAGACGAGGAAAAAGAATGCGAAAATTAAAGAAAACCTAGGCCATCGAGAACAATTAACTCGTCCACTTGGCGCGTATAAAGAAGACGATTATACGCGGTTGGCTCGCATACCGGTAATTATCCGAGTTTTTTTTTCCTATTTTATGTACACGTACGACGTATTTGACCAATGCAGACGGCCACTCGAGACTTGTACGGGTTCGACGAGAGGCGAATTTCGAGTGGAAAGGGTGATGTGAGCTGCGAGCGGTAGCTAGAAACGAATTTCGAGTGCGTTTCGTCGTTATATTTGCGTGGTTTCATGGCGATGGAGGAGGGGGAGGTGTTAATTAAAATTTTCTCGGTGCTGTGGGATGATTTTTATTGGTAATTGTATAATGGGGTTTTTAGGTGGGTTTAAGTTTTGGTGGGTATTTTGGGTAGATATGGATTTTGGGGAGTGAATTGGACGATTTTTGGGATTTTTTGGTGGTGTGAAGGGGGAGGGGGTCTTGAAAGTCATGAAAATGATCATGTAATTTATCAAGAAATCATAAAATCTGCTCGAAATGTCTGTAGTGTAGTCAATGATTGATATCTGAAATTGTTGAAAAATGTGTATTTTGAGCATTGAAAACTCGTAGGTATTGCAATTTTTCGCAAAGGATTAAAATAGACGATGCAGGAAGGCAAAAAACTACTTGATCAAAAAGAATGGAAAACCGTGGTGAAATAATCCATCCGAAAAACATTTAAAAAGTAAGAAAAATGTCATGAATTTGCTCAGGATTAAGATTGATTATTGAAAACCTTGATTAGGTTCTTCAAATGGGTTTTCGAAAAATTTGAATTTTTATTCGAGGTGCCAAACAATCGTTTCCTTAAACTAACAAAGTACACTTCAAAAATTTAGATTTTTTTAAATCAATTTTATAACGTTGGAGTTGAAAATACCTATTGTCCAGTAGCCTAATTTAAAAAGTTTCAGGGGTTGACTTCGTCACTGAGAATAAATTTGTAAATGATCATTTGTTAAAAACGAAGCGAAAAATTATAATGATGTCGCAGGCATCATAGCGTGGTTACTTTTTAGTAACTTGGTTACTTTTTTCGAGACAAGTTACTTTTGGTTACTATTTCTACTTCAAAAGTTACTTTGGTTACTTTTTACCTCTAAAAGTTACTTTTTTCCAAAATTTCTCAAAAAATTCACCTTTTTTTCACAATTTTTCTCTAAAAATTGAATTTTTCAAGCGTAAAGTGTCTGATTAGTTTCGGTTTAGTCGAGTTTTGGAGACTTTTTTGTTTCAAAAAATTTCGCCTTCGCTCCGCTCGGACAGTACATTGATACCTCTGTTTCTTGAATACACTATCATTCCCTAAATTTGAATCAGTCAAAATTGGTGTATTTTCATTCTCTTGGTTAAGTATAGTGAAATAATTTTCATAAAAAACTAGAGATTTTCACCCATATTTCAGTCGAAACTCCAATCAATTTCCAATTTGTCAAGTAAAAATCAGTAATTTTGATTAATATTTCAATGAAAAATCACTGATTTTCATATAAATTTACAGGGTAGGTAGGCTAGATACTCACTTTTTTTTTACTGAATTTTGACACACCCTCATTTTTTTCAAATTCTTCCCCGCCCTTGCATAATGTCTGATTAAGTCCCGGAGTCGAGCAGATTCAATCCAAGCTCAATAAAAAAATGAAATTTTACCTCAAAAGTGTTCAGAGAAGTGCATTTTATTACTCTTCAAAAATAATTTTTCTTATTTCTTACATTAGAATATAATTTTCTAAATCTACATCAATCAAGTTTTATAAAAACTCTGCCTTTTTCAACCAATAAAATAATTTTCATTGATATTGCAGTCAAAAGTCGTTGATTTCTTAGTCGATTTTCAGTTAACCAGAAAAAAATCAGTAATTTTGACTAAACGATCAATGCGAATCACTGATTTTCATTTATATTCATCTCACTGATTCAGATTTAGAGAATTCTTGCAATTTTTCAGTTTTTCTTCGCTTTTATCTGTATTACATTTTTTCATCTGTCCACTGAAATTAACCTGACTTTACGAGCACTACTGTAAAAATAGATTTTGAAGTTTGTTACGAATTTTTACCCCCCCCCCCCACCCCATTTTCTCCAATTCTCAGCCTCTCCGTTACATAATTTCTGGGAGCGCTTATAAGTTATAATAATTGCATTAAGTAAGTACATACATTTTTTTTTTTTTTTTACAAATTTTACCATTAAAAATTGAGTTTTTGGTTACTTTTTGGTAATACATTGGTTACTTTTTTTCCCAAATTGGGTTACTAAAGTTACTTTTTTCCCACCAAATTTCACTATGATGCCTGATTGTCGTAAAAATTTCTCAAATTTCATGTTTCATGGAAATTCTTAGGAAAATACTTCGGTTTTATGTACCTAGGTATGTACCATCGTATCCAGTTGGTTTTTTCAAATCATTTTTTTTTTTCAAAATGGTTTCCCTTTCTCTTCATTTTTTATAGATAGACAAATTTATAAAATGCCATAAATTCAGAAAAAATTTCAATTGGATATTTTGACTAATTTTTTCACAAATTAAGAAATGGTTCTATACTTATGTCTTTCAAATTTTTGCAGTAATTTGTCGAACTTTTCAAAAATTAGACGTTTTTTCGGGATATTTGCTGATTTTTTCGAAATGATTTAAGTGGGTAGCAGAGAGTAATATATTTTCTGGTTTTGCTCAAGAGGTGGCCCTTCCGGAAAATGCCTCGAACTTTTCCAGAAAGATGTATGTGTCAACGTTTCAAGGTACCCCGAGTCAGGTAGGGAGTTTTGAACTTCTGATTTAGAATTTTTTTTAAATATCCATTTTATTCAGTAAAAATGGAGAAATTATAATTTTTTTGAGAATCTTGGTGCAAAGATCAAAAACTAGAAACGACTTGAGCAGATTTTTTAAGGGGAAAAAGGGACAGCTGTAAATTTTTTTGTTTATAATAAAATATCAAAATTTGATGATTGATACTTTGACAAGTTGTTGTGAAATATTTATGCGATTTTTTTAAGACTGAATTTTTCAGAATTTTCTCAGATTTGTTCACCAAAATTGCAAAAATGGCCAATATTTTGTCTTCGAATGAAAAAATAATTTCCAATTAGGTATACAAACTGTATTTTTAGTTTTTTTATAAGGCTTATAAATTTTTTGCTCTCCTTAAAATTGTTTCCCCTTTTTTGTGTGTGGTAAATGGAATATTTTTAAGGTGAATTCGCTTAACAAAATTTTATGAAATTTTTGGTTTTATGGGATTCCAGTTTGATCAAATCATTGTATGTTATTGGTTTTAATTTTTTCCAAAATTTGCTGTGATGATATATTTCTCTGATCGTTGGTCGTTTTTCTTCTCAGAATTTTCAAAATTTAGTCGTGGTTTTTGTACCATTTTTCAATAAAAATCTTTTAGGTATCGGTTTCGTTTATTTTTACAGAACTTTGATGATTTTATCGTACATCTCGTCTCAAAAAAAAAATTATATTTTTTTTTGGGGGGGGGGAGAGATTTTGAAAAATATTGGTTTTATCAACTTATCGAGTCCAGCTGGGCACTTCGAATAGGTACCAATCATACCTCAATGGTGTACAAATATAGAAATTAAGTATGGTACCTATATTTTTTGTGGAAAAATTCCGCACTTTACTAAGTATCTGCGGTAAAAAAAAAACATCATGCACAAAGCTTCGTCATGTCACTTCCCCTCTCCCTTTTTTTACACCAATGTCCGGCAATCCACAAGAATACTTTGATTTCATTTAACACCCTCTATACGACATTAATTTCTCTAATGGATTCGGCGGCTACAGCAATCGTTGATGATGAACGAAAAGAAGAATGACATTGAGTGTACTGGGTGAGAACGGAAGGGATACTCTTTGATCCGTATAAATAACTCTGATATTATAGTGCCTATGTGACAGCATGATGGAATAAGACGACTATAAATGTGGATGATTTTACAATCTACTTACAATAGAAAAGTGGAAAGGAGAAAAAAAAAGAGGAGATGAGAAACAAAAATTCATATACCGTAGGAGTCATTATATAACTATTTAGCCATAGCTGCTTAGGACAATTTCGAATAGGGACGATAAAAAGATGATGCTCAACCAATTATTGAGCCATAATTATGTCCACAAAGGAGAATAATTATACTTACGTGTTTTGGGGATTATCAAGGTTTACTCCTTTTCGGCCTTTAGATTGGGTTATTTGAGCTTTCGACTCAAAGGTCTTTCATTTTTTTTACAACTTGCCTTTTTCTTTTTCCTCTTCAAAAAAGTCGAAAATTTCCTTGAAATATTCAAAAAGTAGGTACATAATTTGCATTTTCAAAAGCAGTTTTTCCAAAAAAAATCGCCATTTTCATTTCAATTTTTTGTACATAGTGGTGAACAAATGCCGAACAGAAAAATCACATCTATGAACTGATTTAATGATTTGGCGCGAGTGGAGCGAAAGCGAAATTTTTTTGAAAAACCTATATTACAAAATTCCCAGACTCTTTCTCAATTTTATTCTCTGACTTTTCCCTGATTTTCAAATTTCCTTTAGTTTTTCCTGGTTTTAAAATTTTCCTTACTTTCCCCGATTTTCAAAATTTCCAGATTCTTTCTTGATTTTATTTCCTGACTTTTCCCTGCTTTACAAATTTACTTTTCTTGATTTTCAAGTTTTCCTTACTTATTTTTGATTTTTCCGAGTTTTCCAACGTTTCCTTTATTTTCAGAATTCTCTGACTTTACCCTGATTTTCAAATTTCCATGACTTTCCCTTGATTTTCAAAATTCCCTGGTTTTCTCTGATTTTCAAAATTTCCAGATTATTCCTTACTTTTATTCCCTGACTATTCCCCGACTGTTCCCCGACTTTCAAATTTCCTTTAGTTTTTCCTGATTTTGAAATTACCCTTAGTTTTCCCCGATTTTCAAAATTTCCAGACTTTTCCTTAATTTTATTCTCTGACTTTTCCTTGATTTTATTCCCTGACTTTTCCCTGATTTTCAGAGTTACTTTATCCTGATTTTCAAATTTTCCTTACTTATCCTTGATTTTCAAAATTCCTCAACTTTTCATTTATTTTCAAAATTTACTGACTTTACTCGAATTTTCTAATTTCCCTGACTTTTTCTAAATTTTAAAAATTTCCTGTTTCCCTCTGATTTTTAAAATTTTATGTTTTTCCCAATTTTAAAAATTATTGATTTAATTCCTGACTTTTCCCTGATTTTAAAATTTACTTTTCCTTGATTTTCAAGTTTTTCTGTTCTCTAGCTTTTCCGTTATTCTCAGAATTCTCTTACTTTACCCTGATTTTAAAATTTCCCAACTTTCTCATGATTTTCAAAATTCCCGGGTTTTTCCTGATTTTTAAAATCTCCAGACTCTTCCTTGATTTTATTCCCTGACTTTTAAATTTCCTGACTTTTCTTTAATTTTATTCTCTGGCTTTTCCTTGATTTTATTCCCTGACTTTCCCTTGACTTTCAGATTTACTTTTCCTTGATTTTCAATTTTTTCTTACCTATTCTTGATTTTCAAAATTTCTCAAATTTTCCTTTATTTTCATTTACTGACTTTACTCTGATTTTCAAATTTCCCTGATTTTTTCTTGATTTTAAATATTTCTTGTTCCCCCCTCCCCCCGATTTTCATAATTTCATATTTTCTCCAATTTTAAAAATTCCTGCAGACTTTTCCTTAATTATCAAGTTTTTATGTTATCTAGCTTTTCCTTTATTCTCAGAATTCTCTTGCTTTACCCTGCTTTTAAAACTTCCTGACTTTCTCTTGGTTTTCATAATTCCCTGGTTTTCCTGATTTTTAAAATCTCCAGACTCTTCCTTGATTTTATTCCCTGACTTTTAAATTTCCTTCAGTTTTTCCTGAGTTCGAAATTACCCTTACTTTTCCCCGATTTTCAAAATTTCCAGACTTTAATTTTATTTTCTGACTTTTCCTTGATTTAATTCCCTGACTTCCCCCTGATTTTCAAAATTCCTCAACTTTTCCTTTATTTTCATTTACTGACTTTACTCTGATTTTTAAATTTCCCTGAATTTTTCCTGATTTTAAATAGGTATTCCTTGTTTTCCTCCCCCCCCCCGATTTTCAAAATTTCATGTTTTTCCCCAATTTTAAAAATTCTCGCCGACTTTTCCTTGATTTTCAAATTTTATTTCCCTTATTTTCGAATTTTCCTCATTTACCTATCTCTGATTTTCAAAACTCTTCGACTTTCCCTTATTCCTTCATTTTCAAAATTTCCTGATTCTACCCTGATTTTCAAATTTCCCTGACCTTTCCCTGATTAGCAAAATTTCTCTTTACTTTCCCTGGTTTTCCAGAAAATGGACACTGTCTCTTCCTTGAGAATATTCAAATAGAAGACGAAAATGTTCATGTTTCTTCTTTCCTCCCCTCCCTATCGCAAATTTTTTTGAAAATAATGCATTAAAAGAAGAGGAAATACACACGATGACATTTGAAAAAAATAATTTAATATCGCGATCGCTTCTTCTTGTGGTGATCCCTACATAGTATATATTTATTATAGACAATTGCTCAGATACAAGATGTTGCGATCTGATATTATCTGGAATTATGTATCGCGGTTTCTTATACATGGCATCGCATACCACACTCGTGTCGCTCAAATATTCCATACCACTTCGGCACGAATATCGCAGCATCAGATGGACCTACATCCACCATAATACTCTTATAGGTCGTCGTATTGGATACCAAAGATCAATACTACACATTATACGTTTTTCATTAAGTAGCTGTCGCATTTTCTCTTCTACGCACGCATCAATGTCCACTCTATACGCATCCCATAGGCAGCATCTTCGATTCATAATGCGGACGCGGCCCCGGCCACAAGACGCGATCGTATCGATAACTTATTTGTATTCAAAGCTTGATGATCGGATGGTGCGGCACGGTCGAGTGTGTTAATTATGCTAAGGATTTTCCTTCTTCTTCTTCGACTTTATATACTTTACTTTACCGACTTTTATGACATGCGAGCCGACACTATATAAGTATAGGATACGAAATCGCGGCCCTACAGCTACTTTTTATTACATAGCACGTTGTATTCGGGGCCTTGTTCGGGTTCGGAGTCCGGTATAGTATGTCTATGTGTATACGACATATCATAAACGGCGCGATGTGTCAAGCTGTAAATGCGGCCATTATCGTATTCAAAATATCCATCTCCCCTCCCCCGCCCCGATCACCTATGCCTGGCTTTTATTAACCGTAGGAAATGTTCGGTCGGTTTGCGCGTTTTGTTAAATACGATATTTACAGGTTTTTTGAAGGCGCAAACTGCCCAATATGTTGTGCACGTCGAGTACCTCACCGTATTATCACTTTTGGTGGAAGATTTCTCTGCTCACAGGGAAGAGATGCGTTTATGGTATCGCACTAAGTATATGAGAAAAAGTTAGACGAAGACGAGGGGGGAGGAGGGGGCCAGATTTAAAACCGTGTGCTGTACGAAGACGAACCCGTAATGCAAACTCGTTTTTCGTCCAATCGCCGCGTATACGCGTTAATAATTTAATCGCTTAATTTACATTACAATCTTGCGTGTGTAATTTACATTTTCAGAGGTATTCGATAAATAATTTATTGGTAATTGTTGACCCCGGCCGACGAGTAATTACGTCATCGTGCAGATAGGCTGTTTTGTATGCATATTATAGTATTTTGTCTGCGTTCGGAGTCTTGTTTTTAATTTTCTACTCTCGATGGTGCGGAATTGGGAAAATGGTGTTTTGTTTTGAGGGGAAAATGAGAAATAGGGAGATTTGAGAGTATTTTTTGTCGACGACAGATCGAACGACGATGACGTGTTGAGATGTTTTTCCTGAAATTTTTTTTATCAGAAGATAGATAAACATTTTTATAGGGAAAAATTGGAGTGATTTAGAGATTTCGTTGAAATATTGACTAATGAGATTTGAAATTCTTTGGAAATATATACGAGATGATTTGGAGCTGGAGGTTTGCGATGGAAGGGTCTTGGGCATAAGTGCATCCAGAAATTATTCGAGGGAAAGACTGAGGATTCGAGAAAAATAGGGGAGGGGTCAAAAAATTGAGTAACCTATTTTAGTGGCGCTGGCATAGCCAGTGTATTTTCAGTAGGCTGATAATGCATAAACAGATTTGAGCAAAGAAAAATTTGAAAATTGCGGCATTTTTTGGAACAAACAATCAATATACTCCTTAAATCTGAATTAGTAAAATTCGCCTGCTTAAATCAGTGAAATGAATTTAACGTAAAATCAGTGATTTTCCACTGATTATTCAGACAAAATTATTGATTTTTTCTGACAAATCAGTGATTTTGATTAAAGATCTGTGAAAAATCATTATAGTCCAGGCAAATAAGAGAAAAAATGTACCAAACCCCCCAAAAATTAAAGCCTGATTTTTTTTTTTCGCGTTTTACGTTCGTAATGGTCCACTACACTACATACTAAAATGGACACCCCCACAACCCTCCGCTACCCTCAGGGGAGGGGTAAACGTCCGCTGAAAACCAGTTTTTCGTGATTATCTCCTCAAATAAGCCTCAAAATTGAAAAGTAGTTATGAACAATCTTGTTCTACGTGTAATTTCCTATCGGAAGGGGTTTTTCATTTTTCAAAAACACTCACTTCCTTAACCAAAAATTAAGGGTAAAAAACACCTATTTTTCAACAATTTACAGCATTTTTGGAAAAAATCGAAACTTTTAGGAATATTTCCTCAAAAAAGCCTCAAAATGGAAAAATGGTTATGGACAATCATGTTCTACGTGTAATTTCCTATCAGACAGGTACTTTTTTTTCGAAAACGCCAGCTTCTTTGCCCAAAAAATAAGGGTGAAAAACACCTATTTTTCCAATATTTACCGTATTTTTGGAAATTATGGAAATACGAAGCTAAAAGTGCCTAAAATGAGTATTTTTTAATACATGTTAGTAGGTTATTTCAAAAAAAAGTCACTGCAAAAATTTCAACCCCTACCGTTAATTACAAGAGAGGTTATTGAAAGTTGTGGAAATAAGAAGTACTATAAACGCGATGTTATGCTGATTATTGGTGATACGAACATTTCTTTGTGTCGTAAGGATTCAAAAACGATATTTTCAGCTTCGTATTTCCATCATTTCCAAAAATACTGTAAATAATATATTGGAAAAATTGACGTTTTTCACCCTTAATTTTTGGGCAAAGAAGCGGGCGTTTTCGAAAAAAAAAGTACCTGTCTGATAGGAAATTACACGTAGAACATGATTGTTCATAACCATTTTTCCATTTTGAGGCTTTTTTGAGGAGATATTCCCAAAAGTTTCAATTTTTTCCAAAAATGCTGTAAATCGTTGAAAAATAGGTGTTTTTTACCCTTAATTTTTGGTTAAGAAAGTGAGTGTTTTTGAAAAATGAAAAAACCCTTCCGATAGGAAATTACTCGTAGAACAAGATTGTTCATAACTACTTTTCAATTTTGAGGCTTATTTGAGGAGATATTCACAAAAACCCGGTTTTCAGCGGACGTTTACCCCTCCCCTGAGGGTAGCGGAGGGTTGTGGGGGTGTCCATTTTAGTACATATGTTGTGTAGTGGACCATTACGAACGTAAAACGCGAAAAAAAATTAGGCTTTAATTTTTGGGGGGTCAACTCCTAAAATGCCTGGACTATTAATTTTCAATGAAAATCAGTTCACCGACTCTCAAAGATTTTTTACACTGTTTGCTTACAGTGAATTGTTTCACTGATTTATTACTGTGCTGCAATTCTGACTGTTTTCCAATGATTTTCGATAATTTTCACGAATTTCATCAAGATTGATTCAGATTTAGAGAGTTATATGTTTATTCAAGAAATAGACTACCTGAGCTAAGCGAGGGATATTTTTTGTTTGGAAAAATCATGTTTGAACTTAGAAGGGCAAAAAATGCACTTTTTCATATTTTTGTAAAAAAAATCAAGGGGGGAATAGCTCCTCCTTGGATGCGTCACTGGGTTTAGGGTAGAAGAGAGTTGGACGAAATGGTTTGCTCATAATGTCAAACTGTCTACTGGCAAGAAAGACAAAAAAATCCAGAAAATAGCAAAGATCTAATCAAAGTAGCAAGAAAACCAAAAAATGATAAGATTTTTAACTATCCTTCTTTGAAAAGCAAGAATTTTCTATTAAAATTTTCAATCAAGGGATCGCGTCTTAATGTTTTTTCAACCTTATAGTCTACAGTCCAAGAGGCAAAAAGTGCTCTAGAAATCGAAATTAGTGTGCATTTTCGCTGGACAAAAAAATCAGTTTGTTTATTGTAGGTATGGGTCCCGTAGTCCCAAAAACCCGAATTTTGGATTTTTGCCCCGGCACAATAGGGAGCTGAGGCCTGAAAACCCCCCTTTTTTCTCAATTTTAAAATTTGACTTTGGACAAAAAATTTTTTTACATTTTGGTAGCAGACACTCCCCTGACTCCAAATATAGGTCACATCCCTTGGGTCACGGGCACAATGGGGTGCTGGGCCCCCCAATGTGCGATTTTTTGCCAAATTCGATCATTTTTGGCACAATAATGCCTCTGTAGGCGTTATGCGGTATGCTGGACAAAAAAAATCAAACGCAATGTATTCTTGGGTTCATTCCGCGTCCAATGAGCCAAAGTTTGAGGAAAACTGTGGGCACAATAGGCCGTGGTGGAATTTCAAAGTTTTGAAAACACGCGATTTTCTCCCCCTTTGTTAAAAAAATAAGTCATGAAAAAAATCTAAAACTTTGGTTGCGACATATCAAAATGGGTTAAAATTTCACGAGAAGAACGAAATTATTGATGAAAATTTAATTTGAGCAATTTTAACCCATTTTGAGCCCCAAATCGGGTCAATTTTTGAGTATTTTCAAAGGATTGACATGTGACCTA
Source organism: Pseudococcus viburni (assembly GCA_033439095.1). NCBI lineage: Eukaryota > Metazoa > Arthropoda > Insecta > Hemiptera > Pseudococcidae > Pseudococcus > Pseudococcus viburni. The sequence goes on along the minus strand of JAVBJF010000282.1, from coordinate 264,701 downwards.
TGAAAGTGGGGTATAATTTCGCCAGAAATTCAACAAAACCATCCAATTTTTTTTGAGCAACTTTTGAGAATTTTGAGCCTTAAATTGGGTCAATTTTTGATTAATTTCAAAAATTGACATGTGACCTATGAAAGTGGGGTAGAATTTTGCCATAAATTCAAAAATTTCATCCAAAACTTTTTTTGAGCAACTTTTGAGAATTTTGAGCCTCAAATTGAATCAATTTTTGAGTATTTTCAAAGAATTGACATGTAAGTGTAACCTATGAAAGTGGGTTAGAATTTCGCCAGAAATTCAACAAAACCATCCAAATTTTTTCTGAGCAACTTTTGAGAATTTTGAGCCTTAAATTGAATCAATTTTTGATTAATTTCAAAAAAAATGACTTTTGACCAACGAAAAAGGGATAGAATTCCGCCCAAGGTTTTAAAATGTAATCCAAAACTTTTTTAAACAACTTTCATGTTTGAGTAATTTCAAGCGCAAAATATTTCATTGGAATGCCAAAAAATGAACAATCTAAACTAATAAAAAAGAAAATAGAAAATTCAAATCAATTACATTCAGTTTAAAAAATAAGCGGGTTTAATTTCATTCAGAAAATTATTCAATTTTGATTTTTTGGGTTCTCTATGAAATTTTAATCCATGAAAGGTCTATCTAAAAATCTACTAAATTTAAGGCTTAGAATTCTCAAAAGATGCTCAAAAAAAATTGGATGGTATTTTTGAATTTCTGACGAAATTCTACCCCACTTTCATAGGTCACATGTCAATCCTTTGAAAATACTCAAAAATTGACCCGATTTGGGGCTCAAAATGGGTTAAAATTGCTCAAATTAAATTTTCATCAATAATTTCGTTCTGCTCGTGAAATTTTAACCCATTTTGATATGTCGCAACCAAAGTTTTAGATTTTTTTCATGACTTATTTTTTTAACAAAGGGGGAGAAAATCGCGTGTTTTCAAAACTTTGAAATTCCACCACGGCCTATTGTGCCCACAGTTTTCCTCAAACTTTGGTTCATTGGACGCGGAATGAACCCAAGAATACATTGCGTTTGATTTTTTTTGTCCAGCATACCGCATAACGCCTACAGAGCCATTATTGTGCCAAAAATGATCGAATTTGGGCAAAAAATCGCACATTGGGGGGCCCAGCACTCCATTGTGCCCGTGACCCAAGGGATGTGACATATATTTGGAGTCAGGGGAGTGTCTGTTACCAAAATGTAAACAAATTTTTTGTCCAAAGTCAAATTTAAAAATTGAGAAAAAAGGGGGGTTTTCAGGCCTCAGCTCTCTATTGTGTCGGGGCAAAAATCCAAAATTCGGGTTTTTGGGACTACGGGACCCATACCTACAATAAACAAACTGATTTTTTTATCCAGCAAAAATGCACGCTCAATGAACACTTTTTGCCTCTTGGACTGTAGACTATTACCTAATTTTTCATTAAAATTCCCTGCCTCGTTTCGCTCGGGTGGGACTTCTGTCTTATTTTTCCTTGAAATATCATTATTCGACTTTTTCATTCGAAATCTCAAAATTTTGATTTTTGTGCCTGCTCTCATTCCGAATCAGTAAAAAATCACTGATAAACCGTCAGAATTGCAGGACAGGAAAAATCAATGAAATTCACTGATTTTCAGCGATTTTTCACTGATTATTCAAGGAATTTCACAGATTTTTTAGTAAATTTCATAAATATCACTGAGTTTTTAGTGAATTTTCACTGATTTCTAGTGATTTTATTTCACTGATTTCTAGTGATTTTATTTCACTGACTTGCTTTCAGTGAAACAATTTTCACTGATTTATTACTGTGCTGCAATTCTGACTGTTTTTCAGTGATTTTTGATAAATTTCACTGATTCAGAAATTATAGGTTGGAATATACCACTATTGTAGCCTTCATATTTGGCTCCTTTTTTTTTAGAAAATCCTGATCTTTATTTTACTAGCAGACTTCACTTGTAGATACATACTATAACTGCCATGAGGGGGGGGGGGGTATTTTACGACTACAACTTTGTTAAAAATTGATCAAATTTGTTCGGATACCCCAGATTCGTATTCAGGGCATGAAAATGAACTATTCGAATCCAAACTCAGCTGGCCACTTAGTCTTTTCTTATACCACCCTTTATTGTTAATTTTACTGGACTATTATTTACAATAATTCCAACTTTTTTTAGCTCTTAATTTTAGGAAATTTCCAATTTTCTATTCATGTTTCATTAATTTTAATACCTACTAACCAACTATTTTTAAGGGGAGGGGGGACGGGGGGTTTAAGGGAGAGAAAAAAAAACGATTTATCAACGATTACGCAGAGTAATCCACCATGCACAGACATAATTATATCAAAACCAACAATTACCTCAATTTCAGTCAAAATATCATTCATAAAAATGGAAAATTCCAGAAAATAAATGATTTCAAATGGTTTTTCGACAAAACTGCTTCCTAAAAAGGTTACGAGTGGAGTGAAATTAAATTTTATTATATACTGCCTTATTTTTGGCTCACAATTCTACTCTCTCAATTAAGTATAAATCAGTGAAAATTACCGAAAATCACTGAGAAACAGTCAGAATTGCAGCACAGGAGAAAATCAGTAAATTTTTTTCACTGAAAACAAATCAGTGAAAGAAAATCACTGGAAATCAGTGAAAATTCACTGAAAACTCAGTGATATTTATGAAATTTACTGAAAAATCTGTGAAATTCTTTGAATAATCAGTGAAAAATCACTGAAAATCAGTGAATTTCACTGATTTTTCCTGTGCTGCAATTCTGACTGTTTATCAGTGATTTTTCACTGATTCGGAATGAGGGAGTACACAACTCTGAGCATTCATCTTTCATAATTTTTGGTAACGATAGAAAAAGTTCGAATCTTGACTTCATTCAGTAGAGCAAAATCAGAGACTGCCCAAAAATGAAGTTTCCGTGTTTTCTGAGTTTATACACGTATGATTTACACACCGACACCGTACAAGCAAATATGGTAAAATTTAGAAAAAATGATGAAAAGGTGTTTTTCAGTCTTGAAAAGCTAAACTTTTTTTGAAAATTGAAATGTTTTCTTTTAAAAGCTCTTCCCCAATAAGTTAATTTTTCATGTTTTTGTCCCATTTTTTTCAAAACTACCCGACCGATTTTATTTTTTTCTTCTTTTTATTATATTCAGGAAAGTTTCCTTTAGGTATAATTTAACAGAGGGGTTTACGAAAATTCCAAGTTTATCCCAAAAATTTCGTCCATTCATTCAAAATCAGTACAGTATTATCATTATGCAAATCAATTCAACGTAAAAACACAAAAAATTGGCATCTAAAAATCCTCCTGCTGAATTACTCGGGTAGTAGTTTTGAAAAAAATGGGACAACACCATGAAAACCAACTTATCGGAAAAGAGCTTTAATTAGAAAAAATTTCAATTTCCAAAAAAAGTTGAGCTTTTCAAAGTTGAAAAACACATTTTCATCATTTATTCCAAATTTATACCATATTTTCTTGTACGATGTGCAAGTCATAAGTGAATAGATTCAACAACCCGTGCTCCAATGACCCTCTTCCAGCAGTCTTATGTGATCAATACAGAATTGAATAGGTATTTCAAAAAATTACCAGTGGGGAGGGGGTCGAATCAAGAAGTAAGTCGGTATTCGAAATGTACACCCTGAAATTAGTTAGAATCGATATGCGACACGACATTTTCGTTTCTCACCATACTTTTTCCCAAAATTGAAGGGCTAGAGGGTCACTGAAGGGTCAAATCCAAAAAATAAGCAAATATTCGAATGCAATGCCTTCAAAAACCTAACAAACGACAGGTCACACGTTATTTATCATTTTTTCGAATTTTGACCCTATCAAGGAGGCTGATGGGGGGGGGGGGGGGGTCAGAGGGGTCGGATGAAAAAGCTGAGTACATATTCAAAATTAACCCCTTCGAATTAGTAGTAATCGATGTGTTATTTTACTTTTTCGATTTTTTTGAATTTTGGTCAAAATTGTGGACCCCTGTAACTGTCCCTCTCAGGGGCCTAAAAATTTCATCTTGAAAATTTATTGGTTGAAAAAAGGGTGAAAGGGGCTACTTACTGTAATTTTTTCAGATTTTTAAATGGCAGCTTTCATCTTTTGTCCTTATCATGAAAGTTGAGCTTTCACCATCAAAGTTCAACTTTGAGCTTTTCAAAATGTGATTATCGTTTTTGAATCTCCTGTCAATTCTCTTTCAGACCCCGCAATCAGTTTTCCTCCAAGTACAACCTATCTCGAGACATGAGCATTCAAAGTTGGGTAGTTTTGCTAAAAATCGAAAGTGCATAAAAATTTCAAGACCCCCTCGCCATCTTAAGGGTTAGAAACGAAATGATCGTGGTTTTGTGAACAGCCCGCCAAGGGAAACTCGTAAAAAAAAATTTGAGCGAAATCGGAAGACCCGACTTCATTTTTGGTCTGTTTTAGTATGGAATAGCCCATACTTACTGAAGTACCTACTCTACTTTCGAATAATTTTTTTGCCTTGCCTATAAGGAAATAATACTTAGTGTGCCTGCCTGTTAACTCGGGGCTCTGTTTCAAGTACAGGGTGGCTGAAAATTGCTTCCCCAAAAAAATTTAAAATTTCGGTAAAAAATTATTATTGATAGGGTAAATTTTTTTTGGTCATATTCTACTAATATAGATCGTCTTCTAATCTCTGTATAATTTATAACCCGAAAAAATTCAATATTGCGCAATTTTTCCCTTAAACCAGAGCATTAATTCAATAATGCTGAATTAAATCACCTGACTCCAATTTGTGAAGCGCTGAAATGCAATCCTCCTTATTTCAAAATTGAACGCACTGTTTTCAGATTAACAGGGCTCAATTCAAGATTTTGAGGAACTCGTCACCTATCCACAGAAATTCCTAGATTTTATTCCACGCAATTTTTAAATTTCGTTCGACTAGGTTTAGCTATAGCATTGTAAGCGAAAATCAAATTATTCTTCACAAAAAATTGAAAAATGATTGAGAATTTTTGAAGAGGCCTGTGTTCGAATAGTAATGTACCAAGGATGCTGCCAGAGTTGAAATTTTTTGGATAAGTTAATTAGGGAATTTTTGCTAAGCGTTTTTTTTTTTGGGAACTACTTTTCGGTCACCCTGTACATACGTATGTACTTCGATACTCATCAAGTATTATTTTTCCAATTTCGTATAATTTCGTAGTACCCACTCTCTCATTCTCAATCAGTGAAAGGTCACTGATAAATACTTAGTCAGAATTGCAGCATAGGAAAAATCAGAAAAATTCACTGATTTTCATCGAATTTTCGCTGATTTATCAAAGATCTTCACTGATTTTTCAGCAAATTTCATAAATATCACTGAATTTTCAGTGAATTTTTACTGATTTTACAGTAAGTTTTCTCACTGATTTGTTTTCGGTAAAAAAATTTCACTGATTTTCTCAATTCTGACTGTTTCTCAGTGATTTTCGATAATGTTCACTGATTTATAATTGAGAGAGTAGGTATTTTTATGAATAACGACCTGAGATGAGGTCAAAATTTGATATATGTAAATAATCTTTAGAATAAAGCTAAATGAAGACTAATCTTTCAATTTTTTTTTGTTTGTTTAGGCATCTTCGAGCACGTAAATTCATCCATATGCATCATCAATTTGGCCATTCCTTGCATCACCGAATCAGCCATATGTACCTATCTATCAAATTGACACGACGAAGGTAAATTTCTCACCCTATACCTATACGCTGCCAACTGTGAGACAATACACGACAAGGTGGACAGATACGAATATACTTACACATCCAGACCTATACCTACGGATATAGCTTGGAATAGGAGAAAAATCTCGAACGAGTACCATGGCACCGCGTGATGCTGCCGTAAATCATAGTAAAACGGATAAGATAAAGCCGACGAGAAGAAATAATCATCGACGTTCGAAGCTAATGAAGAGATAAGAGACGGCGCGGCGCAGCGCAGCGCGGTAAGTACAGCTAATTTTTTATTCTCTATTCCGTTTAATATGGATAAAAAAAACAACTTGTAAACGAGACGTTGACGAAAAAATATTTTTTTAAAAAAGCATCGCTATTCGAGAGATAACCTACTTCGCGGTATCACTAAATGGTCGTTGCGATGTGGATACGAGTTCAAGTGTATAAGAATAGGAGAAAGAGCGAGGCAGAGCGAAGAGGTCCGAGAAAGATATGCTGATTTACATGAAACCGAATAATTTAGTAATGGGCCGCGTCGATGATGGTAGCTCATATTGTATTATACAGGCCACTAAACAATACACTATTCATTATAATCGCGTATTCGAGTCTCTGTTTGGTAGGCAGGTCCTCCTCTTTTTGGTAGTAAACGTTCGCGTTTCGTTATCTCTGTTTTTAATCGTTATTTGTGCTGCATTGAGATTTACAAGCGTCTCCGCACCACTCCTCTCGAGCTCTCCCACCTTATGGTGTTGTTAATGACCAAAAACGGAGAAAGATATGGCATTGGTGAAAGCGTTATGGATAGACACGCGATTCGCGCTTTTCACTGTGTACATAACAGAACTACAGATTGGAGATCGTGATGAGCACGAGCTTGAGGCACAGATGAAGTATTGAAACAGGCATCATAGTAGGTCACTTTTTTCGACTTTGGTCATTAAAAGTCACTTTTTTCTACTTTGGTCACTAAAAGTCACTTTTTTCGACTTTGGTCACTAAAAGTCACTTTTTTCATCCAAAGGTCACTAAAAGTCACTTTTTCCGACTTTGGTCACTAACAGTCACTTTTTTCATCCAAGGGTCACTAAAAGTCACTTTTTTCATCCAAAGGTCACTAAAAGTCACTTTTTCTCTCCCAAAGTCACTTTTTTCGAAATTTCATGCAAAAATTCAAATTTTCTCGTAGAAGTCGTTATTTTTCAAAATTCTTCAATAAAAAAAATTGCTTGTTATTAGTTCAATACAGGCATCATAGTGGGTCACTTTTTTCGACTTCAGTCACTTTTGGTCACTTTTCATATCTAAAAGGTCACTAAAAGCCACTTTTCTTCGCATTTTCTAGCAAAAATTCAAATTTTCACGTAAAAATTGATATTTTTCAAAATTCTTCAAGAAAAAAATTAAAAGTTGATAAAAATTTTTCATAAAAATTTTGCCCTCGCTTCGCTCGGGCAGTATTTCAATACTTCTATTTCTAAATTGGAAAAAATTCTGTTTTTTTAAATCAATAACGTAATTGATTTTTGAGTCAATTCTCCATTTGACAGAATAAATCAATAATTTTGACTAAAATAAATCAATCAAACTATTGAAATATCACAGATTTTCATATAAATTCAACTCACTGATTCAAAAAGGCACAGTTTTACGAAAATTGACTGATTTAGATTTAGAGAGTAGATACCTAATACCTAATATAGATCATTATATTAATTGTTTGTTCCAAAAATCTCTTCATTTTTTATTTTTCTTTGCTCAGATCTGTATAATTAAATTAATTATGTATATCTGCCTCCTAAAGTGCCACTAAAAAAAATTCGATTTTTAGATTAGGTACCTAATTTTTTCATTCAATTTTGACCTCCTCCCCTCATTTTTTCTTGAATTCCCAGCCCTCTTTTTTTCAGGTATAGTGGTGGTGAAATAAAAAATCAGAACTTTTTACGAATTCCGGATTATTTTTGGGAACTTTTCAACATTAGAATTCGGTAACACTGTGTGTTACAACCGTAATGAAATTATTATTTGTTTGTAGTTTTGACGAATGAATTCAATAAAATTATTCACATCGTTTCAGTTTATCTTCAGGGTGTCTAACAAGTCCTTCCGGTCCTATATTGGCTGAAGGGTCCTTCCGGTCATCCGGTCCTTCCGAAGTCCTTATATTGAGTAAAAAGTCCTTCCCATTTCAAATTTTGAGACTCACCCGCCAAAAGCTAAAATAAATCACTAATATTTGAAATGTCGCTAGTGGCAACTTTGTGTGAGATGATGAAAGATGATATGGGTGCCTGAAAAAAGTTCAGCTTTTGAATGCTCTTTTCTCCAAAAAAATTTCGCCCTCGCTTCGCTCGGGCTCAGTAAATTTACACAATTTTATTTTCAATATAATGGTATGAAACTTCTTCCTTTCCCAGCCTAGACAATTAATATTTTCAAGTGAAAAAATTGTCCTTCTCACTTATCAAAGGAGGTAACGATCTCGCTTGCAATTTTCAAAAATGTTTTGATTTTTTGGAAGGAAATCAGGAACGAGTCCATATGTCCATAGATATTGTTTTTTTTTTTTTTTTTGAAAGTCTAAACAAAACACGGAAAAAAGCACAAATTTTACCTAATAAAGAAATTTTTAGATTCTGGATGCCCTTTTTTTCAAAAATTTTCGCCTTCGCTTCGCTTAGGCTCAGTGAATTTACTTTTTTTTTCGAAATCATGGTAAAAACTCTTCTCTTCCATCTTAAACAATGAAATATTTTGAAACAGAAAAAATTTGCCCTCCTAAAATGAGTTTGAATTTTTTTGGTGAGGAGGAGGAGGGGGGAGGAGTACAGTATTGCTTTTGAAAAGGTCATGCTGAAAGTCCTTCCAAGGTCCTTCTAAAGTCCTTTTTTTGGGGGTTGAGATTTTGTTAGACACCCTGATTTTTAAAATGATTGCAGGGCACTTCAAAAAAAATTGCCCCCATCTAAAAAATTGAATTTTTGGTTACATTTTGCTCATTTTTTGATTACTTTTTGGTTACTTCTTGTTCGAATAAAGTTACTAAAAGTTACTTAATTTTGATAGAGTTTCGCTATGATACCTGGAATGAAATTATTCACGTCATTTCAGTTGATTTATCTTTGAAATGTTTGCAAAAAACTACAAAAAAATTTCCTCCCAAAAAAACGATTAAAAAATTCTTCCTGAAAAAATCGGATTTTTGGTCACTTTTTGCTCAAAAAAGTCACTAAAAGTCACTTTTTTTTCTTCGAAATTTCGCTTGATACCTGGGAAGACGATTTGCTCAAGAGATCTATCCAGAAATGTCATTCAACTTGCTGATGAGTAAAACCAAAATCGCTGAGGTTGGTAAACTGAGAGTTTTCCCCCGAACCCGAATGATTTTTTTTCTTCTTTATTTTTCTTTCTGGCAATGTGCAGCGACTTCGAAGCGATGGCGATGTCGGAGTTTAACGCATGCCAGGCGTAATTAAAGCGATATGGCTTCGTTGTTCGTTCTTGTGACCAACTATTAACTTCATGCAGCTCTCATATTATATTGAATTGATTAAACGCTTTGTTAACTTCTGAACAACTAAAGCCGGACGAAATGTTGAAATTGTTTTTTTTTTTCCTACCTTTGAATTTAACAGTTTCGTCGTTATGGGTAATTACGTTTACGTTTACCGTTGCGCGACAGTTGTTTCCAGTACGTACGAAAAGTTATAATACACAGTCATTCAACGTTTCAGTTGTTTACCCTAAGAGGTAAAAAAATGCTGAGATTCGTTCGACGCTCGTTAAATCAATATGTTGGTTTTTTTGACCGCGGAGTTTTCGTCAGGAAAAAAAAATGGTTCAATGAATTTACCCGCGTGGATATTCGCGAGGCGAAAATATGAGATGGAGATTCGACGGTACGCGGACGTGTTCGAAGAAGTTTGCCTGATTCGTCAAACTGTGACGTTGATTCGGAGTGTCGAGTCGGTTCAAAGGACTGAGAATTGGATATGAGGATATCGTTGAAGATTGGAAGCAGCGTTAATGTTGTAGAAGTATCGCCGTGATGTATGTGAGGAGATGTGTTTGCGACAAAAATGATCTTATGGCGACAGACCCGTAGTCAGGATGGTTTGGAAGGGGGGCAAATGACATTCCAAGGGGGGGATAAAAATTAGACAAATTGAATGATCCCCCCCCCATTTCACAAAAAAATTACGTTCATCTTTCCAGCTACAAGAATTTCTTTTTAAAAAATTCATATTACTCACTCAAAATCTTCAAAATCAAAGTAAAATTTTCTTTATGAAATTTTCCAACAAATTTTAGTAGGAATACTGCTAAGAAACTTCAAAAAATAATTTTAATTCATTTTAATGAAGAATTTTGTGATTCGCTTTTTAAACCATTGAATGAAAAACGTGAATTTTTTGAAAATTGCAGGAATCAAAATCCAATTGGCAGAACTGCCGTGAAAATTTTTGAAAAAATTTCATCGAAAATTTCATCAAAAATTATATTATTCGACCAAAAAAAAAACTGTTCAATTCGCAATTTTTCAACCAGCTTGTATTAAAGACCAAAAAATGTATCCAATTTCGAAGTCATGTACCTACTTGTGCCTGGAGTGTATAGAAACTTAAATCGCATATTTCAAAGGATCACCAATGTTTCCAGCAGGTGGTACTACCCAAAAGTTTATTAAACTGGGAATGTTTTTTTTTTAATGACAAAACTTTGAGGGCTCCTACGGTAACTCCTAGTTTTGTTTTTCTCGGTGTAAGAAGAGAGGGCTCGAAAATTTTTGAGAAAGTCTCATGCAGTACTCAAAGTGAACTATCTTATCAATTTGTTTCGTCAAAATTCAAGATCTGTTTTTTTCATCCATTCTAATTCATATTTTTTACATTCAAAGAACCGAACAATATTTTTGATCAATTTTCCAATTAACCTATTAATTTTTTTTTTACAAAGATTAAAAATTAGAAAAAGGTATAAGGTCATGGTAGGCATAGTGATAGTATTGCTGGTTGCTGCCCAAAATCCCGCTATGCTGTTTCAGAATTTGATGAATTTTCCAGTCTTATTCATTTTTTTTTATTTTTTAAATGTGAGTTTAAAAAAAAACGATTGAAATATCCCAACCTGAATCAAAATTATAAAAATTCATCTCAAAAGTTATTTGAAGTGCCACAACATTGTAAGAAAAACATTTGTTTAGAATAATTTATGGGAAAATATTGAGTATTTTTCAGGATTTCTAAAAATTCTGACGTTTGAAATGAGATTTTCACAAACTTGGTACATATTTTAATGAGAAATTTATTAGAATTAAAGAATTTAAAGCGAGTATAATTTTCAACATTTTGAATGGGAATTGATTCTGATCGAAATGTTGACCGTATAGAATCAGATGACCAAATGAAACGATGCTATAGAGGCAGCATTTCCATATTTTGGTTTTTTTACACGGGGATTTTAACAAATTTCTTCAGGGGGAATTGCCCTCCCCCCCCCTGGTAGCTACGGGTCTGCACGGCGACAAAAAAGCTACATTGATATACTTTTGTGTCAATTAAATTACACCATTGAAGATGTTGCATTGCAAGATTACCAATACATATTTTAATATTTGAAAAACGTTGCTGTAACATTCCGATGATATTTAAATAGGTAGGTACATATGTCGAGATGAGGTATCTAACATTTTTGTAGCAACGAATCGTTTTGCCAATACACAGTGACAAGCAGCTTAAGAACCCATATTTTCGGTCTACTGATGATTTTTTTCCCCCATCGGCCCCCTTAATTTGAATCGACCCAAATTAATAGAAGTAAAAGAAGAGAAAATTTTCAAACTTAATCTTTGAACTAATTCACAAATTGGATGAACAGCCGTTTTCATACATCAACTAGTCCAATATATCGTACAGTGGGATATTCCTGGATTTGAGGCTGCAAAAATAGAATTTGTGAGGCTGGAAACATCAAAATTGGTGAACAGGGGTTTTTTGAGCCGTTGAATCAGATTTTTAACTCATTTTTCACCCCTTCTGATGATCCACCTTTGTACAAGGGGATGAAAACTAAAATTTATGAAAAACATCCTGTTGTGTGTCAAAATAATACAGGGTGTTCCATGAATCGTCTGCCAAACATATTTTTTCGGATATAACCGGGTACCACTAAAAAAAAACTTGAGATGAACGTGTTGCCTTTTTTGAAAATTGAAGGGGCAAATCCTGCTTCTAAAAAAATCACGTTAAAACATTTTTTCAACCATGGGAGTGGATAGTACTTTGAAAAGTGAACAAATTTTCACTTCATGACTTTTTGCCTATCTTTAAAATTGACAGGACTACAAAAAAAATTGTTCAACAAAAATTTTAAAAAAATTTGAATAAATTTGAAAATTTTTCGAACCTCATTTATTTTGAGTGACCTGTAGCTCCTTCATTTTCGATGTTTGGCAAAAAGTCTACAGAACAAAATGTTTTCAGTTGTCAACGCACTATCCATTCCTTTTATTGGTTTATTTTTTTAGAATTTTTTTGAACAATTTTTTTAATAGCCCCTTCAATTTTAAAGCTAGTCGAAAAATCATAAAGTGAAAATTTGTCCACTTTTCAAATTATTAACCATTCCCATGATTGAAAATTTTTTCAACTTGATTTTTTTAGAAGTAGATTTTGCCCCTTCAATTTTCAAAATAGGCAACCTGTTCATCTCACGTTTTTTTCTAAGTAGTTTCCGGTTATACCCCAAGAAGTATGTTTGACAGACGATTCATGGAACACACTGTATAAGTATGTTTTTGGAGATGCTGCATTCGATTTCGAATTTGTTTTCATCCCTTCCGATAATCTACCCCCTGTACGGGGGGGGGTTGAAAATTCAGATTTTCAAAAAATATCATGTTGGGTGTCAAAATAATTATATGTTTATGCTGGATTCATTTTGAACTTATTTTGATTCTAGGGATTTGAAATTCTGTCAGATTCTACCATGTGCAACATAAAACGGCGGCGGTAGAATCTGGCAGAATGTGAGATGTTCTGTCGATTTCTGCCACTTTTGCACGTTGGTTTACCACAGCATTGAACCAACATTTCTTCAACATTTCAAAAATTTTGATGATATTTCTGGATGCATATCGCAAAAATTATTCATTTTGGGCATTTGTAAAATAACTTCAATTTGATTTATTGGTACGAAATGAAAGACGAGGAATTTGTTAGAAAACTAGATGAAGCATACTATGTATAGGTATAGGTATCGAAACGTTACGTACACCAGCAGCAATTTTCCTCTCGATCATCGCCAGCACCGAATAATTAAACGCCAAACGCGTAATTCAAGTTCGATCCGCGTCTAAACGATAATTACGTATTACGATGTCATTTCGTCGAGATTTACGCCGATCCGTAAGTAGGGTTGTAAGGCCTAGGGACGTCGGAGGCGAGGCAGGTGGCGATTAATCATCGAGCCGGCGCGCAAATTCAACTAATACGCTGCCGGCTAATATGCTTGATCCTCTGGTATGGTAATAATTTATTTTATTGTAAGTTACAGGTACCTGCGCGTTTTTCTATCAAAATACTTATAGGAAAAAAATTGTAATAAATTTTCAGTTTATGAAGAATTACCAGAGGTGTATGTGTGGATGTGTGTAACTGTAAATTAACCAAAATATTCAATCGATGGTGATTTTTTTATTGTTTATTTTCTTTTTCTTGTTAATACGTACTCCAGCACCTACACTTTCGTACAATGTACTTTGGCTCATCGTCTCGCCTGTAGGTATTCTGATTTTGTGACACTGTTTTTTTTTTGTTATGCCGCAGCAGACCTGTTGATCACAATCCATTTACAATATGAACTTTCAAGAAAGGGTTCAAATACACAGCTATATGTGAGGCTTATTAGCGGTCTGGCAAAGTAAATCAATGATGTACCAGGATGATAGACATGTGGCCTAATGCCAAGAATGGGTAAAGGGAAAGAGTCGCGATGAGGGTGACTTCAGAAGATGCGACCGACGATGACAAAAAAATGCTCGTCATTGCTCCACAGATAGCTGTATAAATGTACCTTCGGTGTTCGATTCATGTGTGTAATGTCTAGGTAAGTTTAAGATCACGATAACGGTGCCCTAATAGGCTGTTAAAAGCGTTCGCGATAAAGTGATTTTTATACCGGAGGAATTAGGCGCAGGTGCGAATACCGTAGCAGGTTGCTCTTAAACGAAGTTAATGAATTTTTGCATGCTTTGGTGATCGTATCCTAGGCCGAGGGCATTGAAATGGGGAAGGGGATGAGTGACTACAGTTTTATGGTGGAGTGTACTATGTATACGTTTCAAAAGTGTTAATGAGAGGTGCGTGAGGATTCATCATTGGCGACTAAGTAAATAATTTCAGTTTGGTGGCGTGTCTGAATTTTTTTTGATTGATTAGAAAGATCTTATCAATGTTTCCTCAACTTTATGCTGCTGTGTTGTTGAAACGTTGATTTGTCTTGGCTGCAGTTTTACTGTAATTGACATTCTAATTCTGTTGCAGCCAAGTTTTGATGGTGTACCTATACCTTCATCGACACAATTTTGTCGCAATATTGCAGTTATACTTGATCGCTCTTTATTTGGATTCAACATCGATTCAACAATATGAAAAACGCGGCCTCAACATGGCAGGAAATGTGATAACAATATTTTTGCAACATAACTTCAATACCTGAGTATAAAAATTTTACCTGATTTATCACACCATTGACCCAACAATTTAATTTAACATTGCTGCAACATTTTTCAAAATTTTGTCAGTACTTCATGATATCAGTTTTTTACAACATGAGTGCAATATTTCTTTGCAACATTACCACAAACTCGATAAAACATTGCAAAAACACTGTTGCCACATGATCTTGAGGTAAAGATCAACATCGGAATGCAAGAAATAGAGAATGTAAATGAATTCCAGTATTTAGGAGCGCTGATAAACAACAATGGGAGAGATCAGAAGGAGATAAAAACACCAATTGGCATGGAAAAAAATGTGTGTTCAACAACTTCAAGAAAGTGCTTGGAAATCAAAGCATGGATTTGGACCTCCAAAAAAGGATAATGTGGTGCTATGTATAGACGATCCTGAAATATTCTTGTAAAACCTAGACTATGAGTTTGGAATGCGAAAAGAAGATATCCGCCTTTGAAATGTGATGTTATTGAAGACTACTAAAAATCTCATGGAAAGACTATGTAACCAACTAAGTAGTTTTAGCAAGAATAGGAGAAGAATGGAAAGTCTTACTAGAAGATATCAAGAACAGGAAGATGAAATACATAGCACACAAAATTCAAGAGTATGGTATTTTTATGTTAACTGTACAGGGGAAAATATAAGGGAAAACAATGAGAGGAAGAAGGCAGTCAGAGCTATTAACAACAAACTCACCAGCCAACTCACCTTGCAAGACCCTGAGAGATACCATCAAATGTGCAAGGAGCCGCCAAATATAGGTGAAGATATAGATGCACCCAATCTCCTGTCAAGGAGACGTGACTACAAAGACGACAACAAGCCATAATAACATCACAATGTTGTCTTCACTATTTTACAATATTGTTACTATGCTGCTGCAACATTATTGCAGCATAGATAACCAGAAGAATTGTATGAAGTTCTAGAATATTGATGCAGTATCAGTTTTTGAAACATTATCAAAACTCTAATTCAGCATTCAGCATAACTACAGTTCGCTTCAACACTCAACAGATATGTGATATTTCCGCAATATTGCCACAGATGTTGCTTCAACTTGACAATTAGAAGAGTACCTGGAGTTCTGGAATCCGCATCACTGCAGCAACACTTCCGCAACATTGTTTCAACATTGCTCAACTTTGACTCAACATTGCTGCAATTTTGATTCAACAGTTGCAGAAGATTTTTAACAACATTGCTTCAACATGATCGCCAGAATGATACCTGAAATCTACCAAATTTTTACAACTTTCCTGCAACACTTTTGTAACATCGCCACCTTTTTGATAAAACATTGCTGAAATATTGACTAAACAGTTGCACAATATTTCAGCCATATTGCTTCAACATAACTACAAGAATGGTACCTGAGATCTTGCAACACTACCGCAACATTGCTGCAACATTTGAAACATTGACTCGAATATTTCTAAAATGTTGGTTCAACATAACCACAAGATGATATCTGAATTCTGCAACATTTTTGTAACCGCATTGTCTTTTTTATTCAACATTGCTTTAATATTGTTTCATCGTTAAAGCAATGTTTCAGAAATATAGTACCTGGAGATCTGGAATCCACTTTATTGCAGTTACATTTCCACTACATTCTTACAACATAGTTACTTTCTTGATTCAACATTGCTGCAACATTGATTCAACAGTTATTAAATATTTCAGCAATAGTGCTTCAACATATCTAATCATAAAAAAGAAACTTGAAATTTTCCAATATTTTTCTACTTTTCTGCAACATTATTGCAACATCGTCACCTGTTTTATAAAACATTTTTGCAATATTGACTCAACAGCTATACAATATTCCAGTCATACTATGTCAATATAACCACAAACATGGTACCTCAAATCTGGTAACACAACTGCAACTTTGCCGCAACATTTTTGCAACATCATCATCTGTTTGATTCAACTCTCCTGCAACATTGATTCAACTGTTGATGAATATTTCAATGATTCTGCTTCAACATATTTGCAAGAACGGTACCCGCAAATTCTGCAACATTTTTGCAACACCATCATCTTTTCGATTCAACTTTCCTGCAACATTGATTCATTTACTGCAGGAATCATACTTGAATTTTATTGTACTATTTTTTGTATTAGGTATCGTTGCCAGATTTTTTTGCAATAATATAGCAACATTTTTAAAAACATTTACGCAATGTTGATTCAACATCAGTGCAACATTATGAAAAACTGCAAAACAATTTCTCTCTGCCGCTCTTGCAACAATATCACAACATTGAACATCGATGCAATTATGCCTCAACTCGATCTATACCAAACGTTACTCCCCCCCCACTATTTTTGCATTATCCTTGTATTCCTCCACATTAGTCTGCAACAATTTTTGCAACATTGCTGCAACATGGATGCAACGTTACGTTATGATCAACATTGTCACAACCCTAAGTCGATGTTTTCATAACAATTTTACAATACCTACTTATTGTTTCAATTCCGCTGAAAATTTTATGCAACATCGACTCAACTTCGATTCAACATTGCTGCTACATTGATAATTAATCACCTGTTGAACGGTGTTAACCTGTCATCATTGTTGATATAACTCGACGTTATCGTTCCCTTCTCCTCCTCCCCTCGCAATCACTTCCAATTTCTTTGCCATTGATGAAATATACCTACACGCTGAAAAAATTCAAGGCTGTCGCTTCTGCTCCGTCTGCAAGTATGTCATCATCCAGTCGAAATTTATCCACAATGCCCAAACCTATTAAAACATGCTGTACATTAAATTTGCACCTTATCAGCGCATTCCCCAGTGATAATGGAGGAGGTGACTCGTCATCGGCACCGGTGGCAACGAAAACAACGCAACACCAGTCGTAAAAAAAACGCATCCAATGACAAATCAAGGTTCACGTTTCGCTTCGGACGTGGTAATGTTGATGGTAATTAACCTAACCTAAGTAATCAAGATGTAGGTAAAGGATAATGGGCGATAATTCGATTATATACATGTTGGACGCGGTGGTGTGTATTATGCTCTGGCTGCACAGCAGAAACGAAGATGAACCGTGCAGATAGGTATTCGGTGTTCTGCGGGGTATATCATGCCGTATCTTATTCGTAGGTACCCATATGTCCATTAAATAATGAAATTATTCGCGAACGTGGCGATACGGCGAGAAATTTAATTGGAGTAAAATGGTCGGGGCTTTTAGATGCCGATACAGCGAGAGCATTATAAAAGAACAAGAGTACACAGAGCGCGGATCGTCGAATTTTTGAGCTTCGGATGAAGTATCCATGCCATATGAGCATCCAGCTATATCGTACCTACGATAGGTATGCGTTGTATACGCACAGATGAAAGATAGCGATAGCCTCGATGCTGGAGAAATAACAACGTTTATTTTGGGAAAGCCGAAGCGCCGGGTCGCGTACAGCCAGCGAAATAACATAGGTAATGGCTGTACAATGTACGATTGAATACACGATCAAAGGCTACGGTGATGTTCTTTTGATGGCTTTTTGAAAATACATCAAATGATTATTTAATGTCGGATAGTATCCCCTAATAGCGGAGCACTTCGCTGTTCTATGGTAAATTACCTTTATTATCCTTTTCAAATGTTTTCCGAATCGCCGAATAGAAATAAAAAATAAAAAACTTTTTAGCTGAATCAAAAAAGGCTACTGCACGGTTACGCCCTGCTTTTCAAAAGGTATGAAACGATGGTCGCTTTTATGTTTATTTCGCAACAAAAAAAAGAGCAAGCAAGCGTTACACTACGTACTTTTCTTTTTCCATCGCAACATGTTTTTTAGCGAGTTTTTTTTCTAGTCGAAGGCGAGCGCGAGAAATGCCGCTGGACGCAGTTCGCGAGCTATTTTTTGCGCTACCGATTCGTAGTCGGACGCGCGCCACCTACGCGTTCGGAAATCGCTGCTGCCGTGAAATAGCAATTAGACGAAATGAGTTTTCATCGTCGACTTATTTCATCTTTTCAACGGTTTGTTTTCGTTTGGTCGGCGTTTTTTTACTCTCTTATTTCTTTTTCGAGTAGCTATCTTAACTTCGACGAGGGGGTTTTTCTTTCGTTTTTTTCGCGTTCTTTTTCCATCGTCGGTCGGAAGTTTATATTTGAAGATGACGAACGAGGGTCGAGAGTGCAACTTTAGGGTAACCTGATTGAGTGGCAGTTGTGGATTAATTGAGCGTGTAGACAGCGATGTATGCGAAGGGAGATGAACAAGAAAGCTACGCGTAAAAATTACGTAATTAGTGCCTAAGTGGTTGAGATTTGGTGAATGTGGGATTGAAATGGTTCCAATTGATGATTTTTTACGGGAATTAAATCGTTTCGAAATTTTGTCCATTTTAACATACGGTCTGAGGACGAAAATTGAAAAAATTACCGAAAAAAATTTAAATCGTTCGAAATTTTAATAAAAAATGACGAAGGAAACATTCACGTAGGTACCTATTAGTATGCACTTGGATTCGTTCGTTTTCGAAGAACGCAATTTGGGAATAATAGATCAATTTTACGAAATTTTTGTTATAATAGATTAAAAGTGGTTTGATTTGTTTTTGTTCTGGAGGAAGAGAGGAAGAGAGGTGCCATTAACCGAATTTATCGAGAGATATGATCAAGTGAATGTGAAAAATGAAATTCTGTAGAATAAATAAAATTGAATTTCCAGTTTAAAAATTAAATTTGACAGTGAAAGATTTAATCAGTCATTGGAAATAGTATTCATCTTTGTTTTTTGGAGGGGGGGGGGGGGGTGAAGATAAAACATCAATTTTTTTTCATTTTCTTTTGCTTTTTTGAGAGCTTTTTAAATGGGAAGGGGGGTGGAAGTGGTTCTTCTTTGCTGTGATTCAAAAAAAAAGTTGAATCTTGAGCAAGGGATGAATTTATTAGGTAAAGAAAAAGCATTGAAAATCTAAAAAAATAGAGTGACAATGGGAGAAAATGAGATCAAATCAACAGGTATGCAATTGAAGGACTGAGGTGGAGGACAATCTGTCCCAAATTCCATGGGGAGGGAAAGGAATAAACGAGATTCAAACCGGAAAATGTTGTGATGAAATTATGATTTTTTAAAAATGAAAATAAAAACTGTATTTTCGAGTCGAAAAAAATTGAGAAAAATCGATTTATTGAAATCAGAAATTTCCGATTTTTTGCCTCTTTTCATACAAACGCCATTTTGGTTCTTTTTCCAGTAAAAGTCAGAGCAAGGAATTTTTGCTAGAAATCAAATTTGTCTAAAAACATTTATGAATAGGTAAACCGATATCTAATGTGAAAAACTTTTGAAGAAAATTCTATTTCTTTTCAAAACATCAAAATTTTTCAAAAATATAACCATAAAATTCAAAAAATTCAAATTTCTTTAAAAATGAAATTGAATAAAAACGATTTGGAATTTTGTATTCGCTCGGACAGTAAATTAGGAAAACCCTAAAATTTGCAGCTGTAAGAGGGCTAAAAATTGAAAATTTTCGAATTAAATAATTTTTTTTGATTTTATTAACTCGGAATAATTTTTTTTCTAAATTTATTAAATTTAAAATCATGAAATTTTTTTAAATTTTGGTTTGTACTTTTCAGGGACATGTGGAATCTGAATCAAACGCATAAAACAGGGGTTAAAAATCCTAAAATGTTGGGGAAAAAATGAGAAAGATTTTCATACACCCTTTTCCAATTTCAAAATTTTGTGTTTTCGCCCAATCGCTGCATGAAAATTGACCACAGTAGGATACCAACTTTTCAAACCATTCCTCTGCACTAGCTCGAGCTAAACATAGCGTGAAAAATTACCCCTCCCCCTCGTACTTCATATATACGATATGCAAACTGACTGGAAAATTGGAAACTGATTTGTAAAAAATAATAAACACCGTGAAAATGCAAAAGTTTCCAAATTCAACGTTTTTGCAAATTTTCCAACAAAGCCAATTCAAAATGCAGTTTTGTTATCATCAAAATTTAAAAAAGTAAACAGGAGAAATACGTATGAGGAAAAAAAGCAAAAAAAAGTCTTTTGGTCTTTTAATCATCAAATTATGACGTGGTTAGGTCAAATTTTTTATTTTGAGCCCTCGCAGTAAAAAGACAATTTTTTTTAGTTTTTTTTAGCCGTACCTAGCAGGCCTGGGGGAGCCCCCTTTCCCTTTCTCTGCACAGACTTGATAGTAAACTGTTCTGTCATCCTTCTTCTTTCTCGTTTGGCCCTCTCTAAACTTTATGGGAAATACATATTATGTTCAACAGATCAAAAAACATGAAAAATTTTCATAAATTCTGAGAATCAGTCGACTTTGGTGTCTGAATAACTAAAATTAATTTTTAGATTTTTCAACCTCCTAATGAGCCAAGAAAAAATGAATGATGAATCGTAGGCAATTCTCTCAATTCTTCACATGTACTTGAAAACCTGAGAGGGGTCTAAAATTGGTAAAAAATTACAAAAGTTTTTTTTGGGAGCAGAAGCTTTAAAATTATTGTACGCAGATGACTTTTTATTGAAATAACAAATTCATAAATGAATAATTCTTGTCTTTAGTTGATGATGTTTCGTTTCAGAAATGTCATTACCCAATATCAATTTGTCAGAATTTCCCCCTTTTTTTTTAGTCAATGGTCTAGAAATTTTGGTCTTCATTGATCCTCCCCCCTTCCCTCCTGCGTCGCAAAACATATTTTATCCATGTAAGTAACGGGTTTGGACATGGTGTCCCTGTCTTCCCTTCTAAAATGAATTTCATTGTAAATCAGTAATTTTTCATTGAATCTTTGATCGAAAACTAATTGATTCTTTCTAATAAATTGGGAATTGACTGAAATCTGTGATTTTTGACTGAAAGATTAGTGAAAAATCACTGATTTATAGTGAAATTAATTTCACTGATTGAAGCAGACAAAATTTCACCAAATTTGGCTGATTCAGATTTAGAGAGTAGAAATTATTCAAGGGAGGGGCTAAGAATTCGTGAAAAAAATGAGGGGGGGGGGTCAAATTTCAATGAAAAAATTAGTAACCTGTAAACAGATTGCGAAATTTTTTGGAACGAACAATCAATACACCCCTTAAATCTGAATTAGTAAAATTTACCTGTTTGAATCAGTCAAATGAATTTACCTGAAAATCTGTGATTTTTCGCTGATCTTTCAGTCAAAATCAGTGGCGTGGGGGGTCAGGGGATCTGGACCCCCCTTGGCGTCAGGAACTTACGTGAAAAAGTGCCTTTTTGGAGCATTAAAAATCACATTTCCTCAAAGTTTCGCCCTCGCTTCGCTCGGACATGAAAGGAATCACAATATACACTATTTGAATCAACTATGTAAAAAATAGTTTCCTTTTGATATTCCAAGTCTCCATACCCACTTTGCACCCTCCCAAAAAAAGCTTCTGACGCCAATTCTTGGATTTGTTAGGTATTTTTATTGATTTTTAAGGCCGAAATATTTAGTACCTATGTAAGTAGTAAAAAGAAATTTGATGGGAGGAGGGGGGTAAACTTAGAATTCCTCAAAAAATTATGAAATTTCGGACCCCCCTCCTGAGAAATTTCTGGCTACGCCACTGGTCACAATTATTGTTTTTTTTTGATAAATTGGGAATTGATTGAGAAATCAGTGAATATTAATTTTCAATGAAAATCATTTTACAGATTCTCAAAGGCATAATTTCATCAAAGGCTAATCCAGATCATTTTAGAGTTAAGTATAACTTTATGTAAGAAATAGAGTAAAGCCCAAATTTTTTTGAAAAATCATGTTTGAAGAGCAAAAAAATGCAGTTTTTTCACATTTTTTGTGATATTAAAAATGACCTTTCTGAGCTTAAGGAAGGAGCTCAAGCCCCCCCCCCTCATCTTGGGTGCGCTTTTGCTTGATGTCAAAAAATTGGGATAATTTGGACGTAATGTCCAAAAAAAATAACCAATTGAGACATAATGTCCTAAAAATACTCGTAGTTTAGACATAGTGTCCCAAAGAGCTAATTTGCAAACATAATCGTCCAAAAAAACAATATCTGAAAAATGTCATCAGATAATAGGTACCTATATTGATTCGTCAAAAATTTTACCAATTTTTTCATGTGAAAAATTTGGCCTTCCTGATAAATCCATGTTAAAATTTCTGGACAAATCTGATTATTATTCTTTTTTTTTTGTAAAATATGCAAATGCTTATCCCGATGTATTAATTACCCTCTACCTTTATTCTTCTCTCTCATCTTCGTTATGTAAATTGGACGATTGACTTCTGCACGAACGGAAACCTTCGTCCACCACATGCCGAAAGAATACCAGCCCTTATCAGCAAAAAAGTCACCTCATTATACCTCGAGTTATCCACACATCAAGCGACAGGAAAGTGGAAACAAACGGCCAAAAGTCGAGACACGAATGACGAATATTAATCAGCACTACTCGCCTCTCAAGTACCTACTTATTACCGCGTACAATAACGTATATAAAATAATAGAATCAAAAAAATTCGAAAAAAAGAAAGAAAAAATATATTACGATAAAATAAGAGCACCAAAGTCGTAAAAATATGCGCGATGCTACCGTACGGATGACAGAACACAGAGGATAAAAGATAATGAAGTAATAATGACCGAGATAACGATCAAGTTGAGGACGACCGAATACGCTGGCGACGACTTGT
Source organism: Pseudococcus viburni (assembly GCA_033439095.1). Taxonomy (NCBI): domain Eukaryota; kingdom Metazoa; phylum Arthropoda; class Insecta; order Hemiptera; family Pseudococcidae; genus Pseudococcus; species Pseudococcus viburni. Next base: position 241,524 of record JAVBJF010000282.1, on the reverse strand, counting down.
GGATGAACTGGCGAGTAATTTAAAAAGTGTACAAGAGCCGTGTGCCTGTTCTACCATAAACCGACTGCTGGACAAGTTCCTGCGATAAAAAAAGGTTCTTTTACAATGCACAAGTTCACTCTGTCGAATCAACGGAGCAAGATTTTCTAATCTTGGTGTAATTTTACCTGCTTAGATGATCTCTTGTGATCTTTGGTCGTATTTGATGAGACTGCTGGCTCGTGCTGGTTCTTTTCTGGTGACAAAATGACAAGAGTGAGGTAATCGGAGATTATGTAAATTTGACTGCTGCGATCTCCTTCGAGATTACGTAATTGAGCTACCGTATTTCGAATTATCGATAAATTTGCCTAATTCGTATTGGAATCCGGATCGTGGCTTGTGAAATTAATTGGCCAGAGAGTCTTCGATTCAATGAGAACAGAAGTCGATCTCGAGACAATCTCGAGCCATAATTCGCCGCATTCGGACACCTTTTCGTATCTCGTACGACTGTGTAAAGACCGCACCGGGAGGACACAATGGTCAGCTTTGAATACCGAAAGAGAGAGAGGTGTATCCGTGTAAACGTGACGACGTCGGACGGTGTTCGATGTACTGTTTTTATTTCTAATGAAAACTAATTGAATATTTATAAGGGTAATTAGTTTTTCTTTTGGCGTTTTGGTTAATACTTGCGAGTTTTTTGACGGAAATTACGACCTTTATTAAAGTGTATTTAATTATATGAAAATTAGTCCGCGCACCTTCGTCGCAGCGCCTCATCCTCGGACTCAGCGTTGTATTTTTTTTTTGTTTTTTGGAGGCTAAGATCTCATCTTTGTTTGTTGCGAGTACGTAACGTTTCATTCTCAGGCGACTTCTCACAATGTCCTCCAAAGCATGACATGTGCTACGATAATAATTATTTTTATTACGTCTCTCTCTGTCTTAGCTTCCCTGACCCCACCGCAGGGCCGACCAAACGAAGAAAAATAATTAACCGAAAGTATGGCCCTCTACCGATTGCAATTACCGTAAACGAACTGGTTCCATCTACATTATTAATAAAGCTTATTAATTCCTTTGTCAAATATCCGCGAACGCGTTGTTATTTCAACTATTTTTTTCCCCCTTCGTTGTTGTTTTGATACGTTGGTGGGTTTTAATTCTGCACCTTATTCGCTTTTTCTTTCGATGGCGTAGCGTTAGCCCTGTAATTAGCAGAATCACAAACGAGTACGTGTAAAAGGAGTAACCGCGAGTCCAAGATCATACCTCTAATTAATACGTTTTCAAAACGGTTATTAAAAATGTGACAATGTATGGTGTAAAAAATACTTCACGAGTCGACGAGCAGCTCGCTATATTTAACGCAAACGTACGGACGTTTTTGCTTTGCTGAGCCAAATCACTGTGCGGAAGTTGTTCCCGAATGTGACTCGGTGTTTAAATTAGATATTCGCGAAAAAAATTTAATTGACGAGAAAATTGCAACGAGGAAGTAATTTTTGTCGAAAAAGGGAGCGGTTATGTAATTGAAAATTTTTATATTGCAGTTGCAACTGAAAATTAGTGAAAAAAATTGTGCCGAAAATTTAAATTCCGGGTGGCCGAGATTTTAATGGCGCTGCGTAAATTACAGAAGGTGAAAATTTTTATGCAGAAGTGGAGGTAGTAGTTGGAAAATTTTATTGGGAGGTATACGAGGGAAGTTATTGCTTGTGGAAAAGGAAATGGAGTTGGCAATTATCAATGGCTTGTGAAACAACATGAGACAACGGATATAGTTTGAAATAGTGTTGGGCGATTATTAATCGATTATTCAGCAAAAATAATCGCATATTCGATTATTTTATTTTTGCCAAATGATCCAAAAAACGGGAAAATTCTCTAAAAATTTCTAAAATTTAAGCTATGCCCCTATTCAATCCCAAATTTCGCTCAAAATTTTTAAGGATCTCTGAGAAACACTGTAATTTAAAATAAAAATAGCTCAATTTTTACGTTTTTATTTCATTTTTTTTTCAGAATTAAAAAAAAAAGGTCAAGAATTTTTGACCAAGAGGATTTTAGCCATTTTAAAGAATTTTTGAAATTTTTGTACGCTGGAGCTAAGATAAAGGAAAAATCGTTCGAATTTTCCACTGTGATTATGATCGATTAATCGATTATTTTTTCATCGATTAATCAAAGGGTTGATCATTTTTTCCACCGATTAATTGATCGATTTTGCCCAACATTAGTTTAAAATCGTATGAAAATTTGGGAATTTTAGAATTAAAATCTCTGATATTACGAGAATAGTTTGAAAGACGGTGGAAATCTTACGTCGAAATTGGTCAAATATTCCGAAACGTGCTCAAAATAACATAGGCCATAATGTATTTTGGACAATTGTAAAAATCGTTTTAATGAATTTAGGTACGGCTTTTTAAATTTGAATCAAATTTTCTTTCTAAAGAAGAATTCCATGCTGGTTTGACAATTTTTCGATCGATTTTTGAAAATAGTAGAAATTGTGGGAAATGTTCGATGCTTTCGTTTTCGTACGAGTGTCTGTTTCCCGAAAATGCTCTGGTGGAGGCTCATTTTTTTTTTCGTTTTTTTTCAAAGTCCATTATCAGAGACGTTCAGAGGTCCAAATTTTTTTCCAATCGTAATTTTTACACACCAAAATTTTTTTCTCAACTAAATTTTTTTCAAAACGGAATTTTCACACCTAAATTTTTTTTCTCAACTAAATTTTTTTCAAAACGTTATTTTCACCCACCAACATTTTTTTACACAACAAAATTTTTACGTACTTACCTAATTTTTTTTACTCGACAAAATTTTTTTCAAAACGTAATTTTCACACACCTAAATTTTTTTTCTCAACAAAATTTTTTTCAAAACGTAATTTTCACATACCTAATTTTTTTTCTCAACTAAATTTAGGTGTGTGAAAATTGCGTTTTGAAAAAAATTTAGTTGAGAAAAAAAATTTTGGTGTGAAAAAATACGTTTCGAAAAAAATTTTGTTGAGAAAAAAAATTTAGGTGTGTGAAAATCACGTTTTGAAAAAAATTTTGTTGAGAAAAAAAATTTAAGTACGTAAAAATTACGTTTCGAAAAAAATTTTGTTGTGTAAAAAAATGTTGGTGTGTGAAAATTACGTTTTGAAAAAAATTTAGTTGAGAAAAAAAGTTTTGGTAAGTATGTAAAAATTACGATTGGAAAAAAAGTTGGACCTCTGAACGTCTCTGATAATAAACGAAAAAAAATGAGCCTCCACCAGAGCATTTTCGGGAAACAGACACTCGTACTTTACGATTAGTCTCCCTCATTCCATAAATTTTTTGATTAGAACTATCCAGAACTGAAATTCGTTTTTAAATTTTGATAATTTTCTGAAATTTCACTAAAAATGAATATTTTTTGAGAATTTAAAAAAAAAACTAAAATTTTTTTTAAAATGTTGATAATGACCAATCAAATTCGTTTTTTCAAAATTGATTGCTATAAACTTGACTGCTATTTCGTATCGATCCCAAAAATTTATTTTTCGTTTTTTCAGGTAATCTGAAAACTTCTGTAACATTCATTTTTTTTTTTTGAAATTTTCATTACTCTGGGCGTTTATAATTACGAGGATTTATACACCTAGTTTGGGAGAGAGAGGATTAGGAAGAGGTTTACATTTTGGTATTGGAGTTTATGCAAGTTTTTTTTTTGTGTTTCTGTTTCTAAGTCTGGAGGAAAAGGAGGTTTGAATGGATAAGGGTTTAGAGTTGGAAATTTCCAAGGTTCAGCCCCACTAGAAAAAGAGATCATTTGTGAGTTTACCCCCCCCCCCCCCCGAAAAATTTGTGAATTTCTGAAAATTCCAGATTGGCTGAGGTCGAAATTAGGGTGTAATTTATCCCTTTACAGCTCTTTACCTTTATTTGATCAAATTTTCGTATTTTACAGGGCTGTGAGGTAATTTTGACTTTTTTTCATTTTAAAAAGAACTGCGAAATTTTTCTGGGTGTTGTCAAACTTTTTTCAGATTAGTCTGCTTGAAATTTGGTTACCGTCTGCTTTTGAGTGATCTGTAATTGAATAATTTAAATACAATTCCAGCAATAATTTCAGACCAAAAATCTTTGAACCAAAACGAAATTAATGGACTATAATTACTGAAAAATCCATCAATTGGTGGGGGGAGGGGGGGTGAAGCATTAAAGAAATAGGTGACATTTTCTATATATTCGTTAAATTTTGTTTCGATTCTACGATTTCTGAAATATTAGGTATGGGCAGTTGAAAATTTAGCTTAATCCTTTTACATTTTCTTTTCAGAAATTGTAAATGTTGTCGAAATCAGAGTTAAAGGGTTGAGTAAATTCCCCGAGAGAACTACTCGAGGCAGGCACGGTTGCAATGGTGGTGAGAGGAGGGGGAGGGGGGTAGACGTTTTTCAAAGTCAGAAAATGTTCCGCAAAAATGACGTTCAGCCAGCAAATTAACCATTCAGACGACCCTTTTGTACATTTTTAGTCGCCAATTTTCTCTTTTCACCCCCCCCCAAGTCATGCTGAAACCGTCCCTGACTCGAAGTGTACTGTGCTCCTGTAATTTGATCGAGTGTCAGATTTTCGAAAAAATATATTATACAAAATCATCGTAATCAAGATTTCGATACAAAGTTGATTTTTCAAGTTATCAATTCTCATAGAAAACTCGATTTCTATACCCAGTGCGAACCTCCTGAGACTGAATTTCATTATTTTTTATCATTCCGAAGTCTCCATAAAAATGTTGATTACATACTTCCAGTATTTTTGTAGTTCTCCAGAAAATGAGGAGTTTAACTTGAACTGAAAATTGTACAATCAGCTACAATTGTTCATTTGAACTACCGAATAAAAGAATCAAAATTTAACCCAATTCCAACCTTCTACTCAGTGTTTTTGAATTTTTCCCGAAAGTATATGAAAAATAATTGGAGTAACTAAAAATCAGGTTCCCATCTCATTTTGAGTAGGTACCTAAGTTACTTTACCAAAAAGTCTCATTTTATTGCCAAGATTTTTGGGCAATCACGTAACTAGAGCCAGGAAATTGGAATTTGTTTATATGTGCATTGGTTGATTTTTTTCTTGGAAATACAACAAAAAATGAAGTTTTGAGGGAAGATGGGGTGAGGGAAATGGGGGGGGGGGGGGGGGGGTAAATTGATCGAAATGAAGAATTGATAATGGTGACTTGGAAGATCGTTTTTTCTGAAAATGATTTATATTTTTTTATTCGTTTTTCCCTCTAAGAATGATTCGGGTTCATTAAAAAAAAAATTGAAAAGGTTTGATTTTTATGGTTTGTTTTTAAAAAAAAGTTTTAAAAAAATGGAATATTACACAGGGCGACAAAAAATTTTTTTGCTCTGTTTCTGGGTTCTCATGCCGAAATTCTGTTTCTAGACATCAAAATACATCACCTTGCGCAATCCTGGCTTCCAAAGTTTGCTTTGGGGGGTGGGAGGGCCAAAAAACTGATTTTTCGAGGTCAATAAGCTTGAGCATTACAAAAAAAATTGAAAAAATTTTTTTTTGAACTAATCTTGTAGGAAATTTTACGGCGAATCCAATGACGCAAACCGCAGACCTCCGTCTCTTTTTTTAAAAAAGTTACAGCTGATTCTTTCCAAAATTTTGTGAAAAAAATCGCATTTTTTTGTTTTTTTTTCGCAAAGAAGTGAAATTTGAGAGAAAAGTAAGGATTTTAAGGCCATAATGACCATGGTGAGAGTTGTAGGAAATTTTACGGCAAATCGAATGCCGCAAACCGCGGACCTCTATCTCTTATTGAAAAAAAGTTACAGCTCATTCTTTACAAAATTCTGTGAAAAAAATCACATTTTTTGTGCCTTTTTCGCGAAGAAGTGAAATTTGAGAGAAAACTAAGGATTTTAAGGATGAGCTATAACTTTTTTTCAAAAAGAGATAGAGGTCCGCGGTTTGCGGCATTCGATTCGTCGTGAAATTTCCTACAACTCTCACCATGGTCGTTATGGCCTTAAAGTCCTTACTTTTCTCTCAAATTTCACTTCTTTGCGAAAAAAAAAAACAAAAAAATGCGATTTTTTCACAAAATTTTGGAAAGAATGAGCTGTAACTTTTTTTAAAAAAGAGACGGAGGTCTGCGGTTTGCGGCATTGGATTAGCCGTAAAATTTCCTACAAGATTGGTCCAAAAAAAAATTTTTCAATTTTTTTTTGTAATGCTCAGGCTTATTGACCTCGAAAAATCAGTTTTTTGGCCCCCCCACCCCCTCCCCCCAAAGCAAACTTTGATCAAAAAAAATATTTTTTCCTTTATTAGTTACATAAAAGCAACCCAAATTTGGCAATGAGAACCCAAAAACAAAATTCGTGTCGCCCTGTGTTATGTTATGTTATCTCTGAGATTTGCTTTTTCGATAAAAAGTAAAACAAGGAATCAAGAACGCAAGAGCCCATAACACCTATTTCGATTTCGTTTGTTTTGTTTCTCTTGAAAATATTCGGTTTTTTATTCTTTTTATGAAAAAATTTGTGTTTTAGTTTTTATGTACGTAATTTTGCAATTTCAGTTTTATTCCAAGAATTGATTTGTTTATAACCTGTTTTTTTGTTTTTTTTTTTAATATTTTCATTTTTTCATTTGATTTTTGTTTTTTTAAAACGTCTATGATTTGATTTGATTTTTCTAAAAATAGATTTTTTCGAGAATATTTTGTTTTTCCCCTAAATGTGACTTGGTTTGCTTGTGTTTTTTTTCTGAAAGTGACTTGTTTTTTTCTAAAAAATGATCTGGTGTTTAATTGGTGTTTTTTTTCTGAAAATGGTTTTGTTTAATGTTTTAGGTTTTTTTTTGAAAACAATTTTCAGAAAAAAAAGAAGCTACAGAAGTAAACTAAGAAAAATCAAATTGATACATGAATTTCGAACAAATCTCCCAAAAAGAGCAAAAAATAGTCATTTTTTGAACATAAAGTGTGTAGTTTGGTACCTTTCGCATCAGAATTCTTTCAATGGAGCAATGGGAAATTTAAAATCTGGTCAAAGAAACCTATTTGATGCATCGACCAGGAAATTGCAACAATAGTGCCAGTTTCAAAGGATACACTCAAAAAAATCAAAAATAAATTTTATTAAACGTAATAATAAAAAGCCACCATTCACAAAACTAGTAAAATTTATTCAAAAAATAATAATATTTATCGCAAAATTGACAAACTTTATTTTCTATGCAATAAACTTTACCAAATTTCGTGATAAATTTTATTATTTTTTTTTTAAAATTGCAAATTTTGCGAATGGTGCCCCGTTATTATTTTTTTTGGATAAACTTTTTTTTTGATAAAATTTATTATTTTTGGATAGAATTTATTTTTTTTGGATAAAATTTATTTTTTTTGGATAAAATTTATTTTTTTTGAATAAAACTTATAATTATTTGCAACACTTTCTATTCATTTTTCATTCTCCATTTTTCTCAGTGTAATAATATTTTCGCCAAAAAATGGCAGTCACTTGTTAAATTTCCAAAAAACCGCCAGAAATCGAAAATTCAACCCGGGCAGCCGCAATTTCGGTCACAGAATTTTCGGAACACGCTTTTCCAAAAATCCTACTCTCGTTCAAATTGAAGTTGAACTCCTTGAAAATTGCTCCCTTGTTAGATCAAAAATCAGCCAATCAAATTAATCAGTAAAAATGACCCATACCTTAAATTTTAATGACTTTTTTACATCCTACGCCTGTAAAAAAAAATGTCAAAATTTCAATTATAATTTTCCATCGTCGTTTTTCCTTATTCAACATTTCGTCGCGCCACCAATCCTCAAAAATAATGCCACCCCCTGACGACGTATCCCTCGACACCGGGCCTCTCTTCCACTGCGACAACCCGTCGTTCCATCATCTTGCTTGTTTTATAAAACTTATTACGTTATCTGTCTATTATAAAAAATTATTCCGCAAACGATTAAAACATTTCTAATATACCTGTGGCCAGGGTGACGGCGGCGGTGGCCCATCTCCAGTCTGAGGGTTCCTATAATACAAATACATATTGTATATTGGTATTTTATACAAAGAGGCGACACCATCTCACCACCGCAACATCTTATAATAATCTACGATCGGCATAAATAGTAATATAGTAAACCACAAAAGATATTTATTATATAAACTTGTGGCGATGTGGCGGCTCGAATGGCAAAACAAAAGATCAAGAAGGTATTGGTGACCAAGGGTGGAAGAGGGCATTGGCGTATGTTACACACGTCGCAGCGTTATAGATATTGGTGTATCATTAGTTTTTAAGGGTATGAAATACAAGGTATAACTCGGTAGGAGGCAGTGGAAATGGTTAAAAAGATGAAAAGGATCGGCGCAGGTGAGAGGGGGTTGAAAAAAAAGTCGGCTTACGATAAGAAACCGAAAAGCCGCCAGACTCGCATAATACTATAAGAACCACCCGCCAGCACCTCGTTGGAGAATTTTGATTACACCGTCATCAATATTAACGGTCCTTTAATGGATTTAAAAACTCATCGCGTCTGGTGCTGCGGGGGCCATACCAGAATCTCGGAGACATTTAATTTTAATGCGATATCGATCAAAGGCTCGACGACCGTGTCGCGAAAATACTATTCGCGAATTAGTTTCGGTTTACCGGGATATCTTTTATTCTATTTTGCCTCTCTTTTTTTTTTTTTTTTTGGCAAGATAGGTATTTCTGCGACGGTCGTATTGTTTAACGCAGCATCGCCTTGTTAAATTACGTCTTCGTGTCGTAATATCGCCCTCGAATACGGAAAACGGAGTACAAATTTGAGTGATTTTTACACACGCTGGGTCCTAGGAGGTTACAGGAGAAGTATCCCAGCAGAAGGCTTTCGATATGTAGGTTACGAGGTAAAGCCAACAGTTGTAAGGGTTTGTGCGGCATCGGCACTTGTTGTAAAAACAAACCTTGTTCGCGAGTATGTTTCGAAGGGTGAAAAAGCAAAAGATGCTGCCGAAATACATTAAGTACATGAGACCCGAATCCGATCGACGTTTATGCCCTACCACCGCGAAAGTACACAGAGGGTTGTAAATGTACACCGAGATATGCTGCTGGTATTAATGTTTCGTTCCGTTTGCGGCTTTTTCTAGCTTTCATTTTAAATTCCGACCAGCTTTGACGCTGGGTATTGTAATTTTTACTAGCTCAGAGGGTGAGGTGGGAGTGAGATTAGGCTTGGCTGTGGCAATCTCGCGGAGTGGATTTTTTAATGAGTGTGCTGGCGAATATGGTCGAATTGACTGTTTCATTTTTGCGAGAGGATTGGTCGAGTTGTTTCCTGAATTTCATGGTGGCATTTTTAGATGCAGGAGAGAAGATGGAAAGAGTTTCGGTTTATGGTTCGGATTATTTTTTTTAATATGAAAATTGTTGAGAATTTGAGAAACTGGTTGGAAATAATGTTGGGGGAAAATATCATTTCACAAGGGAGGTATCCCAACTTGAAGCTAAATTTTGAGCCGAAACAGAAATAAATCGGAGAACCCTGTATCCAATATTTCAGGCATTGAAGTTCATTTATCGAATTTTGACGAATTTTTGAAATTTCAAAATTACGTCATCACCCTGCATAATGAAAAAATTTGATCTAATCAACGAAAAAACAGAAAAACAACTGAAATTTGGTATGTACCCTATTTTTGACCTCTCGAATCGATTGTAAGCGGTTTCGAAACATTTTGGAGCCTCCAGAAAATTTTGGAATTTTCTAGCACTGAAGAAACCCCCATAAAAATGGTCCATATGAACTTCACAACCTGTAATCGCAGATTACCCATTCTAGCCGGTTCCTGGACATTACCCCGAATCCGTTTCCCTGAATAGAAATACCCCCGAATGACCCTTTACCCGAATAACTATTTACCCGAATACGTTATTCCCGAATTCAATTTTCCCGAATGCATTAATGCCCGAATTAATCCGAAAAAATATTTATTAAATTGGAAGTAAAAAAAATTATGAACTACAAAGAAATGTTATGTGATATATGTAGTTCGAAGATAATCGAGTTCAGTTTCCTGATTTACAAAATCGTTGAAGGTAGCGACAATTCCGGGTATCCGCCTTTGAAGTTCCACCCTAGGGTGGTCCAATTTTGGAAATGTCAAGTTGCCCCCGTCTAAATTTTTTCCCAGCTATGGTGTCATTCAATTCCTTATACTCTGGCGAAGAATTTTTGTCATGGTCATGACCTCATTTTCACAATTTTTCTGAAGAGGAGAGGGGGTGGGAGTAAATTTTTTCATTTCAGTTTTTAAATTTTCAAAAACTTCCAAAATTTTGAGAATTCTTTGCAAAACTCAGAGATAGGTATCTAACGAAATTTAATTTCCCCAAATAAATGTGAACAACCTCCAGTAGACAACTGATTTTTGTGTTTTGGGTGCTTCCCTCGCTCATATTGGTCCCTCTTATTCGTCCACAAGGGTAGCTATCGGGTCATTCGATTCCTTACACTTCACTGTACAATATTTTGCCATTGCCATGACTCGTTTTTCCCCTATAAAGAAAGTTATGTGGCATATTGTGCGATGAAATATTAAATTCGGGAAATTAATATTCAGGGAAAAAATTATTCGGGGCATTCGATTCGGAATTTTAGTATTCGGGGAAAAATGTATTCGGGGTATTGGATTCGGGAATATAGTATTCGGGGATAAAGGATTCGGGGAAACAGTTATTCGGGGAAATGTCCATTCGGGATTTTTATATTTCGGGTAATCGAATTCGGGTAAATGTCCTAGAATCATTTTAGCCACCTACTTAATCAAAAATAAGGTATCTACCAATGTTTAGAAAAAATTCTATAAAAATGGTCCAAATGAACTTCAGTACCATATAATTCGGATTACTCATGTTGGTAACCTACTTGATCGATTACGCACAATTTTACAAAATTCGTAATTTCGAGTTCAAACCCCCATATTTCTTGGCAGAAATTTTTTTGGAAAATAATATCATGAAAAAACCCCATATCCAAAATTTCGAATTTTGGCGAATTTTTGAAATTTCAAAGTTGACATCTAAAGAAAATTGTTTGGAAAATTTTCTGCCAAATAATATGGATTTGAACTCGAAATTACGAATTTTGGAAAATTGTGTCTTAATTTATCAAGTAGGTTACCAATATGAGTAATCTGCAGTTATAGGTGCTTAAGTTCATTTGGACCAATTTTATAGGTTTTTCTACTGTGCTGGAAAATTTCGAAATTTTCTGGAGGCTCCGAAACGTCTCGAAACTGCTTCCAATCAATTCAGGAGGTCGAAAATAGGGCATATACTAAATTTCAGTTTTTTTCGTTGATAAGATCAAATTTTCATATTTTACAGGGTGATGAACTTGGAAATTTCAAAAATTCGCCAAAATTCGATAAATGAGCTTTAGCACCTGAATTCATGATGCATATTATTTGAAAATAATCGACAATCGATTAATCGATGAGAAAAATGGTAGATCAGGGTGTCTAATGGTCCTGAAAAGTCAGACAAATCAAGAAAGGTCAAGCTTTTTATCAAGTGGTTAAGCAAGTCATGTAAAGTCAACCTTTTTGACTCATTTGACTCAAAGCTCAAGCATTTTTTTAAAAATCGAAAAAATTTCCACTCACCCTTTAAAAAAGTGAAGAATAATGGGTCTGATTTATATTTCTTTGAAGTTTTTTGTAATTTAGGAGCTCATTGTGATTTTTTTGTTTTTTCTATTTATATATTATTTGTTTGAAGTTTTTTCGTAAAAATTGAAATTTAGAAGCTCATTGTGATTTTTTTGGTTGAATTAAGTATAGTTAGGTACTTACTTTCTTCTTTGTTTGATGTTTTCTTTAAAAATCGAAATTTAGGAGCTCATCATTGTGATTTTTTTTTGAATTAAGTACAGGTAATTTGTTTCAATTTTCTTGTAAAAATTTAAATTTAAGAGCTCATTGCGATTTTTTTTTTAAATCATAATTGTTTGAAGTTTTTCGTAAAAATTATTATTGGTGGGGGGTGGGGGGGTAGCCCACAAAAAATCATGCAAAAAAGTCGAGCAAAGTCAAGCCTTTTGCTCAACAAATAGATGAAAAAATAATAGATTAATCTCGATTATAAACGCAGTAGAAAATTCGAACGATTTTTTCCTTTGTTTTAGCGCCAGCGCTGCCAACCAGAATTTCGAAAATTCCTTAAAACGGCTAAAATCCTCTTAATCAAAATCGTCACTTACAAAGTTACCTGCCACATAATTCTGGAAAAAAATGAAAGTAAAACGTAAAAATTGAACTATTTTTACTTCAAATTACACTTGAACGTCCCATTTTTTATACGTTTTTTAGAGATCTGTACAAATTCTTACAAAGAAGGTAGACGAAAATTTCGAGTGCCGTAAAATCAAATTTTAAAAAATTTTAATGAATTTTTCCGTTTTTTGGGCCATAATTGGACAAAATTTTGAAAAAATAAGACATAATGCGAAAATTTTGAAGACAATTTATAAAAAATAGATGCTTTGACCTAACAAATACGTGTTTTGCTAATTTTTCATATTTTTTCAAAATTCTTTTTAAAAGTCCTAAAAATGTAAAATTTCTCAACAAATTCCTTAAAATAAAAGAAAATTTCTTAGAAGTTTAGAAATTTCAAGATTCGTGAAAAATTGTCAGGAATTTGTTGAGGAATTTTGAAAAAAAATATATGAAAAATATTAGCCCAAAATACGCATTTTTTAGGTCAGAGCTTCTACTTTTTTGAAATTTTCTTCAAAAATTTCGCACTGTATTCTATTTTTTTAAATTTTTGTTCAATTTTCGTCTAAAAATCAGAAAATTAAGAAAACAATCGGTTATAGGATTATTGTTGCTGAATAATCGATTGATAATCGCCCAACACTATTTCAGATCAAAACTGTACTTCGAGTTAGGATACCTCCCTTGCTGGCAAAATATTTTTAATTGCTTGAAATGATTCAGAAATTTATTAGATATGTAGGTACCAGTAAAAGTGAAAAATGTCATGAATTTGGTTTAAAACGTGAGAAAGGTATTTTAAATTTTTAGGAAAATGCAAAAGATTAAGAAACATTACTAAAAATTAGATAAGGAAGGATAAAAAAAAACATTACTTGAATTTGGACGAAAATTTGTGTGATAGTTTACTTTGAGTGAAGATCCTGCTAGAAAAAAATTGAGCCCTTTAGTTCAAAAAGGATCTGAACTAAAGGATCCTCAACCGAAGTCGTTTTCGAAAAAAGCAAGATTTTTCGATAATATCATAACACTTCAAAAATTTCATTTCGGAGTTCTCTAGAAGGCTTAGATAAATTTTTTTTGAGTATCCAACTCAAAATAAACTACCTCACCAATTTTCGTCAAAATTCAGGATGTGGTTTCATAATCACTTGGATTTATAGATACGAAGGGTCAAGGAGGGGGGGGGACCATAAAACTGCATCTTGCATTCAAACCTCATCACAACATACGATATTCTTTTGGATTTTGACTAAAACTTACCGAGGAGACTGAAATAGGGGCACAACTTCCACACGTAAAAATTGACTTACGCTCTTGTTTACCCTCAGCCCTCATTGGCGATGCTATAGAATGTGTGATCAATAGAAGATAATTACTATCGGACGAACGAACGAACCCATAAGACAAATAACCAACACATCTCGTCAACGGAAAGACACCGCGTCGACGAGAAGGTGTGTAAGAGAAAGACAGAGAAAGAAGTCAGGGCTGCTGCCGCGAAATGTGTGAAATGCCGAACCGACATGAAGTGGCAATTTCGCAGCCAATTAACTCTTCGTATACAAGTTCCCTGCTTTTATTCTCTTTAAAGATGGATATTTTCTCAATCAGGGTGTCACGACACCCTAAAGAACAACGTGTTTTTTCCTCCTCTTCGCCACTCGTCTTCGAATCGGTCTGTCCTTGTCGGTTGAGTCGTCTTTGTCGTTTTCTTGTATACCAGTAGTATACGATACGAAAGTCGTAAGTTGGCCTGCGTCACGTATTCGCGACGACGTTAACGATGAAAAGTATTTTGCTCATTTGGAATGAGGCACGATGCTCTTCCGAGGTCTTGGTATTTAATCATGTGACATGTCGACCAGAGAGGGGATATTTTTCTTCTCGAATGTAATATATGTGGTATGTTGAAGTGAGAAGGCAACTTGAATGTAGGTGCTTTTAGGTAGTGCTCAGATTTGGTTTTTCTTGGAGTGGTGGGGGGGGGAGGCGATGGAATTAATGAGAATTATCGTGAAAACTGAAAGTTGGAATTTTTACTCGTAAGTAAATGAAATGAATATTTAAAATTTAAATTTTTGAATCTCCTCTTTCGGAGTTCATTAAAAATTGGAGTGGTGGGGGGGGGGGAGGGATTGTAGTAAAACTTGAAATCGTCGCAATTAAGAACCATAATTTGGTCGATACCCTCCTCGAAATTTTCAAAATTTCAACTTTCGACTCCCTTCCAATTTAGACCCTATTTCAGGTTCGAGAACTGAATGGGTGTAAAATCTGAAATCAACACTTATTCAAACGCCAAAATCTTCAAAATTGTGCAGATGTGCAGTTGTGCATCTCTCATTCCGAAGCTTATTAAAATTTCAATTTTTAAACTCCCCTCTGTTATATCCTTCTGAAGACCATTTCAAATTCGAGGGCCAAAAACAAGAAACATACTTTAATATTATTTAACCATCTGGTAATTTTCAAACTTTCAATTTTTGAGTAAATTTGAAATCAGTGTGAAAAAAATATATTTTGGTTCTATCAATCCTGACTTTTGCACCTCCCCTTCAAAACTTGTTTGAAAAAATTGATAAAAATCAGAACCTGTTATCTCGAAATTTTCAAATTTGAAGCCTATTAAAATACTAAGCGGAACTTCTGAACCCCTTTTTGGAGCTCATTTCAAGTTCAATGGCTAAATGATTTCAAAATCAAAGTAGCAAAAAAAAATTCGATACTCATACCTACCTATTGAATTTTAAAAAAATTTAACGTTGCATAGCGTTTATTTTTGGTTTAAAGATGAAATAATTTTATACAAATTTTAAAAAATCAAGACCTGATTGTTAATCTCCTTCCCTACTGAAATTTTTTTAGGTTTGAGGCCAAGATTATTGCATTGTAACAACACAATTAAGATCATTCAGTTTGATATCGATCTCAGATTTTTCAAAAAATTGTTTTTTTCAACTCCCTTTCTAGAGCCTTGAAAACTTTTCAAAATTTTGAATCTTACACGGAGCTAGGACGTTAAGTGGGATTATTTTTGAAAAAAAAGGCTGATTTCTTTTTTACGAAGTGAAAGTTGTTAAAATAGTGAAAAAGTAAGTGATTCTAGTCCAAATTTCAATCAAAGTAGTAAAAAAGTGAAGAAATGCGAAGTCACGACTAATTGTTCTTCCTGACAACCGAAATGATAAATTTTAGCTGTTGAAGGTTTCTTTTCATAAAAATTTTCGTCCTCGCGAATTTTAGCAAAAATGACTCAGCAGTGGCGTAGCCGAAAATTTCTCATGGAGGGGGTCCGAAATTTCATAATTTTGTGAGGAATTCTGAGTTCACCCCCCCTCCCCCAATCAAATCATTTTGGCCTTAAAAACCAATAAAAAATACCTAACATATTCAAGAATTGGCGTCAGAAGATTTTTTTGGGAGGGTGCAGAGTGGGTATGGAGACTTGTAATATCAGAAGGGAACCACCCCCCCAGCTACGCCCCTGAATGACTGACTTTTTCAAAAAAACGAAGCAAAAAACTCTCTCATCTAGGCAAGCCAGAAAAACTGCAGGGGCTTATGTATAGAATCATGTTTTTTGGGAGATGGAGGAGTGTGAAGCAATAAATTGTGAGAAAAATCAAAAATTTTTAGTCCAAGAGAAGCCTTAACTTTTATTCACTATTCTTGTGATTAGGTAGACAGAAACTCTTGACATAATTTGTTTCATTTTTCAATTTTTTCAAGTACCTACCTGAATATAATTTTTTTGCTTTAAAATATAGGGTTCCTTTTTATTCGAATAAATTCAAGTTTTCAATTTTTGTGTAGGAAGAGGGTTTGAAAATGTTCAGAATTGATTTTTTGGGCTGGAGAAAAGGTTTCTGAAAATTTTGTAAAAAGTAGTGAAAAAATGAGGGGAAAAACTAAGGCTGGCGATTATAGAAATTAAAATCGATTAATCGATTACAAAAATAATCGGTTAATCGACGCCTGCGATTAAGAATAATCGCCCGATTAATCGATTAAAAATTATCGTCCGATTTTCTCGAATCGACCAATTAATTTACCTTCGCCCCCTCCCCCTCCCCCTCCCCGTCCTGGGACTAAAATATGCGATCCAATTTCAGTTCTTTGTTTCATGTGAAAATCTTCAGTTTGGGCAAAAATTTTGGGGTTGAAAATGAAAAATCTGTCGACTAATATTATTGAAAAAGAGAAATTTGCTGACTCATTATTTTTTTTTAAATGAAAATTTTCCAACCAGATGTTTTGAAAACAAAAAACAAAAATCCGTGCTTTTTGAGCTAATTTTTTGACTTCAAAAAACGACCGATTACAGACGATTAAAAATAATCGAATAATCGATTAATCGATTATAATCGCCAGCCCTAGAAAAACCCGTTTTACTTCATGTACCGAGAACCTGGGCCACCCTCCACCCTCACCTCCTGCCCCTCAAAATAGATGAGAATTGTGTTTCATTTCAACACCTTTCTGAACAATTCATCATGAAATTGGATACCATTTTCGCCTCTACAGGAAGTTTAAAAAAATTCAAATTGTGAATTTGTTCGATTTTTTGATTTCTATCAAATTCAAATCGCTCACTCAAACATCTCAAAATCAATAAAAAATAATTTTATGGGGGTTCCACCCCCCTAGAAAACAATTTTTCACTCCTATCTCCTTTGGATTTGATTTTGCGGTAAAAATAGTTCAGTACTTTTTTGTTCTACACTCAATTTCCAACATTTTTTGTATGAACATTTTTTTTTGTACGACCATTAGCAGAGGAGATGGAGTGTCCTGAAAGAAGGGGGTTATGAAGAAAATACTATCATTTGAAAACGCGATAATAGGTATAAAATCGTTCTAAACTGTTTGTTTCGGCCATGAAAATAGTATTATTATGTAAATTGATGGTATTAATACTCACTTGACCCCCTCCCCTTCTTATGTGCCCACCCCACCTTACCCAAATTGTTTTTACTTAGCAGTGGCAATATAATGGAAGGGTGAGGTGGGGTGGGCACGTAGGAGAGAGGAGAGGGCCAAGATACATTTTTGAACCTATTTCCCCTCCTATGTGTCCGTTTTCAAATTATAGTATTTTCTTCATAACCCCCTTCTTTCAGGACTCTCCATCTCCTCTACTAATGGTCGTACAAAAAAAATTATACAAAAAATATTGAAAATTGAATGTAGAACAAAAAAGTACTGAACTATTTTTACCGCAAAATCAAATCCAAATGAGATAGAAGCAAAAAACTGCTTTTTAGGGGGGTAGAACCCCATGAAAAAATTAGCAAGGGGTCTGAGGGATGGTAACTCTAAGGAGTTACTCAGGGGACCTCTCTTGACAGTTTTACGCAATAAAAGCTTTGCTGGTCAGAAATGTTGTTTTTTGTCCAATTTACCTACACTATTTGACTCGAAAGGGAAGTCAAAAAATGTTTCGGTCATTGAAATAAATTTTTATTATTTTTTTGAAAATTTTTTGTCGCACCACTTTCAACTGAAATTTCATCAAAATTGCACAAATCGAAATACAGCTGTCAGCACTGTCGTAAAATTAAAAAAAAATCGTCAAAAATTATTTAAGGTGTCCAAAAAAATTTTTTGCCTTGATTTTGAGATGCTGGTGTGAGCGATTTGAATTTGATAAAAATCAAAAACTCGTCAAATTCACAATCTGCAACTTTTTAACCCCCTTGTTGAGGAAAAACTCAAATCGCTTGTTTTGAGAGGTGACCGAGGTTCCCAGCAGGTGGCACTTCCATCCAAAAATGGCCAAAAAAAGACGTTTTTGTCAAAATACCTCGACTTTGAAGTCTCCCAGCAACGTTTCCCTTTGGGCCAGGAAGCTCAAAATTTTTTTGGAAGGTTTCCCACTCAAAGTAAACTACCTCACCAATTTTTATTAAAATTCAGAATATTCTTTTTTTTCAATCCACCCTTATGAACAATTATATTTATGTACGTACGTACAATACTTACCACAAATCCGAACTATTCGCCTCATCCTATTTTACCAACATCCAGGTATCTTCAACTATACGCCTACGATTTACGTACAAATATTGTAGAATACTTACATAATGATTAATTGAAATGGAAAACCGAGCGTACATTCGCCAGCCTAGTTTTCGATTCATTTGACCATTGATACGACGAGAACCCAACCTCGGCGTATATAGCGAATTTCAAATGAACAATTCGTCCAAGTACCTCCGGCGTATATTGAAATTACCATCTCTTCTCGGACGTTTCTCGCTTACCCTATTTTTATTCAGGCCCGGCGCGAGTATCGAGCTGGGCATCGGGTGAGAGGGCTAGCAGAGGTGTATTTGACTCTGATTTTAATCCACTTAAGAGCCCGATGAAATGTCTTTTTTGGTATTCGCGCCGCGGAAACAACTATAATACCGAGCCGACGTGAAAAAGGGTAAAACATGGTCGAAGGGTCGGAGCCGAGTAGAGGTGGAGGACAAAACCGCGTTAAATAAAAGCGCAAAAATATACATAGGTACGAACTACGAAGTACCTACGTATTAGGAACTAGCGTCGAAATACCACGTATCCGAGGGTTACCGGCGAGGAGAAAAACAGACCCAGAAACGAGGCAAGAATGAGATGGAAAATAAGAGGAAAAATTTATAAAGAACGGTAACTTTAAACATGTAACATAAATAAAATCACCCTACGCGTTGTAGATCGCAGCGGGCGCAACGACGCGAGGCGAGATTTTAAAGGGCTGAATAGATAAGTCAAAAGGATATTCGATGGACTTGGGCGAATTTCCAGCAATAAACTAAAAAAGACAGCATGCAAATCCTCGAATATCCGTACATATGCATACCATGTACCTCTATACAACGACTACCAGTACATGTATTTACATTCGACGCGTATACGTTCCCCCGCCCTTCCTCCGTCCGTCTTCTACTTTTCCTCGACGTTTCTTTTTTTTTTTTGAAAAGCTCTCTTCTGTGGTGAAAAATTTTCTACTCGGATTTTCTCTGTACTAAGGTGCCTTTGGTAGAAGTTTTTTCTCGACGTAAGTTTTTTCCCTCGTTTGTACGAGTATTGAGTTTGGTGGCGAGTTTTTTTTTTCATTCGGTGAGTTTTCTCCGCCTCTACTCTTTTATCGTCCTAGCCTTCGTCGGCATCTTTGGACGCTTTTCTACAACTTTTTTATCCCGTCGTCGTGCTACGTACGTGTAGGTAGGTATTTACGAATTGTGAAAAATTTTCGCTGCCTTGTATCGCTTTTTTCTTATTCTCTTGTAAGAGTTCGAATCGCGTTTGCTGCTAAGTTTCTCAACTTTTTTGACTTTTCTTATCTGACGTGTCTTGGGTTTTATTCGTATTTGTATGTTCGCCCTGCGTAGTCTGCTGTCTTTTTCGGTTCGAGTCTTATCGCGAAGTATGGTCAGGTGTTTTGGAAAAGTGTTTCGAGGAGAGGTAAACTGCGTAGAAAGTTGTTTTTGATATTTTATATATCGAGTGTGGGTGGGCGGTGTATTTTTAAGAAGAATTCGAGGCGTATGAATTGAGGTGGATAATTTTGAAAAAGGAAAAATAAAAGAATTGGGATCACGAGTTTCGATAATTTTTGATGTGCGTTCGATTTCGATTTGAAAATCGTCGTGAAATAAAAATTGACGAGTGAGATTATTGATTTTCGTGAGGGGCTTTTAATGCGAACGAAAAGAGGAAGTTCGAAATGGGGAAATTTGACCGAATTGATAATCTTGCTTATAATGGAGGCAAAACTGACTCAGAAAAAGAAAAAAATTGCATCAAAATCAAGTTTTATGTTTCAAAATTTCTCCCAAGATCCATTCACTTTTTTTTACAGAGATAATCGGGGCTCGGAGAAAAATGTAAGTATGAGACAAAAAAATGGTCTTTCGAACATCGATCAGCCAATTTTTTTGTTGAGAGCCTTCGCAGTGAAGAAACATATTTTTTTAGATTTTTTAGCCTCAGAAGATCCTTGCGTGACCACTTGAAATTCCTGAAAAAATACAAGCCCAGGAAATCCCTCTCCTCCTCTGCGTAGGAAGAGGCATGGGGAGGGGGGAGGGCTTGAGCCTCAGTTCAAAAAGAATCGAATTTTCTCTGATTTTTCAATGATTTTCACTGATTTTTCAGCAAATTTCATGAATTTCACCTACTTTTCAGTGAATTTTTACTGATTTTCCAGTGATTATTCACTGATTTGTTTTCAATAAAAAAAAATTTCACTGATTTATAATTGAGACAGTTGTTTTGAAAGTTCCATTACTTCGAAGTAAAAATTTCGTTCTTTTCGAAGTTTCTTAAAAAATGATGTGCTTTTTCGTGCCAGTTTGCAGTTCAATTTTTCGTCAACTTGAGAAATTTTCAAAAAGTCGGCAAATTTTGTTGTAAATCAGCACGTTTTCGTAAATTTGACGATTATAGGCAACTCACCAGATTTGCAGGCCTTTTGAAAAAATTTCTTGAACACTCGATTACCTATTTAGCACAAAATTCCTAGAGTTTTTGTGGAAAATTTTTCAACTTTTTAACTGCCCCCCCTCCTCCATGCCCCTTCTATCTCCGCCGATGGGAAGAGAAGACAAGAGAAGTACATTTTTGACCTTGGAGAAACATCAAAATTGCATTTATTAGGAAGGTAAACAAAAATTTAAAAATTTTCACATAACATTGATTTTTTTCGATATCCTTGCTAAAAATTTCGTGGAAAAATCGCGTTTGAAATTATTCGGCTCAAAGCCTGATTTCTTCTATAAATCTGCAAATTTGTTTTCATTAGGGGACAGGTTTCTCACCTCATATCCTCCTTTCCCCTTTGGTTGAGTCAATGAAACCACGTCTCTCGAATCTTCTTCCCAAAACGACGAGACATTGTTTTTAACTGGAAAAAAATTGTTTGAGATTAAAATTTTACAAAATTTATTGTTTTTCAAAATTTAATTTGGAAAAAATTTGCAATTTGAGTGAGAAAAATTGAAAAATTACATATTATACTATTGGTTGAAAAGTTTTCAACTTGATGTTTCCCCCCTCCTCCCTCACAACTATGGTCCGTTCCTTGCCTAATTTTAGTGAAAATTACTTTTGCCGATACTAAAAATTATTCCGAATTTTTTTTCGAAGTGATTTAACATTGAGGCATAAGTATACTTGAAGTTGAATATTTTCAAAAACTTTAATTTTGAAAATTTGTGAGAATTTGTGTAAGTAATTATAAAATTTATAAAATTTTTGGACTTTTTTTTTGAAAATTTACACAACAGGCAAGAGGTGTTTTGACCTAAAATTCGTTTTCAAATTTTAAAACGTACACTTTCTCGATGTATTTTTTTCAGTTTTGTATAAAAATTCAAATTTTTTATGACTGTTTCTAAAACGCTCTATTTTGGTTTCGGATCCGAAATTTTTTTAAAAATTTCCCTTAGATTTTTGATTGAAAATTGTGATGTTTTCATGGCTTATAAATAATCCAATGTTACGTAAATTTTCAGTAAAATTGTGAATTTTCACTTCTTTTCAAAAATTCAAACCCTTATCATTGAAATTTTAACTGATCCCTCGCCATAGTTTTGTGAATAAATTCAAAAATTTGAAGAACATTATTTCTATCGAGTTTTGAATGGAATTAGTTATCTTTTTAGAGTGATTTTTCAGATTTTCTTGTCAATTTCTTTACCCATCCTTCTCCAAATAAGATGGCACAACCTATTACTTTGAATTTTCAATTACGATTTAAATTGTTTTCAAGAGGAGTTCAGCATGAAAAATTGTAACTTTTTTTACATAATATTTTCGTTGATACGTTCAGAGAGAGAGAGAAAATCTTGAAAAAAGTCCAGTATTGTTTATTCCAAATTCATTGGAAAAATTACTTCCTCTTCAATTTATAACTCGAGATGAAAAAGAAATTAAAATTTTACGACGAATTTAACATTATTCGAGGAAATGGCAACTCTGAGCTGATGAAGTGATGATTGATTGATTTTAATTTTTTTTTCTCTTTTTTTGTATTGATCATTTGGTTTATACTTACGTATATAATTGGAACATTCATGCAAAAATTTTACTGATTTACATTTGTTTTTGCAACTACATATATTTATTGTGAGGGAGACTTGGGGGGAGGGGGTAGACTTGAAAAATCCCACCAAGATCTCGAAAATTTTTAGAAAAATCTTACCAAAATCCTATCTACATTTCGATTTGGAAATTTTTCTGAACTTAAGAAGATTATTATTACAAAATTAGATTGAAAATTGTTTTTCACTATCAATAGCCAAAATATTCGTCAAAATTTTAGAAGTTTTGACAAAATGTGGTTTTTTTTGTGAACAGAATAATACTTGGGATTGTAAATTTAAGTATCTAATGAATTTAGAAAAAGCATTTGTAACTTTTTAATTATCTCTCTCCTCAGCCCTCCTTTCTCATCCCGTTTCGAGCTTTATTCTACGAGGTTACTGTACCGTGATTCTGCATCTATTTGGCATAAAAAACCTGTCCAAACATACTACGTAAAGCTCGTCTCGCGACTTTTGATTAATATTCGAGTATTCGCAGCGTTCCTCTTAGGTCGTCGTATCGTCCTAGGGTATATTTCTTTTGGTGAAAAACACGCTGGAACATCAGAAGAAAAAGAGAGGGTGAGAGAGCAAAAAAAAAGGAAAAGACTTAGGTATCTGAAAACGAACCGAGATAACTAAATACCTTTCGTACAGCTTGTAAAATTCTTGTTGTTGTTGGGTATTACTACAGTTGGCATTATTGGATAAAGTCGCGTTTGTTATTTACAACCCTTTGTGTATACTACTCCAAGGTTTAATTGTTATACCGTTTAATTACCAACATCTGCTGTCAACCCTCCAAAAATACGGCACGGCGCTCTTTTAACAATCGTAAAATTTATACTTTTTAATAGCTCAGCGCCAAGTAGAGCGAGAGTGAGTATCTTTGCGAGTATAAGAAAACTCGTTTCACTCGCGCGCGTCGTTGGGTCTCGTTTTAAATCTTCGATGACAGGTGTAAAGAAGTTTGTTTTGTACAAAACGGACGAATGTAGTGGGCTTCTAATAGGTATTTTGTTTTACGTTTGGAGAAGAATTATTACGACGAGTGTGTAAGTTTACTTGGGCCGAGTTAACGATGGTCTAGGATGAGAGGGGTGGAGGAGTTTGAAAAGGAAATCAGAAAAAAATAAGGGGAAATTACTATTTCACCTGTGATCTTTTTCAATTCGTGCGATATTTTGAAAAATTCAATGTTATGAAATTTCTGAAATTTTTCCATAGGTATTGTGTAAAGTCTGGAAAAATCAAGAAAAATAATTTTAAAAAAATGGAAACATCGTTTTTTCAATTTTTATTTGTGGGGAAGGAGAGATAGTCACGAGGAGTAAAAAAATAAAAAATTTCAAAAAAATCAGAAAAATTCAATTTCTGAATTTTGATAGGCCTCAAGTTGTCGAACTTTTATGTTACCTTCATACTTTTTCAATGAAGCA
Source organism: Pseudococcus viburni (assembly GCA_033439095.1). Classification (NCBI taxonomy): domain Eukaryota; kingdom Metazoa; phylum Arthropoda; class Insecta; order Hemiptera; family Pseudococcidae; genus Pseudococcus; species Pseudococcus viburni. The sequence continues at coordinate 217,732 of JAVBJF010000282.1, read as the reverse complement.
GAAATTACCCTAATTTTTTCAATTTTTTCAATTGATTTTTTTTTCATTCAAAGTACGTATAATTTTTTTCACAATTTGTTGAGCCTAACCATTGTGAAAAAATGTTTGCCAAGTATAATATTTTTAAAGATTTTTCATAAAAATAAAACAAAATTACGGTTTTAGTAGGAAAATTTTCAAGACCAATAATTTTTTCTAGAAAATTTGCATTTTGGATCATCGAAATTTTGAAAAATCTACTCAAGTATGCTTTGAGTCATTTTTTCTGTTTTTTCAACAGTACCAATCAACTTCTGTTCATTTTCTATGAATGATGGGCAAATAATTTAAAATTTATTTCAAACAATTCTGCTGTAAGTTTTTCTATAATTTTTTGGATACCATCTGCCTGTTTCAAGCTTTTTTCATTTGAACAATAAAATAGGTAATGAGAAAAATTTTTCATAAAAATATCCCATTTTGCTTAGGCCTATACCTGAAAGATCTTATTAGTTGGCAGATGGTAGCTTTTTGTGAAATCCTTACTGAAAAGGGAGAGGAAAATAAGAAACATTATTTGTTGAACTGCTGAAAAAAACCTTAGGTAGGTACCAGATTTTTCCTCGCTCTTATAAAATGTCCAAATTCAATTTTCCAATTTCCGTAAGAAAGTAAGAATCTTTTTTTTTACTGCTATATTTTTTTCCCAGAGACATCATGTAATTTCTCTTCGCACTTGAAAAAAATAAATCAGAAGAGTCGAAGAGAAGGAAATTCTTGGACGAAAAAAAATCTCGACATTTCGATTTAATCGAAATGAAATTTGCTACAGCCATACGAGCGTTACATTCGTGGTAAAATTTCTTGTCAATTGGCAATAGCGTCAGCAAAGGCGAGGGCAGTAGAAAAGGAGCCTGTGGCACTTATATCTCGTAGTGGACAGCGAGCACGAACGCTTCAACACGTCAAACGTGTCACATAACGTACGTTATCTCAAATAACAAACGTGCTGGGCGCCACAACGTGTAAGGAAAAACTTCCTAACAACTATCGAATTGGAAAAATCAACTTCTAATTCGTATAAAACGATTTACAAGCTGGGTCGGGGTCGGAATCGGGGAACTGGGACCTTGACGTCGTTGCTTTGGAATTCCGTCTCGTAGAATGAAGAGTCCACACAGAGATGAAAATTGGGCGAAAATCTCGGCTGGTGAAAATTAAAAATTTTTCGACTAGTAAAAAAGAAAAAAATTGCCAATCACTGGTACCAAAATCGAAGAACAAAAATTCGTGCTTTTTTCGTGCTACTTTTTCGATTTTTGAAAAAATTACATTTCTAATCTATGTACCTATATTTCTTGATAGCCTCCTTAGCTTTCAAAAAAATCGATTTTTTTGAGAATTTCATTGAAATTGCCTTCAAGTTTCTTGATAAATGAGAAAGACCAATTTTTTTTTGCTTCGAAACACTCAATTGTCTGGGATGGAAAAAAAGACAGGGAAGGTTTTCATGCAAATAAGTCAGGCATTTTGACTCAAAGGTCAAACTTTTTTCAAAAATCATATGTATATGTTTGGATTTGTTCGTAAAAATTTTGATTTAGGAGCTCATTGTGATTTCTTGAAAATCATGTAGGTATTTGTTTGAATTTGTTCGTGAAAATTTAAATTTTGGAGCCTCTTGCGGTTTTTAAAAAAATTATATTTGTTTAAAGTTTTTCATTTTTTTGGGGGGGGGGGAGTGGTGTGATCCATAAAAAATTCAAAAAAGGAGTCATGTAAAAAGGTCAAGCAGTTTTTACTCAACAAATTTTGTTAAACATCCTAGAAGAGGGGTTCAATCATCATTTTGATAGTGAATTATGTAAATTCATCGAGCTTGAATGAAGCGAAGCTGAAGGTGAAAATTTTTGAAGGGAATATCATCTAAAAGCTGAAATGTTTCCATTTTTTAAAATAAATATTTCAATATTGAAAGGAAGCCAAAATCCTCAACCCATATCCCACATAGGTACCTATACTTAAGGCTTGATATGCCCCAGCGAAGCGAGGTCCAAGATTTGAAAAATTTGTGCTTTTCTGTGTAAAATGCTTTTTGTTTTTTTCTTATTTCGTGTTTTTTGTGCCAGTTTGCAACAAAATTTGCTGGCTTTGTGAAAAAATGTGAGAAGGGGTGACCCCCTTACCCACGAAAAGTTTCGTCTCTTACAAGAGAGGTATCCCAACTCATCGTAAAATTTGAACTGAAATATATAAATCGAAACTACATAATAAAAGAACCCCATACCCAACATTTCAGGCATTGAACTTCATTTCTCGCATTTTGGCGAATTTTTGAAATTTCAAAATTACCTTATCACCCTGGAAAATATAAAAATTTGATCTGATCAACGAAAAAAGCTGAAATTTGGTATATACCCGATTTTTGACCTCCCAAATCGATTGGAAGCAGTTTCGAGACGTCTTGGACCCTCAGGAAAATTTTGGAATTTTTCAGCACTGAAAAAAAAACTATGAAAGTAGTCCATAATGAACTTTAGCACCTATAATCGCGATTCGCGAAATACCCATAATGGTGACCTACTTAATCGATTAAAGCACAATTATTCGAAATTCGTAACTTCCAGTTCAAATCCACATTTTTGGCAGGAAAATTTTCCTGGATAATTTTTTTAAATACGAGGTGTGAATTTTACTATGTTTTTTTAGTGTTTAAAATAAATTTTCAACTATTTCCTTTTTTAAATGTAAATTTTTAATATTTAAAATTGATTTATGACTTTTTATACTTCAACGCCAGCGTTGCCAATCTCAGTGATTTTTCAAATTTTGAAAAAGTTTAGTAATTTTTTCAGTATTTTGAAAATTTTAGTGATTTTGGTGATTTTTTTACTGTTTGTTAGGTCTACTTATACTTTTCAATTTTTAGTGATTTTAGTGATTTTTGATGAAAAATATTTGAAAAAATGACTTGAACTTTGTAAAAAAAAAAAAAAAAAAAAAAACTAAAAATTGGAAAAAGTCCTGACATGATGGAGATAAACTAAAAAGTAGGTTAGAAAAAAAAAATTTGAAAACAGACATTTCTGGTAATTTTGACATTTTTTACCTACATTTTTAAAGGTGTTTTTGAGGACGAATACAATGATAAAAGTGATTTTTTAAGCGGCGTTTCCGAAAATCTAACCAGACATGACCCCCTGCTGTTTATTGACAGGTGAACAATAGGCCCGATAATAACCGAAAATCTAACCAAGCGGAGTCGAGGTTCATTTTAGTGAACGAAATGTTCCAACGTTCTACGTTACGTTTCAGACGTTTGGCTCACGGTCAGTACATTAGTTTTTTTTCTGGGAAATTACCAAAAATCAAAAAAATCTATAACCAAACTCCAAACCATTTTTTGGGCTAAATTTTTCATTGCCTTGAATTAAAAAATTAAGTGTTTAGATTGAAGTATTCGAACCCGGAGAATTTATTGACGAGGTTAGTTTTTCCACAGCCGGTCATTGATTTTGAAAAAAATTGCTATTTTTGGCTGACTTCTTGACCAATTTCTAGAAAATAGAAAAAAATCACAAAAAGGGCTGTTTTCGACTGAGACTTTGCTGATTATTATTATGAATCTGATGTTCGTTTTACACGATCGCCGCTCGATTGTTCAGAATTATTGTGTTTTTATAGCGAAAATGGGCCATATCTTGAGATGGAAAGTCCAACGCGAAAATTGAACCCCAGATTCATAATCAGCGACCTCAAATTAGTCTTCGGGTTGTCCACCATATTTCAGAGATGATTTTTCCTGACTTTTCCAGGTTTTCCAGACCTTTTAAATTTTTCTTTTCAGCCTCAGAAATTCTTAATATGTAGGTACAAGGAGGAAAACAGTTTTCCCACTGATTACTCTAATTTTCCACTGATACGTAGTCACAGACCATGTTCAGAACTGATTCATTCTTTCAGTGACTCGTTCGTTTTGCTTCTGGTTAGATTTTCGGCCATTTTTCCCCCGTTGGTTAGATTTTCGGCTATTTTACATCATTAATCATGAGAACAATAGAACAATAGCTGGTTAGATTTTCGGTTACGCCCTTTTCAAGGACGACTTCAGCGATGAAAATGATTTTTCAACGACTTCTGAAGAAGAAACAGTAATTTTAGTGATTTTGATTTTTCAACACTTTGGCTACTGTGATTTTTAGTGGTTTTTTTTGGGTTAAAATAGTTATTTTTCAGATTCTCGGTTGGCAACCTTGTTTAACGCACCATGGAGTTACGCCAAATTAAAAATCGTTAGGTATTTCGAAAAAAAAAAAATTGAAAATTCATTCTAAATACTAAAAAAACATGTTAAAATCATCACCCCTTCCACGAAAATCAAAAATCATAAGTAATACAGTTTTTTTTATCACTCCTGTAAAAAGTTCAAGTTTTTGAGTTACAACTTTACAGCATTCAAGGAACGATTTCATGGAGTTATGACCAAAAAGTTTCAAAATTTTCAGAACATGGAGTTACGCCAACATCTTTTTTTTCTAATTTCAAGAATTTGTTTGACTTTTGGGTTGAAATAATTTTTTTAGAGGGACGATTTTTTTACCTATTAAAATAAAATAAAAATAAAAATGACATCGAAATAAAATTTTAAATTTTAAAATCCTGTATCCAGAGTGGTTCAGAAAAAAACAAAATGTTTTGAACGGTTTTAAACACTGAATTTTCAACACACATAAAATTGAGTTTAAAACAATTTTTTTTTTAAACACATTTTGTACAGCTCTGGTAGGTACCTTAATGCATACGCTGTAGGCGTATTTTTAAATTTTTTCTTTAAAAATTTTCAGGAAAAAATATGGATTTGTACTCAAAGTTGGGAATTTTAAAAAATTGTGCTTTAATCGATCAATAGGTCACTAATGTGGATAATCCACTATTTATAGATACTTACTAAAGTTCATATGAACTAAACTTTTATGGGCTTTTCTCCAGTCTGGGAAAATTCAAAAATTTTCTGGAGATTCTGAAACGTCTCAAAACCTTTTTCGTTGATTAGATCAAATTTTCACATTTTACAAATTTCAAAAATTTGCCAAAATTCGAGAAATAAACTTTAGCACCTGAAATTTTGGATATAGGGTTCCTTTATGATTAATTTTCTAATTATTTTTATTCCGGCTCAAAATTTCACTTCGAGCTGAGATACCTCTTTTGTAAGTCCAAAAGCAGCAGCACCTCCGATGAAAAAAAAGAGAAAGAAAAACGACACTAAAAATATCCTCGAGACGTATAAAATCTGTGTACAACGGATACGTATTTGTACACGAACAATTACGTCAAAGTTATTCGGCATCTGGGTATTATCAATTTTCAAGAGGTGCTCGGCGACATAATGGTTTAAATAGATCGCACGGTGTCTTCATCATCAATGTGCAGCTAAACCAGGACCAGATCTTTCACAGAGGCGCGTTTTTAAACGCCTTAATGGCATAGTCATCTTGCGCTGCGAGTAATACGTACTTATTATAAATTGAGTCGTATTTCTGTACATCGAATGCATTAAAATTTAACCGAAATATGTGCCAGAGAGGCACTGGCCACGTATATTTTACCATACGTATCAAAATATATACGCGATGGTGCCTATTTTTAGCACCAGCGAAAAAAAAAAATTCACTTCTGATCTTCGTACGCCATCCCGTGTGTTTAACCTTCCTAGCGCGATAATTAATTCGTTTTTCGATCGATTTACTCGCTTATATGAGACGAAAGAAAAAGAAAATACGAGCAAGAGGGAGGAGAAAAAACACCATCGAAAGCTCGGACGGGACAACGAGGGGGACGCAGGATTAGAAAACTATATGTCCCAAAGGTATTCGAGTATCACGTCTGTGCAGGCTTTAAATAAGACGGGCGGAGACGCCATCTCGTTGTTCCACGTTCGGCAACATGATGGGATCTGGGCGAAAATGAACTTTTTCAACGACGACTACGACCAGTAAAAATACCCGCAAAGACAAGTTCCCAATTATTCGATTAATTGGCAAACGAGCGACTCGACTCGCCCAAGAAATAGACTAAAGCACACACAATAGAGAGGAGGAAAAAAAAAGCACCTACGTAAAATTGATGGCGTGTTAATGCGCCAACCATCCAACAACGCCACCACCTATCTCATTTTCTCCAGTAACACGAGCCACGAGTGGATTCCGAAAGTGTTCGAGTGAGGCCAGGGTGCGAGTGAAAAGTTCGCCATAGTGCTTTTTTCTCGCTGTTTTCTTGATTACGTCAGCTCGATTCATTTAGGAAAAGTATTCCAACTTGGTGATACGTGGGAGGCCAGAGGAGCTGGCGGTGTTGTTTTCTCACTTCTATGATGTTCCGATGCCGAATTTTCTTCTTTATGCCCGGTACACAATTTATCTTTATTTAAACGTATTGTATGGCCAGGTACACCGAGCTTTGAAACGAGCACGTAAAGCAACGAGCTGGGTTTTTTTCTGCTCTACGAACCCATTCGTTCGTATTCTTGATAGTCTTGATGGTCTTTATACGAGTAATTTCAAAACCAGAGAAATGTTCATCTGAAAAGTAAAGGCGAACAGATCTCTACGTACGAGATGAAACTTCTCTTTTTTCTCTCAATTTTGGTTCTTGGTTCGCAACGAAAAGGTACACAGAGGTGGATGTACCTGGTAAAAGGACACAACAAAAAAAAAGAGGACACTGGTTGTTAAAAGCCACGTCAAAACTTTCATCATTCTGCCTACAGAAAAGATGAACAAGAAGACGAAGTAGATGAAAAGCTCAAACTATACCTAAATATGTGTACGTTGGTGAACGCAGGTGAGAGCAAAATGTACGAAAGACTCGCCATCGCAAAGGCAGCGTCGTCGAAAAACCACGTAAACGTCAAAACAATTTGGAAAACGGAGGTACACGTTGGCGCAATGTACCGAGAGAAAATCATTTGTCAAACGCGTGCGGCTTTTTCTTTCGCTAAATATTCACATGTGTACGTTGGCATGTGAAACGTTTCGTTTATTAAGTGTCGAGAGTAGTTTGACGATGGTGGTGGGTGAGAAGGGAGAGGGGTGGGTTGAAGAATTATTTCTTTATTTTGCGCCTACGTTTACATCTTTTTTAAAAGGAATTTGTTTTTTTTTCGATGAATACGTTTTTTTTTCAATTTAATAAATTATTGACAGAAATTTCAAAAATTAAAAACTGGATTTTATTAATCTATGTCAAAAAAATGACCCCACAATATTATATCAGTCATTACCTGATAAATTTTCTAAATTGTAAATGGGCGTTTCTTCTTCCTTCCCTCTCCCCCTAGAAATTTTAAATAGAGTTCTTTCCACCTCTCCCCCTATACCTCCCCTTTCTGATGAAAATGAATTCGTCTTAAAATTACAGAAAATTCTGAGACAATGGGACCTGCAAACCCTGAAAAAAATTCATCAAAGTTTTGGTTAGCGACTCTGTGAAAAAAGGGAGAAAATAGATTTAAAAATACATGCGCAAGAATTTGGGTGATCGATGAATATTTTAAAATGTTTTGAAATAAACTGAGATGGTTAAAAATTTGCCTATGAACACGACTTGTGAAAAAAAGTTTTTTTTTTTTTCTTTAAAAACTTCAAAATTTCTTATAATGTTTAATACTTACTGCAAAAAAAATTATTGAAATCAAGTAATACCTAGTTTGAAAAAAAAATACATGCCAAGATATTTTTTTGTCAATAATTCAGTAAAATTTAAATCATAAATTCTGAAAATTGTCAAAATGCAAATTAAATTATCAAAATTTGGCAGAAAATAGACAATACTCACCACTTTCTTTTCAGTGGTTTGATAAAAATTTGAAAATTTTGAAAATAAACCGGTGTTGAAAATTTCAACTGAAAATTAAAGAATCAGCCAAGAGCTAAAAAAATCCGATACTCATTGGAAAAAAATTAGGTAATTAAAATTTTTTGCCAGTTGGAATACATATTAAAAAATTGAAATTTTTCATGTGTGTCTGAGATGCTTGTAGAGACCAGAATTTCTATTTCCAAAAATCAAGTTGAAATTTCAAAAATAAAATTTAGTAGAAAAAATCATACTTTTTGCAATTTAAAAAAATTGGAGTAGGTAGGTAGAATAAAATCTTAATAAGAAGATTTAAATCATCGGTGAAAAGTTTTATACCTATGGAATGTATGGAATTTTAGTCTGTGTTTAAAATTGTTTTCATTAAAATTTTGATTGTTTTTTTTTCAAAATTACCTACTTACTTATTAAAATCCTAAAAATAATTTTAAAAAATGACGAGACCAGAAAGATCAACTCTGACACCTGCAATTTTAGGTACCAAGCTTTCTGACCTCATCTAATAATTTTCTTCGAAATTCTTCTTCTTTGGCCAAAGAATATTATATACTTAATAAAAAGACTCGATTCACTTCAAAATTTTCAAATGCTGCTTGGAAGCATTTTACCAAATATTAAAACAGTTTGGAAAGATTTGACAGAATTTTCGCAAGTTATGATTTCTTTATTAAATTTGGGCGTTGAGCATTTTTCTGTATAATCACTAATCAGCAATTTAACAAATTCTGTAGGCTTTCCAACCCCCTCCCCTCCTTCTTTCTTCATCCCAGCCTCTCTTTCTCCATAAAAAAAATATTTCTAGGTAGATATCTAGTTCAATTTTTGATGGATAGAAAATTTTTTTGAAATTCTTAATTCACTAAAATTTCATTAAATATAGAATTTCAGGGATTAATTTGTCAAAAAACTTGACATTTAAAACGATTCACATGAAGGTTTGAATGATGAGGGGGGATGGGGGGGGGGTGTTGAAAGTTTAAAACAATGTTAAAAAATGCTAATTGTTCACAAAAATAAATAAAAAATTACCTACCGAAATTAAAATTTAATAATTTTTTGAAGTAAACTTCATTCCACATCCATTAGGCCATATTAGGCCACAGTTTATGGAAAAAGGTCGGCACAATAGGTCGTGGCGAATTTTTCAAGTTGAGAAAACGCATCATTTTCGTCCACTTATCAAATGAGTTACCGAAAAAATTCCGGAAACTGGGGTTGCGACCTATCACAATAGGTTAAAATTTCACGAGCAGCACAAATATATTGGTGAAAATGCAATTTGACCATTTTTGAGTCCAAAATTGGGTACATTTTCAAGTATTTTCAAAAAATTGACGTATGACCTATGAAATTGAGGTAGAATTTCACCAAAAACGTGAAAATGGTGACCAAAATTTTTTTGAGCAAGTTTTGAAAATTTTGAGCGCAGGCCAATTTTGGAATATTTTTAAATAAATGACGATGGGGTAAAAATTCGTCAAAAATTCAAATAATACATATGTGTATCGAAATTTTCTTTGATCAACTTTTGAAAATTTTGAGCACTGTAAAATTTTTGAGTATTTGAAAAAATTGGTATTGACCTTCAAGAATGGTGTAATATTCCATCAAAAATCCCAAAATTTTAACCAAAATTTTTGTCAACATTTTTTTTGAATTTTGAACAGATGACAGTCTTGTAAATATTTTTAGAAAAATGAACGACATAATAGAGATAGAAATTTGTCAAAATTCAACAATATAATATGCTATACTGAAATCTTAACCAATTTTGATTTATTTGAGAATACAAAAATTGGTTTTTAGTTTTGCTCAAAATTCTCAAAAATGAAATAGACTTTATTTTTTCCTCAAAATGGCTTTAAAATGTTCAAATTACATTTTAGCTAATATCTTTGTGCTGCTCGTAAAATTTAACCCCATTTTGATAGGTCACACGTCAATCATTTAAAAAATACTTACTCAAAAATTGGCCAGGGCTCAAAATTTTCAAAAATTGCTCAAAAAAATTTTGGTCGCTATTTCTAATTTTTTAATGAAATTCTATCCCAATTTCATAGGTCATGCGTCAATTTTTTGAAAATACTTGAAAATTTACTCAATTTTGGACTAAAAAATGCTCAAATTACATTTTCATCAATATTTATGTGTGCTTCTCGTAAAATTTTGACCCATTTTTGATAGATCACGTCATGTCAATTTATTTGAGAATACTCAAAAATTGGCTTTTAGTTTTGCTCAAAATTCTCAAAAATGAAATAGACTTTATTTTTTCCTCAAAATGGCTTTAAAATGTTCAAATTACATTTTAGCTAATATCTTTGTGCTGCTCGTAAAATTTAGCCTCATTTTGATAGGTCACACGTCAATCACTTAAAAAATACTTGCTCAAAAATTGGCCAGGGCTCAAATTTTTCAAAAATTGCTCAAAAAAATTTTGGTCACTATTTCTACGTTTTTGATGAAATTCTATCCCAATTTCATAGGTCATGCGTCAATTTTTTGAAAATAGGTACTTGAAAATTTACTCAATTTTGAGCTCAAAATTGCTCAACAATGCTCAAATTACATTTTCATCAATATATTTGCGCTTCTCGTGAAATTTTAACCCATTTTGATAGGTCGCAACCCCAGTTTCCGAAATTTTTTCGGTAGTTCAGTTTTGACAAAAGGGGGCGAAAATGATGCGTTTTCTCAACTTAAAAAATTCGCCAAGACCTATTGTGCCGACCGTTTTTCATAAATTTTGGCTTAATGGATGTGAAATGAATCCATGCATGTATTGAGGTGGGTTTTTTTTGTCCCGCGGACCATATGACGGCCATGGAGTCATTATTGAGCCAAAAATGGCCAAATTTTGCAAAAATCGCTCATTAGGGGCGCTGGCATCCCACTGTGCTCGTTGTCCAAGGAAGTTGACGTATTTTCAGAGTCAGGGGAGTGTCCGCTATCAGTCTGTGAAAAATTTTTTTGTCCCTGGCCAAATTTAAAAATTGAGAAAAAACGGAGGGTTTTAAGCTCCAGCCCCAAAAATCCAAAATTTGCTTTTTCGGAACTATGGGACCCATACACATAAAAAGCTAGGTAACTGATTTTTTTGTCCCACAAAAAAGCACGCTCCATGAGCACTTTTTGCCAGTTGGACTGTAGACTATATTATAGTTAGGAAAATTGAAAATCTGAGTTGGGATTCTCAAAGATTTTACCCCCTCCCCTTCCCGTCAAAATTCCTTCGGAACGTCTCTGATCACGTATTTACTTCATTATTTTATTACTCTTAATTATAGAAAAATTGATTATTTTAACTATCCTATGCATATTATACCTTACTTGTATAATTTCAATTTTTCTATCTACTTGCAGGGACATCTTCTCATATCAGAGTCGTACTGAACCATGGATCGAGCATCTTCTGGTAAGTTTACAAATTTTCTTGTATTTTGATAAATAGATAGGTTATCTTTATGGTCTATACCCATGCCTCGTTGATACGTAACAACCTAGAAAACATACACTCGTCTCATTTTTGAAATCTGCGAATGTCGACGACCGTCCTCGGCACGGCAACTGCATCTATCGTCCATAAGACAATTTATTCCACATAAAATACTCGAATATGAAATGATCGAGAATGATTCTGAGCGGCGGTATTACAGGAGTGAAAACGTTGATTAAATCCGTCGTATAAATACTTAATGAAGTTAGCGTGTAAGTTTCTTATCAACTGACACCGCGTATGACCGCATCGCGTTGCTAAAGAGCTTTGCGTAAGATGAAGACCGTGCGGTTAACGTTACACAACGTTCACGACGCGGCCGCGGCTGCGATAGAAAGGCGAAGAGAAAGAAAGGGACTATTGCGAACTTTAAAGTACGTGTATGCGTCAGAAATAGCGGCGAGTATTTAAGAAAGAAATGACCCTAGTTAGTTGAGACTAGGGTAGTGGGTCCCACCGGGTAACGGTCCCAGCATTGGCTATATCTCAGCGAACTCTGATGTCTGCGGTGGGAATAATGTGTCCCTGGTGAGATATCACTCTCATACCCATACTGCAAATAGTGGTCATCCTAAACTATCTTTTCCGCCTAACGTACTCTCTTATATCCCTTGCTCGTTTGAGATATTTTCCCCCCTCCTGGCCCGTCGAGGTGGTGGTACTGTGGCAAGGCGGTGTATAGCCAATCTTCGAGGAAATTTATTGCTTTACAGATACCTGCGTTCGCTTTTCAGACCGAATCGAGAGAGTGTTTGTTTCAAGATCACATAAACGATTTTGGCTTTTCTTCTGCGCGCTGCTGTACGAACGCGGACGTCGACCGACGAGCGAGCTCGAGGTGGAAAAATAACCGGCAACGACGATTTATTTATCTGCATTTTGCCCGGTACGTCGTAGGATTGAATGTGAAATTGTGTGTGGTCGAGTGAGGAGAAATGAGGGTGGGTGTACAGAAACTGAATTAAAATTTGGAAAAGGTGAAAGTGAAGCAGAGTTGAAATAAGAGGAGAAGGGTAAATGAATGTGGACAATCCAACAAAGAAAAGGAAAATGATACAGGGAATAAAAATGGCATTTCTAAATGTTTTCTATCTCCTAACCTTCCAAAATTAGGGATGGAGTACAAAATCAGTACCGGTCACTTTTCACCTTTGATCATTTTTAGCCTCAATGTTCATTAAAAAATCGCCCAAGTTACTCTACTTTATTTTTTTTAAATTGTCACTGTAACGTAAGAAAAATAATTAAAATTGCAAAAAATTCAATCACTTACCCTTAAAATAATTTTCACAAATCATCCCTCGATTTTTCCAGGATTTTGAGGCTTCGATAATTTTTGGGATGAAAATCAATCCCACAAATCCTCCCACGATTTTTCCAATATTTTAAGGCTTGGGATGAATTTTTGAAATGAAAATCAATCCTACAAATCCCACGATTTTTCCAATATTTTAAAGCTGGGATGATTTTTTGGGATGAAAATCGATCACACAAATCCCAAGTTTTTTCTGAGATTTTAAGACTGGGTGATTTTTGGGATGAATTTTCATTCCAAAAATCATCCCACGATTTTTCCAAGATTTTAAGGCTGGGATAATTTTTGGAATGAAAATCAATCACACAAATCATCCCACGCTTTTTCTGAGATTTTGAGGTTGGGATGAATTCTCATTCCAAAAATCACCCCACGATTTTTCCAATATTTTAAGGCTGGGATAATTTTTGGGATGAAAATCAATCCCACAAATCATCTCACGCTTTTTCTGAGCTTTTGAGGTTGGGATGAAAATCAATCCCACAAATCCCACGTTTCTTCTGAAATTTTGAGGCTGATCATCCCACGATTTTCACGATTTTTCCAAGATTCTAAGGCTGGGATGATTTTTGGAATGAAAATCAATCCCACAAATCATCCCACAATTTTTCTGAGTTTTTGAGGTTTGGATGAATTTTCATTCCAAAAATCATCCCATGATTTTTCCAAGATTTTAAGGCTGGGATAATTTTTGGGATGAAAATCAATCCCACAAATCCCACGTTTTTCTGAGATTTTGAGGCTGATCATCCCACGATTTTTCCAAGATTTTAAGGCTTGGATGATTTTTGGGATGAAAACCAATCTCACAAATCCCACGCTTTTTCTGAGATTTTGAGTCTGGATGATTTTTCCAAACTTTTGAGGTGGGATTATTTTTCCTAGTTGAGGCTGGGATGATTTTGGGAATGAAAATTATTCCCAAGTACCTTTCCATCCTTTTTCTGGGGTAAGATAATTTTTTCGATGAAAATCATTTTTACGAATCATCCCACGACTCTTCCGAGCTTTTGAGGCCGGAATCCATTTGGGAATGAAAATCAATCTTCCAAATCGTCTCACTAACGGAAGTTCGGGGAGTAGGTAAAAAATGTCAGCTTTTGATAAGCTGTTTTCACCAATATTTTCGACCTCTACTCCGCTCGGGAATAAAATTATTGAAAAGTGGACGTATTGAAATTCTAGAAATTCCGGAGAATTACTGGTCATTCGAGAAACATTTCTTTCAGATTGTAATATTTTCAAAAAATGGTCGTTTTCGAGGAATAAAGCAATAAAATTCACAGAATTCTGGCTGGTCTCTCAATATTTTGTGTATATTTTTATATTTTTAAATGATTTTTCCCTTTTAATTTTTTTTTTCATTTTTAATTACATGATTAGGTTTTCTTAATGTGGTAAAAATTTGAGAAAATTGTCAATTTTTACAAAATTTTCATTTTTTGAAACACCAATCTCGTTTTAGTTTTTCGAAGAATTTTTTGAAATCGTCCACCTTTTGGAAAAATGTTCGTTTTGGATAAAACTGATTATAAGTTTTAAAAATATCGTCCATGTTTTGAAAATTTTCTCAAGTTTTGAAAGAATGCTTCAGTTTTGAAAATGTCCAATATTTGGAAAGTTGTCCAAGTTCAGAAATTTATCCAATTCTTGAAAAATTGTGCAATTCTTGAAAAATTGAACGATTTTTAGAAAATAAACGATTTTTATAAAAACTGAGCAATTTTTGGAAACTTTTCCAAGTTTTAGGAACTTTCTCAATGTTAGGAAAATCGTCCAATTTTTATAAAATTGTCACAGTTTTGAAAAAATTTTCAGTTTATGGAAAACGGTCCAATTCTTGAAAATTTCTCTATTATGTGGAAAATTCTTGACTTAAAAAAAATTGTGCATGTTTTTTGTCATTTTTGAAACATTGTCCAACTGTGGAAAAAATCCATTATCCGTGATAAATTTTACTTCTTGTTTTTTTAATTAAACAGATTGTAAAATAATATATTTGTACTACTACTTACTAAAAAAAAGGTAAGGTTTTGGATGGAAAGGTTCGGTGTTCGGAAAATCGTATAATTTAGGTATAACGTTCAGGGTTCGGAAGATTCTTCCCTTCTTCATAAGTTTTTTTTAAATTGCCAATTTTTCAGAAAACCTTGAAATTTTTAGAAAATTGTTATTATTTTGGAAGACTTAATCAAAGAAAAAATAGTCCATTTTTTTGGAAAATTATATAATTTTTCGAGAATCGTCCATACTTGTTATGCAAAAAAATCGCCCATTTTTGAAAAATTGTCCAATTTTCAAAAAGTTATTCAATTTTTAGAAATTTTTTCAATTTTTAAAAAATCTCAAGTATAAGGTATTTGCAGCCCTCGAAAAAATACCTAGGTACATGCAGAAGTGAGAATTTTTGGTCATTTATTATGAAATTACGTCCCAAGCGGTCACTTTTATTCAGGACCAACTGAATTGACGATTTAACTGAAAAATGAAAAAGAATTGACCAATAGAAAATTTAATTTAATTTGTTTGAAAAAAGTAGTAAAACGACTTTTAAAAAAATTTTCCATTTCCCTTTCATTTCTCTTACCATTTGCTTTTGGAATATTGGTTAAAAGTGCGGTGAGAAGAAAAATGAAAAAATATAATTATTCAATGTACTTCTTGGAAGGATTGAAGTTTTAAATTGCCCTTTACAAAAAAAATTGTCACCTTCCCCATTTTTCTTTCTCAACCTTCAAATTTGCCAGAATAAAATTAAGAAAAATTCGAAATCATTCCAAATAGTAGATACATGAAATAAATTGGGAGAGGGGTGGGAAATTATGATACAAAATAGCACCTTGTCCCTGAAAAAATTGACTCATTTATTCCAAGTTCTCTAGGTACCTACATCGTCATATCTGAACCCATCAAATTTCTCGTCAATGAAATTTATCCATCTCACATTCGTGCAGTTTTTTTCAGGGCTGGTGGAACAGAACGTCGTTTTGTTCTGTTCTGTTCAGGAACGAATCCTTAAACAAATTGTTTGGTTCTGTTCTGGTTTTGTTCCAGTTGTTTTGTTCTGTTTTGTTCTGTCCTGTTCTGTTCTGTTCTGCTCTTTTTTGTTATGTTCTGTTCTGTTCTGTTCAATTTTTTAAAAATTGATAAACTGATGTCCAAGTGAGAAAATGTGGTTTTCTGGTATGTTAGGCTTGGACTCATGGGGAGGAGGGAAAGGGGGAATTTCCAAATCCTCAAAAAAGCTTGAAAATTCTGGAAAATTATAAATTCACGAACAGAAAAAAATTATATTGTTCTGTTCTGAACAGAACAAAACAATATTTTTCATACGTTCTGTTCTGTTCTGTTCTCGTTTATTTGTTCAGAACATTATTTTGTTCTGTTCTGATTATTGTTCCGCGAAAACAGAAATTTTAGTGTTTTTATTTGTTCATACTGTTCTGTTCTGTTCTGTTCTGTTCCACCAGCCCTGGTTTTTTTCAAGTACCTACCTGTAAAAGAACACAGACGACGTTTTCATTCCTGATTCCACGACCAGTTCACAATTTCTTGAAATCCGCCTCGTCGTCTAAAATATTCAGCGACATTTACACTCATCGAATACATTCATCGAAGATTAACAAAAACGAGAGACGAAAAAAAAGCATACAAAAAACTGGAAACGTTAACTCGTGTAGCTCGTGCTCGTTATAGTCACACTTTTTCAACATTATAAAATAGAAAATAGAAATTACCTGTATAACGAGGTTGGCCATTTACCGGCGTAAATTTTCGTATAAGTAATTTGCCATTTCGGCTTCGCGCGTCTCTTTTAAAATGCTATAATTCGCGAGCCTCGGCTACAATTACGATAATCCGCGCGAATTACTCGCATCCGATCCACGAAGCTCCCTCCTCCGGGCCTCTTTCCCTCTTTTATATTATGGCGCATTTTTCGATGACATTTACGATGTCGTTTGGTAAACGCGAAATAGGCGATATGAATTGGCGCCTGTATTTATGACGACTCGACGACCGGCGAGCTCGTTCCATCGCCAAGGTTCATCCTGATCGTTGATGGCGCGAGGTAAAATGAATGAACGGAGATCGGCTACATTAAGCGGAAGAAGAGGACACGAGCGAAGTGTCTGCGGATGAGTCGAAGATGTTGAAGATGAAAAACTCGTAAAGCGTTTCAATATACACTTATCTGAGAAGACGACGATGGCGAAACGAGAATTTATAAAGCGAAACGTTTACGCGGCGGGTGCTGGGCGCTGGGCCGCGGTCTGTCACCAGAAATACGCTATTTATTAAATTACCATTTAACATTTTATACTCGGATGATCGCGTGAAATATTTCGATTTACCCAACCGTCCCATTCCTCGAACGTTGATCGGTTGATCGTAAGAAAATGCTAATTTATACTTTTGACGGCGCGTACCAGCGAATTCTTCCTAAGTCGATTCGATGACCTAATTTAATCGTTTTTTTTTACTTTTTTTGGCGTATTTGATGCGTATATCGTTTGTACTTCCAAGTACGACGATCGAATCTCGTCTCGTTGATTAATTTGACTGACAACGCGGCTTCGAAATCCCTGTAAAGATCAACGAACGTGGCCGAGGTGCGGGTGCGAGCGGCGACCAGAGCAGGAAAAACGATGGAAGTGTTTTTGATTAATGTTAAAGAGCGACACTTGGCCCGTATCGCACAATTGCGGTGTCATTTAAACGTAATCCGAGCCGTGAAATGCTCATCACGATTCGGTCATTACCAGCAACACGTCTACCGCGTATTTTCATCTTGTCGTCAGCTGTACGTAGTAGCTGTATCGTAATCGTCCTCGTCCCGAGTCGATTTTCTTATTGCCATGTTTTTCTCTTCGTTTTGTTTTTAAACGATGGCTCGAAGTTGGCGATGCTTTAAAGTGCCTCTGTACGTAACGAAAATCTGTTTTGGAATATTGATGGTTATTTTCTGGGAGGGGGAGGAAAGAGTAATTATAATTGAAATGATAATAATCTCTCATCTTGAAACAGTGAAATGTCACTGAAAAATAGTCAGAATTGCAGCACAGGGAGAATCAATAAAATTCGTTGACTTTCAGCGAATTTTCACTGATTTTTCAGCAAATTCCAGAAATTTTACTGACTTTTCAGTGAATTTTCACGGATTTTCCAACCATTTTTTTCACTGTTTGGTTTCGGTGAAATTTTTTCTCTGAATTATTAATGTGCTGCAATTCTGACCGTTTTCCAGTAATTTTCGATAATTTTTACTGATTTATAAATGAGAGAGTATCATCAACTTTGGAAATTTGGTCATTCGTTGTTTTTGAAGAAATCTATGAAATTATTTTGACAATTGAAAAAATATTCATGGATCACTCAATTCCATTTTAAACTTTAGAATCTAAGAAATTAATATCTATACTCTCTCATTTATAAATCAGTGAAAATTATCGAAAATCACTGGAAAACAGTTGGAATTGCAGCACAGTAACAAATCAGTAGAAAAATTTTGGCTTAAAGCAAACAAAGAAAAAAATTATTGGAAAATCAGTGAAAATTCACTAAAAAGTCACTAAAATCTTTGAAATTCGCTGAAAAATCAGTGAAATTTGCTGAAAATTCAGTGAAATTTGCTGAAAATTCAGTGAAAATCCGCTGAAAATCAAAGAATTTCACTGATTTTCCCTGTGCTGCAATTCTAACTAGATATATGTTTAATTTGAAGTTGATGAAAATCCAAAATTTTAAAGTTTTCAATTCTGCCAAAGTAGCAAAAAAATCAGAAAATAGCAAGAATTTTAATGATTTTGCTGCAAAAAACAAAAATTTTTGTCTTTATTTGGAACATGGACAGTTGTCCACGGTATACCGGGTTCTCGCCCTGATACGCCAGTACTGTCAGAATGATTAGACTTGGAGTGCAGTTACAATAGAATTTACTGTAATTACCATTTATTCCTGTAATTTACCGTGATAACCATTGCACTTGATATAATTACCACTGAAACAACCGTATTAGCTAAAATTAATCGCTATTGAACTAATCTAATTGTAATTACCTCTGAAATTCTGTAATTACCCTAATTACCTTTGAACTGATGTGATAAGATAATCATTATATTGTTGTAATTACCATCGTATTGATATCATTGCCATGATTACCATCAAACCAACATAATTACCATTCAATTTACTGTGATTACTGTTGGATTTATGGTAAATACTATTGATTTACTGTAATTACCGCTGTGTTACAATAAATACCATTTAAATGACTGTAATTGTCATTGGATTTACTGTAAATACCGTTGATTTATGGTGATTACCATTGTATTTTTGGTAATTACCATTGTGTTTTCGGTAATTACCTTTGTGTTTACGGTAATTACATCTGTGTTTACGGTAATTACCTTTGTGTTTTCGGTAATTACCTTTTTTTTTTTTTTTTTTTTTTTTTGGTCCCCATTCCACATGGTGGGGGAAATTTATTTATTATTTATTTACAGAAACCTTGCATTGTTGATGCTTTGCCTAAGGCTTATCCACAGCAACAAAACAAGGGGAAACAATACAGTTCATAACATTTATGTAAAATTATAACTTAAATTATTATTATATTAAAGATATGGGTTGGGTGGTGTGTTTGTTTAAAAGTGGAAGGGAGATAATTGGGTTATGGAAGCTTGTAATTGTTGTATTGGTACTGCATTATTTCTGTGCTAAGTTTTTCAAATTGAAGGGAGTAATAAAATTCTTCTGGGTAAGGGGAAGTGGAATCGAACTGAGTTGAAAATTCATTTCTTATGGTGGTTATTAGGGGGAGGGAACATTCAAAAAGGAGGTGGTATGGTGTTTCATTTTCTTGTTTGCAACGACATAATGGAGATTGTGCTTTTTTAATAAAATTTAGATAATATTGAAAATTACCATGACCTGTGAAAATTTGTGCTGTATGATATGTTGTTTCAAAAGAGGAGGAATAAAAGGGTTCAAGTTTAGGAATAAGGATATGGGTTATTTCAGCATTTTCAGTCAAGTTCCAACGTACTTGCCATTTTTCAAGGGCCCAAGAGTATAAAATGTTTTTTAATTTTTTAATGGAGATTTTACATTCAAGTATAATATCAGTTTGAAAGTCTGGTATATCTTGAGGTGGAGTTAAATATGTTACAATATTTAATATAGTTTTATATTGTATATTAAATTTATTTTTTGGGAACTTTTTGATTGAGGGGAATGGAAAGTTATATATTTTGTTTGGAGCATCTGGAATTTTAAGACGATTTTGGGTGCAATAACGTAGGTTTCTTATGATAATTTCTAGGTCTAAAGGTATTGTTTTTGAGAGAGTAATAGCTGCTTCGTAAGATATTGTTTTATAGGATCTGGAAATATTAATGCAATATAATCTTTGAATACGTTTTAATATTTTTTGAAGGTATGGCCGAGAGGCGAGGAGATGCCAAAATGCTGATGAACAATATTTAAATAAAGATCCAATTACTGAGTTGTACATAATTCTACGTGCCCAAGTTTTTTGACCCCAATTATTTTGACAAATTTTTGTTAATTTATAAATGATTTTCAAAGATTTAGATGCAAGATTTTCAAAATGAGGCTTAAAAGTTAATTTATTGTCCAAAGTTATACCAAGATATTTGAATTGTGTAAAATGTTGAAGTGGGGTAAGATTAATTTGAATGTTAGGAAGGTTGATCCAATGCTTTTGTTTAATTTCGGTGAACAGAGTAAATGTGCATTTGCTAAGGTTTAAGGTAAGAGCTGCATAGGTAAGCCAGTCATTAATCTCATCTAATATTTCATTGGTTAGGTTTTCCAAGTCTGGTAGATTTTTTTCATTAGAAATAATTAGGATATCATCGGCATAGGCAATTAATATGTATTTTAAACCTTGCCTCTTTGCTTTAGAATTTAGGTGGATTAGAATTTCATTTATAACAATGTTCCAAAGGGTGGGTCCTAAAACTGATCCTTGTGGGCAACCACGTTTTAATTTTCTTTTTACTTTGTGTTTACGGTAATTACCATTGTGTTTACGGTAATGGACCTTGTGTTTTGGTAATTACCTTTGTGTTTACGGTAATTACCACTGTGTTTGCTGTATTTCCTGTTGATTTTACGGTAATTACCATCGTATTTGCGGTAATTATCCTAGGATTTACTGTAATTACAGTTAAAGTTATATTTTAAATTTAAATTACCAGTAATGAACACGATTCGAATCGTAATTTCTTATTCGTGAAAAGTAATCGAATCAATTTTTGAAGTATTCGGGAACAAGAGTGATTCGAAGAGATTCGGATCAAATTTCCTATAATTCATTGTTTGAAAATTGAAATTATTGATTGGATCATTTTTTAGGTTTCTTGTTAAAAATTTTACATTTCGAATTGAAACGATCAAAAAATTCCAGCTGTGTAGTAAATTTTCAATTTTTAACCCTCTGTAATATGTTATTAAGAATTTTATCGTAAACCAACTAAACAAGGCTGTAAGCGTTCAAAAAAAATTGACAAAATTTGATCCAAATCGAAAATTGTTAAATTTATTCGCGATTTGTAATTCGAATCTTATTTTGTCAGATTCAAAAGGTCTGAAATTCGAAGAGATTCGAATTGTCGAAATCGGATATGATTTGCGATTCGAATAATTCTTTCCAATAATACTGAAAATAACTATAAGAATATTTGAATTATCATAATTAACATTACTGTTAGAACCACAACCCCTTGAATTCGTCACAAATATTATTGAATTACTGTAATTACCGCGTAATTACAGCAATTAATTAAAATTACCGTAATCGCCGTCAAAATTACGGTAATTACCAGAACAAATTTGGTAATTACCCTTGTATTACCGTAATCAACGCGAATTACCATTGAAGTAGGTACCTAAATTACGTTGAATTTACAGTGATCACGTCATAGAATTGCAGAAATTATTATTAAAATTACCGTAAATAACATTGAAATTACTGTGAATATCATCAAAACAACTATACTGACCTCTAAAGTTACGGTTCTTACCGATGAAAGCCATGATAACCACAATTCTTGAATTTATCGTAATTACCATTGATTTTACCGTAATTACCAATTACCATTGACTTTACCGGAATTACCAATTACCATTGACTTTACCAGAATTACCAATTACCATCGACCTTACCGTAATTACAAATTACCATTGGCTTTACCGTAATTACCAATTACCATTGACTTTACCGTAATTACCAATTACCATTGACTTCAGGGTTTCAAAAACGTTATGAAAACGAAAACAGAAAACAGAAAAAACGGTATTTTTTCAACACTTTACAAAAACGAAAAAAACGAAAACAAAATTGTACAGATAACGTTAAACAAAAAACCACAATTTCTTTTCGTTTTTAATTTTTTTTTCGACATTTTGGTAGTGACAAGGTGATTTAAATTGATTTTCGAATCTATACAGACCTGTGGTGGGATGATGGGGTATAAATTTTTAAAATGAAATATTTAGGGTACGAAAAGCTCAAGATTTTCATACTCCAACTCTCAAAAATCAAGTGAAAAACAGTTAAAAGTCAATTTACAATGGCGAAATCTTAAAAAATTGATTTTTTCAATCATAAAAAAGCCAAGATTTCATAGAGAAATGAGAAATATAAAAATGAAAACTGAACCTGTCTTTGTATTTTTCGTTAGTAATGAGTTACCATAATAACTTGATGAGATAATGGCTGTTCATTTTTTATTCCAATTTATGAAGAAATTCCTTAAAAAATACATTTTGCCCATTCCTTGTTCTTCTGATAAATTTTTCGACTTTTCATCGTTATATGTCATTACTACGTATTCTCATTTTTACTTTGAAAAAAAAATTCAAAAACGAAAAAAAAAACGTTTTTAAAAAACAAACACGTTATAATTTTACTAAAAACGAAAAGAGCAAAAATGAAAACTGAAACTGTAAAAACAAAAACGAAAACGAAAACCCAAAAATTTAACGTTTTTGAAACCCTGATTGACCTTACCGTAATTACCAATTACCATTGATTTTACCGTAATTACTAATTACCATTGACGGTATCGTAATTACCAATTACCATTGACTTTACCGTAATTACCAATTACCATTGACTTTATCGTAATTCCCAATTACCATTGACTTTATCGTAATTACCAATTACCATTGACTTTATCGTAATTACCAATTACCATTGACTTTACCGTAATTACCAATTACCATTGACTTTACCGTAATTACCAATTACCATTGACTTTACCGTAATTACCAATTACCATTGACTTTACCGTTACCGTAATTACCAATTACCATTGACTTTACCGTAATTATCAATTACCATTGCTTTACCGTAATTACCAATTACCATTGACTTACCGTAATTACCAATTACCATTGATTTTACCGTGATTACCTTTGATTTTACCATAATTACAGTTCATTTTACCATAATAACAGTTGATTTTTACCGTAATTATTAGTCTATGATCCAAACGCGAAAAAGTGTTCATCCAGCGATCTTTTTTGAGAACCAAAAAAATGAGCTGCCAAAATGTCGGTACTATCCGCCTCATTCGAAAAAGTGCAGTTTCAGATTTTTAACCCTGCACAATAGGGGGGTGGACCCCTAAAAAGGTGATTTAGGGGACATGGTCCGAACCAAAAAAAATCGACGGATTTGGGTTGAGGAACTTCTCCCGATACCGAATATGTAATTTTTTTCCGTTGCACCCTGCACAACTGCATTTTATTGCACTTCAAGTGCAATTTTTATGCATTTTGGACGATTTTTGACAGTAAAAGAGCCCTCCTATCCAAAATATAGGTGAGAACCAAAAAATACTCGTCAATTTTGTTGAATGTAGTCATTTAAAGTCCATTCCCGCAAAAATGGGCGAAAAATTCCTGCACAATGCGAAGTAATGAAAATGAACAGGTTGGTCACCCCATCCCCCACCAAAATTAAGTTATGGAATACTTGCTCAAAAATGGCAATGCGATACATCAAAATGGGTCAAAATTTCGCGCTGAATCCGAAAATCATCATCATTTTTGATTTCGACCCCCCTCGGTGGAGTTCTGCCTCCAAACTTGAATTTAAGGGGAAAATAAAGAATTTACATCATTTAAATGAAACGTAATTGGAATATACGCAAATCAAACAATTGTGGTTGATTGATCTCAACTTTCAGCATACCTTGACCCCCCAAAAAAATTTCCAACCCTCATCCCTCCCACCCCCGCCAAATTATAATAAAAAACATTAATTTAAAAACAGCGATGCGGCATATCGAAATGGTTTAAAATTTCGCGCTGAGTTCGAAAATGGTAATAATTTTTGAATTTGACCCCCCTCGGTGGAATTCTGCCCCCAAACTTGAATTTGAGGGGGAAACTGAAGATTTGACATCATTTAAATGAAACGTAATTGGAATATACGCAAATCAAACAATTGTGGTTGATTGATCTTTACTTTCAGCATACCTTGATTCTCCCAAAAAAATTTCCAACCCTCATCCCTCCCACCCCCGCCAAATTATAATAAAAACATTAATTTAAAAACAGCGATGCGGCATATCGAAATGGTTTAAAATTTCGCGCTGAGTTCGAAAATGGTAATAATTTTTGAATTTGACCCCCCTCGGGTGGAATTCTGCACCAAAACTTGAATTTTTGAGGGGGAAACTGAAGATTTGACATCATTTAAATGAAACGTAATTGAAATTTACGCAAATCAGACAATTGTGGTTGATTGATTTCAACTTTCAGCATACCTTGGCCCCCTAAAAAATTTCCAACTCTCATCTCTCCCACCCCGCCAAATTATAATACAAAAACATTAATTTAAAAAACAGCGATGCGGCATATCGAAATGGTTTAAAATTTCGCGCTGAGTTCGAAAATGCGGTAATCATTTTTTGAATTTGACCCCCCTCGGTGGAGTTTTTCCCTCAAACTACAATTGAAGGGGTAAAAAGGAATAATTGACCTTCTTAGATGAAACGTAATTGCAATTTACACTCGCCAGGCTGTAGCAGTCGATGAGTTCCAATTCTGCAGCATATATATGTAGACTCAAAAAAATGTCTACCCCTCGCACCTCCCGCCCCTGCGGCATCATCCCTGATGAAAACATTTGAGGAGCTTGGTATCAAAGTGAGACATACGCCAGTGACACTCTACGAAAAAATGGACCGTATGTGTCAGAAAAAACTTTCTAATTTTCTTAACAGATTTTGTTCTTCAGCAGTTAGAGAACAAGAAATGGAAAAAAAATTTCTGACATATAAGGCCCATTTTGTCGTAGAGTGTCACTGGCGTATGTCTCACTTTGTTGTCAAGCTCCTCATCTAGTTTATAACATAGCAGTGTGACATTTTACAATGCCTTAAAATTTCGCGCTCAAGCTAAGTATATGTAGTTCATTGGAGGATGCCGAGTGCATTTAAGTCTGTCAGTGGCGTAGTGTTTTTCTTTTTTTTCAACAGTCAAAAAAAATGACAACAATTTTTTTCTTGAAAAATGAAAAGACATTAGGAAATGAAAAAAAGAAAGGACAGGTCAAATTAAAAAATTACTACGATTTTCGAACTCAGCGCGAAATTTTAAGGTATTTTAAAATGTCACACGGCTATGTCATAAAATAAATGTTTTGATCATGTATGATGCCGCAGGGGCGGAAGGTGCGAGGGGTAGAAATTTTTTGAGTTGATATATGCTGCAGAATTGGAACTCATCGACTACTACAGCCTGGCGCGTGCAAATTGCAATTACGTTTCATCTAATAAGGTCCATTATTCATTTTTACCCCTTCAAATTGTAGTTTGGTGGCAGAATTCCACCGAGGGGGGTCAAATTCAAAAATTATTACCATTTTCGAACTCAGCGCGAAATTTTAAACCATTTCGATATGCCGCATCGCTGTTTTTAAATTAATGTTTTTATTATAATTTGGCGGGGGTGGGAGGGATGAGGGTTGGAAATTTTTTTGGGAGAATCAAGGTATGCTGAAAGTAAAGATCAATCAACCACAATTGTTTGATTTGCGTATATTCCAATTACGTTTCATTTAAATGATGTCAAATCTTCAGTTTCCCCCTCAAATTCAAGTTTGGGGGCAGAATTCCACCGAGGGGGGTCAAATTCAAAAATTATTACCATTTTCGAACTCAGCGCGAAATTTTAAACCATTTCGATATGCCGCATCGCTGTTTTTAAATTAATGTTTTTATTATAATTTGGCGGGGGTGGGAGGGATGAGGGTTGGAAATTTTTTTGGGGGGTCAAGGTATGCTGAAAGTTGAGATCAATCAACCACAATTGTTTGATTTGCGTATATTCCAATTACGTTTCATTTAAATGATGTAAATTCTTTATTTTCCCCCTTAAATTCAAGTTTGGAGGCAGAACTCCACCGAGGGGGGTCGAAATCAAAAATGATGATGATTTTCGGATTCAGCGCGAAATTTTGACCCATTTTGATGTATCGCATTGCCATTTTTGAGCAAGTATTCCATGACTTAATTTTGGTGGGGGGATGGGGTGACCAACCTGTTCATTTTCATTACTTCGCATTGTGCAGGAATTTTTCGCCCATTTTTGCGGGAATGGACTTTAAATGACTACATTCAACAAAATTGACGAGTATTTTTTGGTTCTCACCTATATTTTGGATAGGAGGGCTCTTTTACTGTCAAAAATCGTCCAAAATGCATAAAAATTGCACTTGAAGTGCAATAAAATGCAGTTGTGCAGGGTGCAACGGAAAAAAATTACATATTCGGTATCGGGAGAAGTTCCTCAACCCAAATCCGTCGATTTTTTTTGGTTCGGACCATGTCCCCTAAATCACCTTTTTAGGGGTCTACCCCCCTATTGTGCAGGGTTAAAAATCTGAAACTGCACTTTTTCGAATGAGGCGGATAGTACCGACATTTTGGCAGCTCATTTTTTTGGTTCTCAAAAAAGATCGCTGAATTCGATTTCTAGAGCACTTTTTCATGTTTGGATCATAGACTATATAACTAACCGCTGATTTCACCGAAATTACCATTGATTTTACAGTAATTCCATTAGATTTGACGGAAATTACCATTGTATTTACGGTCATAACTCTTGTTTTTTTTATATTGTATTCACGGTAATTACCAATAATTAATTGAAGTGTTGTATTGTAATTACCATTTTTTGAATACAAGTACACGCAAAAAAATAATAATAGAAAATATTAAAAAAATTAGTAAATTTCATTTTAAAAAATTTATTAATGTATTTTTTTTAAATGTATCTTAATTTTCTTTGAAAGTACATACTTATTATATGATAATTACATTGAAATAATGGTAAATACCTTGACATTACTGTTTTACTAACACATTGATAGGAATTACCTTAAAAATTACTATAATTACTAATATTTTACTTTTTGAATACTTTTTCTCGTGTACCTATTATGGAATTTTTGGTGAATATTTTTGCAAATTGAATAATTTTTCTCAAGTTTTACGATGTTTCGTCGAATTTGACTTCATTTTAAATTATTTTTTCGACGTTTTAAACAAATAATTTTCCCCATAATCAAGTTATTTTTTGTGATTTTTAATCAAATTTTCTGAATCATCAAAAATTAGAGAAAAACACCAGCACGAAAAACCAATTGAAACCTAATGAAAGCCTGCCAGTGTTGAGCTCTTCAGCTGGTTCCAGACTATTTGCGTTTTCGCAGGTGATTCGCGAATCGTGAATCCGGAAATGCGATTTTATGCAAAATAACTATTCCTATTTTTCACGAAATCGCATTTCGAAATTCACATTGGTACATTACATATTTCTGCCACAAATTCTATAATGCATGTAAAAAATGTCAATTTCGTTCGATTCCTCCTTGAACAACCACATACCAACAATATTTTTCACACCTCCATACCTCCTCGTACTTTATCTATAATCTCAGTTCCCCTCGACCCCTCGCAACAGTTCAATATTTAACCCAAGTCGTATAAAAATACTGTTCATTAACACCCTCACGAGGGACATGACGATAACATTGAGAAAGGAAAGATAAAGGCGAAAGTGTGGGAGCTTCGCTCGCCGTCGCGACTTTTCATCGTACATCGAAAATACATAAAATATGTCAAACAAACGTCACAATCGACCCCGCCTATGCGTATACGAAAAAGGTCGTAAAAATCGTACCGCCGCGTCCGTCCGCAATTTCTTCGTAATTATTTCTTTTTAACGATCGCTCACGTAATTCCATTGTCACCCTCTGTCGGACCTCGGGCATTACGTATCGTACAGACAAACTAATTTGCGGTTGCGACGCGGCCCGGCCGCCTTTCCCATTTCATTAACGGTGTCCAATTTGTCGTATACGTCGTTCCATTTCTCTCTCGTATTCCTGCACGAGAGGCTTTTCCCGATGGCCTTTTTTTTCTGTTCCTCTGTCTCTGCTGTGCGGTGCACCACACAGACCTCGCGTAGGTAGCAACTGTACTCCGCACGAATGAGTCTTTTTCTTCTCGTTTTTACGTCGTTTTTCCTTATTATCGCTGCCGAACCGTTTGGGCGGCGTTTTTATTACGGCCGTCCGGACGCCGCAACGCGAAGCACGAGTATTGTACTTGTCGTCAGGTGTTCTCGGTTCCCATCATTTGTACGCGGCCTTTCGTCGTCGCTAATTTACTATATACACGAGTTTATAAGTATACTAGGTACATATAAGGCAGGAATTGCTTACTTTTAACCTCGAACTAAATATACGCCACATTCGAAGCAACTAATTCAAATGTAGTTTGTACGTGTGGTGTATGAAAGGATAGTGTACGGTTTCCTTTTCTTTTTCTGGTGCTTTTTTGCCAGCCTTTGGTTCGCTTTCTGTGGATGAAATTTTCCAACGTCTTAGTGCGTAATAGAAGACGTTAGATTTTATGTATCGCAGTGGCATAGCCATAAGTATATTTTTCATGTTTGGTTAACCTCGTATTCGCGTGCTGGTTTGTCAAAATTGACGCAAATCACGAAACTAGCAACTAAACTGAGAATTTTTTCTGATTTTTATGACTTACCTGGCAATATTGAATTTTTTCATCTTGAAAAAATTGCCCCATGTCCTCCCTCGTCGTAGTACGTAATAAAATTCGAAAATGAAGTGCAGAATGAGCAGGGGTGAGGAGCAAAATGCTGCCAAGTTCGAAATACGTTCTTCACTTCATATCAAGAGTGTCGCTGTGATAATTGAGAAAGCATAAAAAAAGTCGAGAAATCAAAAGAAAAGTATTGGTGGATTCCAGGATCTAGGGCTTCTCTGGCCCCTCCTCATTCTCGAAAATAAACACAATGGGTAATAAAATTTCGAGGGGAAATAAAGTTCGAGTTCAAAATTTCATAAAAGTTGAATTTTTTTTAGCAATATTGGTATTGAAAATTTCATCAAAGGCCAAATTTGACATTTTTTGGGAAAACTAAAAATTTTCTGGAAGAACTGGCCTCTGTTGGCTTCCATTTCCTAATGTTACTGATTCTCATTACCATCATAAATTAACATTTCCTCAGTGAAAGTAGAATTTTGAGATTATAGAATACAATTAGAACAAGTTCAAGGTTTGCTACAACGAAAAAGTTGAAAATCTTCCAATGATTTGCCAAAATCGTTTGAAAATTTTACGTAGCAAGGAAAAAAGAAAGGAGTTAAAGGAATGGAAAAGAGAGAGCTAGGATATTGAAATAAAAATAATATACTTTATATTTAAGTAAATAATTTTCGTATCATTTAGCTGGACGAGTTCTTAGAGGAATGAGCCCCCTCCCACCTTCAAAAAACAAAATTATTTCTTTAAAAGAATCGTCAAAAGAACCAGGAGAATTAAATGATTTCAAAAAGTTTAAAAAATTCGAATACCGAAGCTTAAAAAAATTATTCAATTTGAAATCCAAATAAATTGGATTGCATAAAAAATGTAGGCAGATGTCCAATGCAATAATTTTTTTTTTAATTATAAAATAGATTGAATAATTATTGGTTTAAAATAATCCAAAAATTGTTTTAATAGTAAATAAATTCTCAAAATAACGAAAAAAGCTCAAATTTTTTTAACATTCCCAAAATTTGTATAATGTAGCGTGAAAATTGTTGAAAAAGGAGCACAAAGTATTTAAGATATCACATAAATCACTTGAAGTATTGTAAGGGTTCATTAAAAAATTTTAAAATATAAAATATGTTGAAAATGACAAAGATCGTTAAATTATGTAATAAAATTAGCATTTTATGTATGTAATTTGCTGAAAATATCACAAAGTAAAACGCCTATCGATCGTTTGAAAAAAAATTAAGCTCGAAGAATTTTAAAAAGTCATCGTTTCGAAGGATTGAATATTGGGTAAGGGCGAAGGAGGGGGAAGGAGTTGTGACAATTTAGCAATTTTGTAGGATGAAAAATCAAAATTTATTTTTTAATTTAACCAAAAAAATTAAATGAGAAAAAAATCGAAATCATTTAAAAAATTACAAAAAATAAAATTGGGATTCAAGATTGTTGGGCGAAATTTTTGAAGTTCAATAAAATTGT
Organism: Pseudococcus viburni; assembly: GCA_033439095.1. NCBI lineage: Eukaryota > Metazoa > Arthropoda > Insecta > Hemiptera > Pseudococcidae > Pseudococcus > Pseudococcus viburni. The sequence goes on along the minus strand of JAVBJF010000282.1, from coordinate 187,467 downwards.
CAAAATTGAAACGAGCATAATTCTTAGGTAGATACCTGAATTTTTTTTTCAATGATGTACTTTCTGAAATTTGGTGAATGAAGGTTAATTTCTGTTTTGATTTTTTTCGAACCGAAACTGGGAGAAAAATCGAAAATTTCTAAATTAAATATAATTTTTTCTGATTTTTTCATCTCAAAGTATGATTTTTTCTTTTCAAAATGAAAATTCTCGGAAAAAGGTCATCACTCTTCAATATTTTCCGACTAAAAAAAAACATAATTTCGTTTTTTGTTTAGGAAAGCTATCCCCTCTACCCCTCGTTTGATCCGGTTCTGGGGGATTTTGGCCAATTTTTTGGAGGGGGAGGGGAGATGTAGATTATTAAAAGTTCAGATGATACTTATTTTCAAACTTTTCCATATGTACTTAGGTATTCTTGTGGATAAAACTGTGATTTCTTCAGAAATATTTACTTTAGTCCTTTTTTTTTTTACTTTTTTCCTGAAAATATTCAACGTAGGTAATAGAGTAGAAAATTTATTTTTCTTTTATAAGGCAACGAACCCTTTTTATAATTCTTCCTAGTGTCAATCAGTAATTTTTCATCCCCCTCATTACGGATTTCAGAGTCGATGCAAAAGCTGGATGGGGGGGGGGGGTAATTCTAGCTACCAATTTCACAAAAATTATTCTGTGTTTCGTATCACTGAAGAAAAATTTGAAAATAGGTATCACCTCAACTTTTTATAAACAACCCCCCCTCCCTCCCTCCAAAAAGTCAGCCAAAATCGCCCAAGGTCGGATCAAAAGACGGGTGAAAAACATGACTTTCCTCAAAAAAAATAATTTTTTGTCGGAAAATGTTGAAGAGTGATGACTTTTTCTGCGAATTTTTATTTTGAGTAAAAACAAGTGAAAGAAATCGAACTTCGAGCTGAAAAAATCAGGAAAATTAAAATTTATATTTCATTTAGAAATTTTTGATTTTTCTCCCAACATTAAACGAAGAAAATTTTTTAGTAAAATTAAACGGTAAAAACATTCACTGAAATTGAACAATGAAAACATTTTTCTGAAATTAAATACTGAATAAATTTCACTTATAATAAGGGGAAAAATTCGCTGAAATTACACAGTGAAAAAATTTCACTGAAAATGACGAAATTTCACTGAAAATAATAAGTGAAAAATTTCACTAAAAAAATGAGGGGGAAAGTAAACGGTAAAAAAGTTCACTGAAATTGAACAAAGAAATTAAACGGTGAAAAAATTTCACTGAAATTGAACGATGAAAAAATGTCATTGAAATTAAACTGTAAAAAAATGTCACTGAAATTAAGGTACTGAATAAATTTCACTAATAATGAGGGGGAAATTCACTGAAACTGAAATTGAACATTGAAAAAATTTTACTGAAAATTATGAGTAATTGAAAAATTTCACTAAAAACAATGAGGAGGAAAAATTTCACGGAAATTGAACGGTGAAAAAGTGTTACTGTAAGTAATAAGTGAAAATTTTCATTAAAAATAATAAAGGGTAAATTTCACTGAAACTAAACAAGGAAAAATTTCACTGAAATTAAAGATGAAAAATTTTACTGAAATTGAACGAAGAAAAAAGTTCATTGAATCGGTGAAAGAATTTACTGAAATCAAACGATGAAAAAATTCACTGAAATTGAACGATGAAAAAATTTCACTGAAATTAAACGGTGGAAAAATTCTGAATAAATTTCACTAATGATGAGGGGAAAAATTCACTGAAATTAAACAGTGAAAAAACTTCACTGAAAATGATGAGTAATTGAAAAATTTCACTAAAAATAATGTGAGAAAAAATTTTACTGAAATTAAGCAGTGAAGAAATTTACTGAAATTGAACGATGAAAATTTTTTACTGAAATTAAACAGTGAAAAAATTTCACTGCAATTGAATACTGAAATTTTTCTTGGTTTTAATTACCTACCGAAACTGGCTTATTGACCGTCACTGACCTCATGCCCGAACAATCGGTCTCAAGTGGAACCTGAAAATTGAAGATTCGAACCGATTTCCGAAATTTCATCAATATTCAAACTCGAAGTATCGCCCTAAAAATGAAAAAAAAAAAAAATCAAGAGCATCGTTTGCTAAAAAAATTGATACTCTTTTATCGTTTATCACGCCTCGGTCGCGGCTGCAAAATCCACGATTCGAAAATAAGATAAACAGAAAGAATTTGCCATCTCCGCAGCATCCCTTTGGACCAACGAAACATCGCCTGGCCGCTTCAAAGGTAAAAAGCCAACTTCGCAAGTTGTACTGGCATGGCAGTGGCAGGTACACAAAGTATACATAGACATACCTACGAGGCGTAGAAAAACGTGAGAACTGCGGCGGAAGAAAGGAATCAACAAAGGACACTTCAGAAATTATTGCCGAAAGTAGTAAGAGCTTACGGTTGGAATAGCAATGTAACGGGCGAAGGAAATGAATTGTGAAAAAGGTCCGTTCTACGGCGAATTCTAAGGGGAGGACAAAAGTTTTTGGAAATAACGCTAAGTATGCAACTTGTATAAACGTCACGTAAACAGTATCGTCTATACCTCAAAAGGGATCATGAATCACACGGGTTTTCCTGCTCTGCGGTGCTGGCCCGTGCCCTCGCCAGCGCCACTTCCTTCGACTGTGTACTTACAGCGCAACGACCATGAAGGGGCGAGGGGAGGAGAACGAAAACGGCGGTACTATTTCTTAACCCATAAGTATTTATCACCGTTTAGGACATATGCCATTGCTAATTCCGCTACTCGTATAAACACCGAGTAATTTCTTTCGAAATTCCACGCCTTAGTTGGCCCCGGAGCCGCCGCCGCCTCCACAATGCGCTCTCAAAACGTGCTCTTGGACGGTGCGGCGAGCAGTTGGAATAGGTACCGGAGTATACAGCGCGTTTATATAAATCTTTTTCCGAACGATATTTACGTTCGAACCGATGCAATTTGTTATTCGTATTTTATACCGAAACGATCATTGTGAGAATCACGTTATGGGCTGCGCGCTTCTCGGACCGGAACCCGTGCTGGAGTCGCTGCCGCTGTCTTATGTACTCGTGTCCGTGTCCGCGTCCGTTCGCTTTGCTCATGGGCCGCAAATATTCGATACGATTTTGTTTTACCGCAGCTGTGGAACTTCGTAAGAATTCACGATTTATCGACGTGTACCCTATCTGCGGTCCGATTACAGGCGGAGCTGGTCCAATCGCGGTCGAAGCTCCATGGAGTCGAAATGGTTGCATAGGTGGCGTAATTAAGGAGCGGAGAGCGGTTGAGTTTTAATGAAAATGTCGGGGTATTTTTTTTGTAGATTTTGGGGGTTTGTTTGATTTTTTTGGATCGAGATTCGGTGGATTTTTGGAGCTTATCTACGGTCACGAGGAGAAAAGGATATTTTTGAGTTGATTGTATAGAGCCTGTTTGAATGGACTTGGACCATGAATAGTTGAGATTTTTAAGGAACTCTGTGCAGAAAAAATGGGGACCCAAGGGGAAGAAATGTGATAGCAAAAAAAAGTTTTCGGATGTTGATTGAGCCAAATTATTTGTTTTAGGGCCCTGGCGTTGAGGAGAGAATTTTTTAGCTCCAGTGGGCCTTCGCGAGCCCCCAAGAAAACTCAGTTCCGGGAGGAACCTCCCCCCCTCGATTCAGGCCTGCATTTCTTTTACCTACTCTCTCAATTATAAATCAGTGAAAATTACCGAAAATCACTGAGAAATAGTCAGAATTGCAGAACAGGAGAAAATCAGTGAAAAATTTTTCACTGAAAACAAATCAGTGAAAGAAAATCACTGGAAATCAGTGAAAATTCACTGAAAACTCAGTGATATTTATGAAATTGACTGAAAAATCTGTGAAATTCTTTGAATAATCAGTGAAAAATCACTGAAAATCAGTGAATTTCACTGATTTTTCCTGTGCTGCAATTCTGACTGTTTATCAGTGATTTTTCACTGATTCGGAATGAGAGAGTACTCTCTCATTTTTGAATCAGTGAAATTTATCAAAAAACACTGAAAAACAGTCAGAATTGCAGCACAGTACTCTCTCATTTATAGATCAGTGAAAATGATCGAAAATCACTGAGAAACAGTCAGAATTGCAGCGCAGAAGAAAACCAGTGAAAAAATTTTCACTGAAAATAAATCAGCGACAAAAATCACTGGGAGATCAGTGAAAATTCACTGACAAATCAGTGACATTCATGAAATTCATTGGAAAATCAGTGAAAATTCACTGACAAATCAGTGAAATTCATAAAATTGGCTGGAAAATCGGTGAAAATTAACTGAAAAACCATTGAATTTCGCTGATTTTTCCTATCAGTGACTTTTCACTGATTCAGAATGAGAGAGTAATGAATCAGTGAAAAAAATTTCACTGAGAGCAAGTCAGTGAAATGAAATCGGTGAAAATTCACTCGTAACGTAACGCTTTTCAAATTTTTGACCCCCACCCCTAAGGCATATCCATGTCAAAACTCAGTGAAATTCTTCAAATGGTCAGTGAAAACATTGAAAATCAGTGAATTTCAGTGATTTTTCCTGTGCTGCAATTCTGACTGTTTATCAGTGACTTTTCACTGATTCAGAATGAGAGAGTAGATCAATTGAGTATTGAACTCACACTCTTTGTATTCTTTTATAAATCGAGATTCTTTACCAATTTCCAAATAATAAAAAAAACTGCTGAACTTTTATTTTCCAAAGGTCAAACTTGGTGTTATGGAAATCAGTAGATGTATTTTTGTGAATTTACGAAATTATGATGAAAGATTTTTGTGGAGTTGAGGTTACATTACAAACGTGCTCTTAACAATCGAATATCAACACTCGTTTTAAATTTCTATTAGGTTGAAATTATTTTCTACCAACATTTCTGGTTGCGGAGATTCGCATTTGCTTGTTTTGGCAATCTTTGAGCTTAGCAAGATCTCATATGACCGATCGAAAAAAAACATATAAGTACGTACCTATCTTGAATCTTGATTAAAACTGGTGAGATAGTTCTTTTTGATTGGAGACCCCCCCCCCCCCCAAAAAAAAAATCCAAGCCCAACAGCTCAAAGGGAAATGGACTTGTGAAACCTCAAAAAAAAACGCGATTTTCTAATGATTTTGGGAAGTGCTACTTCTAAGGTTCGTATTGGCACGAAAAATCACACGTGAAATCACGAAAAAGATTCGAGATTTTGAAAAAAAGTATAATTATGTAACGAACTCCAAAGTCATTGAATTTTTTCATCATGGTATTGAAATATAAATTACCTATTATTTTTTTTCTTCTAAAAACCACAAAAAATTTTATAGGTATCTGGGTCGGGGTTGAAGATCTCGCCTCCTTTTCTGGACTGAAATGTCGATTGCTTGAAAATTGAAGTGAAAAAATTTTCAAAGATTTTGTCCTTCGCTCTTCTCCGGCTCGATGAATTAGCATAATTCGTTCTGAAAGAATTGTACGAGCTCACTCTTTCCATCCCAGTCAATTTAATATTTTCGAAACAAAAAAAAAATTTTCCTTTCATTTTTCAGGAAGCTTACTTAATTTCGGCTAAAAATATTTGTTTTAAATCATGAAAGGCACGAATAGGATTTTCGAAAAATTTGGATTTTTTGGGGGTAGATGTCATCAATATGGGATTTTTTTAGAAATATAAAAAATATCACGAAAAAATCAGAATAAACGGGGATTTTTGTACGAATCTTAGAAAGGTGCGATTTGAGTTTCTACTTCTTCCTGACCATTGATTTCAAAAAGTAATACCACTTTTTGCCTTCTACAGGACTGAAAAGAGTTGCCCATAGAACGCAAATTTGACGAATTTTCGATTTCACCAAATTCAAATCTCCCGTTTTAACACCTTAAAATCGAGTCAAAACTATTTTTATTGCCTAGAATAATTTTTGATGAAATTTTTCAAGAAAATTTCATATGGCAGTGCTCCCCGGCATTTTATTTCATACAATTTTCATAAAATTCAATAATTTTTTGATCATTGTAAAAAAAAGTTTAATTAATTTTTTTGGAAATTTTTTGTAGCGGTGTTACCAACGGAAATTTTATAGGAATTACGTAAATCAGAATGCAGTTGGCAGCACTGCCATGATTTTTTTTTGAAGAATTCTCTTAAGAATTATTCTTTGTGACTAAAAATATTTTTTGGTTTAATTTTGAGTTTTTGAAAAAGCATTTGAATTTTGGGTGGGGGGAGGGGGGTGACGATGAGGTTCCCATTAAGTGTGACTCAACTCGTAAGTGGCAAAAAGTCATATTTTTTTCAAAAATTACCCCTATTTGAACTTTCCTTACCTACTCTGTTTCCTTTTTGAACTGAGGATTCAAAGATTTTTAGCAGGTTCGTTACTCGAAATAAACTACCTCGCCAATTCTCAGAGACATCCTAGTGAAGTCACTTCTTAGAAATCTGGTCACTTTTTGTCCATATTTACGCCTGAAGTCACTTTAGTCACTTTTTACACCTCAAAAGTCACCTGTTTCCGATCTTTTAAGAAAAAAATACTCGTTTTCCTAATTTTCAAGTCATACCTAAATTGCTATTTTTCAAAATTTTTCCTAAAATTGATTGTTGCTTATGTCGTTTTAGTTAATCTTTGAAATTTTTGTAGATGCTGTTAAAAAATTTTAGTCACTAAAAAATTCAATTTTTGGTCACTTTTAGCTCCTGTAAGTCACTTTTTTAATCAAAATTTGCCACTAAAATTATTATTTTTGAAAATTACGTTGTGATGCCTGTTTTTATCAAAATTCTAATCTCACAATTCATGCTGTGTTTTGTAATATTTTAGACATGTAGTCAGATTCATTAGTACTGTGTAGTACACTAAAAAAAACAAAAATGAATTTTATTCAAAAAAATAATAACGGGGCACCATTCACAAAATTGGAAACATTTATTCTGAAAAAAATAATATTTTTCGCAAAATTTAGCAAAATTTATTTCGATGCAATAAATCTTACCAAATTTTGCGATTGGTGCCCCGTTATTACTTTTTTGGATGAAATTTATCATTTTTTCCAACACTTTTTATTTATTTTTCATTTCTCGTTTTTTTCAGTTTAACCATCACTTTTTTGACAGGGTTTGCTATTGGTATGTAACACAACTAAACGTCACCGAAGGCACAGAGAAAGAGACTAGATTTTTAGGTTTGCATGATTAAATACCTTGAAAGTTTTTTTTTAGTCCAAAAGGATTTTTGGCAAGGTTCTTTCTTCTCTTTACTGGGGGGGGGGGGGAGGAATTTAATTTCAAACCATATACCAGCAAAACATGAGGAAAACCCTCATAAAAAAATTATACCAAAACATTTTTAAAATGACAGTAAAAAGATTTTCGATGCTCTTGAATCAATTTCTGGTATTATTTTGACCCAAACCCTGAAGCCAACCATCAGAGGGTGGGGGTGGATCCAAAATTGTATAATTTTTCACTTATCGAGTGAGGTATCGAAATTCATGGTTTTCGAACACCTGCATCCATTTTTTTGGGTCATTTTTACTCTAGGCGTAAAACTAGGCCTTCAGTTAAGCTAGGTATGACCAAAAATGAAATTTTTTCAATTTTGTCGAGTGAGGTATCAAAATCCATGTTTTTCGACTCCCCAAATCCATTTCTGATGCCATTTTTACCCTGACGTGAAAGCCTACTTTCAAGGGTGGGGGTGGTACCAAAATTGAAAAACTGTCACCGAAAAGTTCTCATTCTTGAACCCTCCTCTCACTTCAATAAAATAGTAAATTTTTCGATTTGGAGTAAAAATACCCTCAAAACTGCATCTTCTGTATAAATTCAAAGCAACGCTTACCGAAAACGTACCAAAAATGAGCAACGCGATCGCAACGTAGCACGTCGCGAACATGGAAAAAAAAGAGAAAGAAGGAAATTATCGGCGAATTATCGAGAAAGAGAGAAAACACAAGGGTGAGCGGTTTGAGGTCGAACGTGGGGTAATAATCGTTTATTCGATTATTTATACGTTAAAAATAGTAGCATCAGAAGCAACAGCAGTCGATATCTTGGGCGTAAGTATGAAATGTCTTCGGAATTGCGACTTATGCGCCTCACCGTGGCTCGTTCGCGAAAAGGGAGAAAAGGTTGAAAACATTAGACTGGGGCACGACTCTGCGGTATCGTATGAGACATTTATGCGAAGAGCATCATTTCACATATCGTTAAGGAGACGTAAGGCGAAGATGGTAAGCGAGATCGTATAAACAGGCAATGATATGGTTGTATGGTTTTTGAAGTGGCGTCGTTGCTCGGAAATAGTCGTGTAATGCTTGATAATGGTTATGTTTGTTATCCTATACTGTACGTTAAATGGGAGCGGTGCGGTGGCGGTTGTACACGACGATCTGGTATCTAGAGCTACATGTACTCTTGCCCGAGCCACCTACACCGGAGGAGTAGTCTTTTTGAGGTTGTAATTTTACATAGGTACGTATACGTTTTACCATTAGCGGATATGTTACAGTTGCGATCGATTTACCGGGTCCATGTGTATAGCTCGTTGGTCGGAATGCCCCTTTTTGATTTGCTGCACCGGTCTGTGGATATCGTTCGGAGGAAAGATGATACGGGCGTGAGTCTCGTATGGTAATCGTGAGCTATTATCTGGCCTGAATCTGGTCTCTGTGGTGTGATATTTGACGACTAATACGTTCGTCCTGCCAGACTCCTCCGCACCGAACGTGCGGTTACATCAAACGCGCGTGATGGATATGATGATGGACGATTAGCGCGTCGCTGTGCGGTGTACACTGGTACACGACGGTGTAATTAGGGATGTTATCATTTTCTTGCGCGGACCCGCGAGCTCTAAGGTGTAATTATGGACGGCGAACCGAGATGCGCGATAGGAGGAGCTTCGTGTATGCAAAATGTCTATATGGGATTTTTTCAACGTATGAAATACCTAATCGTGCATTGTCGACGACGTCTCGTAGGTTCCAAGTTCTAGGACGGTTCGATTTGCATGACTACCTTGAAAGGTCAATTGCGACGTAGACCTGTCTCTCATTTATAAATCAGTGAATATGATCGAAAATCATTGGAAAACAGTCAGAATTGCAGCACAGTAATAAATCGGTGAAAAAATTTCACTGAAAGCCAACTGATAAAATAGCTGAAAATCAGTGAAAATTCATTGAATAATCGGTAAAATCTCTGAAATCCATTGAAACATCAGTGAATTTCTTTGAAAAACCAGCAAAAATCCGCTGAAAATCAAATAATTTCGTCGATTTCCCCAGTGCTGCAATTCTGACTATTTATCATCGACTTTTCAATGATTCAAAATGAGAGAATTGATAAGATTTTGAAAAAAATTGAATTTTCAAACTTCACGACAATCAATGGATATGTCTGAAAATTGCAATGGAAAATGATCGCAAAAGTTGGAAAAAGTATGCTCTTTCTTTTTGAATAAATAAAAAATCAGTGATAAATCGTCAGAATTGCAGCACGAAAAAAATCAGAAAATTCTTTGTATTGATTTTCAGCTAATTTTCGTTGATTTTTCAAAGAATTTCACTTTCAGAAATTTTACTGGCTTTTCAATGAATTTTTGTGGATTTTTCAAAAAAAAATTCACTGTTTAATTTCCAGTAAACTTTTCACTGTTAATTTCAGTGAAACTTTTTACTGTTTAATTTCAGTGAACCTTTTCGCTGTTTAATTTCCGTTAAACTTTTCACTGTTTAATTTCAGTGAAAATTTTCGCATGTTCATTTTCAGTGATTTTTTCATTTTTTTTCACTGTTCAATTCCAGTGAAAATCTTATCACTTTAATTTTCGTGAATTTTTCCCCCTTCAATTTCAGTGAATGTTTTCACTGTTCAAGTTCAATGAATTTTTTTACTGTTTTATTTCAATAAATTTTTTCACTGTTTAATTTCAGTGAATTTTTTCATATTTTAATTTCAGTGAAACTTTTCACTGTTTAATTTCAGTGGAACGTTTCAATGTTTAATTTCAGTGAAAATTTTTACTGTTTACTTTCAGTGAAAACTTTCACTGTTTAATTTCAGTGAAACTTTTCACTATTTAATTTCAGTGAAAATTTTCGCATGTTCATTTTCAGTGATTTTTTCATTTTTTTCACTGTTCAATTCCAGTGAAAATTTATCACTTTAATTTTCGTGAATTTTTCCCTCTTTAATTTCAGTGAATGTTTTCACTGTTCAAGTTCAGTGATTTTTTTTACTGTTTCATTTCAATGAATTTTTTCACTGTTTAATTTCAGTTTAATTTCAGTGAATTTTTTCCCTCATTATTAATGAAATTTTTCTCTTACCATTTTTAGTGAAACTGATTCAGCATTCAATTTCAGTGAAATTTTTTCACCGTTTAATTTCAGTGAAATTTGTCAATTCTCATCATTTTCAGTGAATTTTTTCACTGTTTAATTTCAGTGAAATTTTCCCCTCATTATTAGTAAAATTTATTCAGACTCATTTCAGTGAAGTTTTTTCACAGTTCAATTTCAGTGAAATTTTTTCATAATTCAATTTCAGTGAATTTTTTCACAGTTTAATTTCAGTAAATTTTGTCACCGTTCAATTTCAGTGACAATTTTTTTCGTTCAATTTCTGTGAATTTTTTTACTGTTTAATTTCAATGAATTTTTTCACTGTTGATTTCCAGTAAATTTTTTCACTGTCCCATTTCAGTGAAATTTTTTCACTGTTCCATTTCAGTGAAATTTTTTCTTCGTTCAATTTCAGTGAATTTTCCTTTTCATTATTTTTAGCGAAATTTTTCATTCATTACTTTCATTAAAATTTTTTCACTGTTTGATTTCCGTAAGAAATTCACTGTTCAATTTCAGTGAAATTTTTTCCTCTCATTATTTTTAGTAAAAATTTTCAATTACTCATCATTTTGAGTAAAATTTTTTCACTGTTTAATTTCAGTGAATCCCCCTCCCCCATCATTAGTGAAATTTATTCGGTATTTCATTTCAGTGACATTTTTTCACCGTTTAATTTGAGTGACAATTTTTCATCGTTCAATTTCAGTGAATTTTCTCCTTCATTATTTTCAGTGAAATTTTTCACTATTTAATTTCCATAAAAAATTCAACGTTCAATTTCAGTGAAATTTTTTCACTGATTTATCACTGTTCTGTAATTCTGATTGGTTTCCAGTTACTTTCGATAATTTTCATTAAATTAATGAGTGAGTGGAACGTCAGAGAATAAAGTCTGTGTTGGGGGATCTGATGAGCTAAAAGAGATATCAAGGAATGACTTTTCCACAGTGAGCCAGAAGTCCCCCAGAATACCTATAATTCTATATTTCTGTCCCGATCTATGTATAATAGAAACATTTGTGAAACCTATCATCCTAGAGGTATTTTCGGCCGTAGAATCCAAATTCGGCAAAATTTTCTGCCCTTAAGAAGGGGGGGGGGGGGTAAAATATATTTTTTTAAGTAAGCAAACTGACATTTTTTTCGATGAAATCCGCGTTTTCATGGTACAGAATGTTTTTTGAGATGCTGAGAACTAATTTGAAGTCAGATTTTGCGCCTACTTGCACCCGCTCCTAAGGAGGGAGGAAGGAGGTGAAATTTTTTTATATTGAATGTAATATGTCTGAATCTACGTTTTTGAGGTCGTAGAACACGAATTTGGCAGTATTTTTTTCTTAGAGATCAAAGGTTGGGGTGGGATAAGGGACGAGAGGTGGGGAAAAAATAAAATTTTGCAATTCATTCGAGTGATGTATCAAAATCTAGGGCTTCGAAGACGTAGAGTACGAATTTGACAATATTTTTCTCAAAGGAATGGCCGATTATTGTGAGAAGACGAGTGTTGGAAAAGTTTTAATTTTGCGATTTTTCCTAGTCGAATTTAGCTATATTTATTTCTTAGGTAGGGGATATGACGGGGTGAGACCTGGAATAATCGTAATTTTTGCGATTTTCTCGAGTGATTTCTACATCAAAATGAATGTTTTCGCGAGAGAGCAGATTACAAATTTGGCAATATTTTTCTCTTTGGTCGGGGAAGGGGTTCAAAGGGTGATACTTGGAAATTGTATAATTTGGCAATATTCTCGAGTGATACCTATGTAAAAATATGTTTTAGAGCTCGAAGATTAAGAATTTAGCAATATTTTTTTCTCGATTTTGTGATCCGTTTGAATTTGATCGTATTGCATATTCTTCGAAAAATCGCTTCATTAGTAATTACAATTACCTCCCCTCATTTTGAATCAGTGAAATGTCTCTGATGAATAATCAGAATTTCACCACTGGGAAAATCGGTGAAATTCTTTGAGTTTCAGCAAATTCCAGAAATTTTACCGACTTTTCAGTGAATTTTCACTGATTTTCCAACTTTTTTTCACTGTTTGCTTTCAGTGAAATTTTTTCACTGTTTGCTTTCGGTGAAATTTTTTCACTGTTTGCTTTCGGTGAAATTTTTTCACTGTTTGCTTTCGGTGAAATTTTTTCACTGTTTGCTTTCAGTGAAATTTTTTCACTGTTTGCTTTCAGTACAAAAATTTTACGGTTTGCTTTCAGTGAAATTTTTTCACTGAATTATTACTGTGCTGCAATTCTGACTGTTTTCTAGTGATTTTCAATAATTTTCACTGATTTATAAATGAGAGAGTACGCATCAGATTTATTTTCATCTGATCGTATCTGATAAAGTTATCTGGAATTAGGTCAAAACAAATTTTTACACACTTAGAAATTTACCTTAGACTCAATATTGGCGAAAACGAATTTTGTCCCGAAAACAACACTTCTCATAACACTTCGAGCTATTCGAGAAGTAAAAAATTTCCACCAGAATTGGAAAATGGCACGTGAAAAAAGTTCGAAAAGTATACAGAATTGAAGGAAAGAAAATAGTTTTTCTTCGATATACTCGACTTGCTGGCAAGTCAATTCGCCTGTATATGGTACCGTGCATATAAAGGTGACGCAGAGTAGCCCGAAGAACGAGGTACAGTGGCTGGCTTAAGAAAGGTAGGGAAGAGCAATAGGACGGGCAAAGTTGCTTTCGCGATAAACTCACAAAAGCTAAACTTTTTATCGACAACGATTATGAATTCGACGATAGTAGCTGTTACAATAGTGAAATTAAAGGACTTTTCTATCGAGTCTTAATTACAATCTTTTCCCTTTCGAAGACCGAAAGACCCGGGACCTTACACTCTCGTATACGTCTAGATAGGTAGGTAAGTAGATGCTGCTCGTATACTCCTAAGCACGGTAAAAGCACCAATGATGAAGGGGCGGTGGGGGGGGTGACGGGAAGACCGGCGGGTTTTACTTTTCTTTTAATTTTCCCTTCTAATGTTTACTGGAAAAAGTACTTCTGTTCGTAAACGTGAGTCACATACGTTAGTTTGCGTTGTCGCTTTCGCTATTCTCTACGTGATTTGGTTTTTCTTTTATCGCGGACGAGTAAGTTTGTCATTTCCGGCGAACGCGTTCCTTTTGGTCGAGCTTTTGGCCGGGATTTTTTCGTTCAACCCTCGCTCCGTCGGTGTTATACTACGCGTATCCTGTTCGAGTTCTTGATTGATATCCTTAACACCGACGCTCGACGCTCCGTTTTCTAGCAGATTTTTTTTCTCCACTTGGCCTCTCCCCTTCGTCGTTTGTCCGTATTGCTCGAGCGAGCTCTGTGTTTTACGCTTTATAACCCTCTTAAAGTGGCTCGGTATTTTTAAAACGGTTCTGCGGCGATTTTCTTATTAAACCACCTGATACCTTGTGCGGCGGCTTATATTCATGCACGTCCCTCTCTCCTGCCCGACCATTCCCGCCCGATATGAGAGGCGTTATTCGAAAATTTAATTGTTTCAATTTTTCTTCTAAATGGGACACTCGTTAATTTAACGTTTACCCAAAGATATTCGCAACGATTAATTTTTTCTAATTGCGTGCTTCTTCTTTTATCCTCCTCCACTCGGTCGTCTGCTCGATTTTAAAAACGGATTAAAAATACTCGAAGGGGAAGATTTTCTCGGGAAGAGGAATCTTGGCGGAGTGAAGGGGGTCAGGGTTGGATAAAAAGGTGCATTATTATTGCGGTAACCTAATAACCGTGTATTTTCAAGATGATACTCATTTTTTTCGGTATACTTTTCTTTTAATTTTATGCCATGGTGTTTTGAGTAATTATTTCATCTTGAGATTTTTTAATGTCGAGGGAGGTATCCCAACAAGCATAAAATTTTAAACGAAGTACATCTCAAAAGAATTTTATTTCCAAAATTTCAGGTGTCGAAGTCCATTTCTCGAATTTTGACGAGTTTTTGAAATTTCAAAATTACCTCATCGCCTTGCAAAATATGAAAATTTGATCTAACGAACGAAAAAAGCTGAAATTTGGAACATATCCTATTTTTGGCCTCCTAAATCGATTGGAAATGATTTCGAGACGTTTTGAAGCCTTCAGAAAATTTTGGAATTTCATCCCAGCACTGGAAAAAAAACATAAGAATGGTCCATATGAACTTAGGGATCTAAAAGGCAAGATTACCCATATTCGTGACATATTTGATCGATTATATGTAGCACAATTTCTCAAAATTTATGGCTAACGAATCAAATTTTATATTTTTTCAAAAAAAATTCCAGATAAAAAATATACTTACCTAGTGACAATTCAAACACATAAAAATGCTCTAGAAATCGACTTTACTAAAATTTTTCGGGAACCAAAAATATAAGCTACCAAAATGTTAGCACCACTCGCCTTATTCAAAAAAGTGCACTTTCAATTTTTTTACTTTGCACAATAGGTGGGGGGGGGGTAGCTCCTCGAAAACGTCATTTTTAGGGACATGGTAGGAACCAAAAAAAACTTGACGAATTTGTGATTAGGGACTTCTCCTGATACTGAATATGAAATTTTTTCCGTCGCACCCTGCACAACTGCATTTTATTGCACTATGAATGCAATTTTTATGCATTTCTGGCGATTTTTGAGAGTAAAGACAGCCCTTTTTTGGTTTTCTACGAGCGTCTAGTTTCATTGAAGAGTTGTCGGAAATGGTGTGGCACGTTTTTTTTCGTCGTTTTGGCGAACAGTGTTTAAGATTTTCTGAACCTTTTTTCCAAGTTCAAATTTTTTTTCAGACAATTTTTTCAACAGAAATTTTGTTCCGATAATTTTCTCAACTCTATTTTTTTCTTCTAATTTTTTCAACTCAAATTTTTCAGACTTAATTTTCTCGACTAAAATTTTTTTTTTCAATGTTTCAATTTTTTCAAATCAAATTTTTTTTCTTTCAATTTTCTCAACTTGAATTTTTTTCTTTTCCTTGACTCAAATTTTTTCTTTTAATTTTCTCAACTCTATTTTTTTCTTCTAATTTTTTCAACTCAAATTTTTTCAGACGTAATTTTCCTGACTTAGATTTTTTTTCAATGTTTCAATTTTTTTTTCTTTCAATTTTCTCAACTTGAATTTTTTTCTTTTCCTTGACTCAAATTTTTTCTTTTAATTTTCTCAACTCTATTTTTTTCTTCTAATTTTTTCAACTCAAATTTTTTCAGACGTAATTTTCCTGACTTAGATTTTTTTTCAATGTTTCAATTTTTTTCTTTCAATTTTTTCAACTTGAATTTTTTTCTTTTCCTTGACTCAAATTTTTTCTTTTAATTTTCTCAACTCTATTTTTTTCTTCTAATTTTTTCAACTCAAATTTTTTCTAACGTAATTTTCCCAACTTAATTTTTTTTTTCAATGTTTCAATTTTCTCAAATCAAATTTTTTTCTTTCAATTTTCTTACTTAATTCATTTTTTTTCTTCAAATTTTCTCAACTCAAATTTTTTCAGACATAATTTTCTCAATTCGAATTTTTTTCTTTTTCTCGACTCAAATTTTTTCTTTTAATTTTCTCAATTCAATTTTTTTCTTTCAATTTTCTCAACTCAATTTTTTTTCTTCAAATTTTTTCAACTCAAATTTTGCAGCAGCACAATTTATTTTCCGAGTTCTTATCACGTAATGACACAAGTTATGAGAAGACAAAAATTTAGTTGAGAAAATTGAAAGAAAAAAAATTGAGCTGAGAAAATTACGTCTGAAAAAATTTGATTTGGGAAAATTGGAAAAAATAGAGTTGAGAAAATTACGTCTTAAAAAACTGAGTTGAGAAAAATTTGAAAAAAATTTGGACTTGGAAAAAACGTTCAAAAAATTTTAAACTGTTTTTAAGAAATGAAAATTCTGGAATCTGGACTAGGGATTCAGAAACAGAATGTGTGTGTGTGCTTTAATCGATCGAGTAGGTCACCAATTTGAATAATCCGCGATTATTGGTGCTGAAGTTCGTATGGACCATTTTGACGACCTTTTCTTCTGCACAGGAAAATAATTCTAAAATTTTCTAGAGGCACCAAAACGTCTTGAAACTGCTTCCAATCTTTTCAGGAGGTCGAAAATAGGGTATGTATCAAATTTTAGGTTTTTTTGTTGGTAAGATCAAATTTTCATATTTTACAGGATGATGAGGTAATTTTGAAATTTCAAAAATTCACCCAAATTCGAAAAATGAACTTGGCTTTTGAAATTTTGGATATGGGATTCTTTTTTGATGTATTTTCGATTTGTTTTCATTTTGACACTGCCGGATGGGATAGCTCCCTTGTGAGAAGATTTTTGCTATTTGCAGGTTGGGTAAATTTTTTTGATGTGATTTTGGATTTTCAAATAATTTTTCTCCTTCTCCTCTTCAATGACGAAATTGCATTTTCATTCAAAAAATTAGAGTCGAATTGAAAATTTTCTGAAAGTAAGATGACCTTTTTTTATTGGTGGAGATGGGGAGATTTTTGTTCAGAGTTGAAAAAAATGACAAAAATCGTATTTCAAGGTAAAAAGAATGCTGAACGAATTTTATTTTTACCCCTTCAATGAGCCATCTTCGGTTAATCCCCGATTTCTTGGAAAATAAAGGGTTAAAATATTGTAAAAATCCAGGACTGAATCAAAATGGATCGGAATCGTAACAGAGAGGGCAACTTACCCCTTTCAGTGATTCAAAAATAATTAAATGGTCAATTGTTTAGTCTCCTTTTTTAGCAAACATGCATTTTGGGAGGAGAAATTTCGGAGAAATTATATTTCCAGACAGAAGTAGTGAAAAAAATACATCAGAGTCAAAATTTTTCAATTTTTTGGCCCTGATTATTCCAGCTTCAGTTCATTTAATGCCATAAAAATGGTGTTGAAAATGACTAAAAAGTTCATTAGAAAATCGCTCATAAACGAATAAAATTGCATAAAAATTTTTCAATGAACCTAAAAATAGCCTAAAACCCAAAATATCTTTAATATTCCTTATAAATAATTGTTCTGAGAAATCATCGCAAAATTGCTCAAAATATCGTAAAATTGTTTCAAAAATCGTAAGATTTATTGAATTTACTCGATAAATTTATTAAAAAATTGTTAAGAACTATTGAAATATCATTAAAAATTCCTCAAAGTGTAAAATTGCGCTGAAGTAATTCAACATGGTTTGAAAATTGTTTAAAACTGTTTCAAAAATATTGTTCAAATCATATCACTAAATTTTCTCAACGTCAGAAAGATTGCTAAAAACTTTGAAAAAATTGTTGAAGTGATTTGAAAGAAAATACATACAAACTTTTTTTTTTTGATTTCATCTCATCGGGATCCCTTCTCCTCAAAATTACTTTGCATTTTCTAATGTCCAGTTGAAATTATGAGAATTAAGATCTGCTTTGTGTAATTTCACTGTAACCAAATTCAAATTCCATTTCAAACAACTTTTTTTTCTGAATCTGTATCTAAACTGGGGACCACAATTACGTCGATCTATGCATGGCAACTATTCACACATTCTCACACGATTTCGTCTCAAAATAGGACCCACAAATACGTTGGCATCGATTCCGGAAGCTATATAAACAGCACTGCAGTTATTTCCAAATACCTATCGAAGGAAATATCCAAAGAAATTACGTTGAACAAATTTCTCCTAAAAAAACGTTCGGCGGGCTCATCGATTGGAAAAATTTTAACGATTTTCGATCTCCCTTGCGCTCAGCTCCTACTCGGGCGTTCATTGGCTTCATCGATATCTAGTTCGCGTAATATGGCCTCACTCCACCAAATATGTGACGTTTTTATCGACACACGCTGCATACAAGTAATACTCTCCCAAACACAAAGTCTCTGTCTGATTTTACACCGCTAGATCTTCTCCTACACGCACGTATCACGCTTTGATGTTTATTTCGCGCTCGTACACCCGACAACCGAGAAAAGTAATAAAGATCTGATGAAAAAAACAACGAAAAAGCTGGCATCGAACGATGTGAGAAATGTCGTTAATAATATAAACAAAACATTAAAAACAAAAAAAAAATCGAAGTAAAAAAAACGTACCCGTTTGACACTTTGTTTAGATCATGAAAATAGTTTTTTCTCGCGTCGACCGTGCGCTTCCTCCTTTTCTTTTTTCTACTCGTGTAAGCGACATACCGCAGTGTAGCCACTTACCACTGCCAAATAACAACGACGCGGCGACGGGTGTTTATCAAATAATCAAATTCTCAAAATAACCATCATTGACGTTTACGGGCGCGTGATACAATGTGCGATGCCGCCTAACTTGAGCTGGGCCGAGCGTCGTATATTCACAGTCGAAATGAGAAGAAAGCGCCGATTAATGAAGAATTCGTATTTACACGATTCGCAGCTTACAAATTACAATGTTACCGACGACGAGGGACGGAGGGATGAGGAAGTGGGCAACAAAGAGGAAATTTTCAACACGTGTTATCCATAGATTTAAATCTCGAAGGTGAGTAGAGGCGGAAGGGAAACGCCAACTGTGATTGGATTTAGAAGCTGAACGAACGAAGAGATTAGAGAAAATGACTCGATGATTATTGAAGGCAATACACAAGCATAGAAGTTGAAATTTGAACATTGGGGTAAGGTTATAGTGAAAAATGGCCCAAAATATGGTACAAAAATTGGTTAAAATGCAAAATCATCTGAACTGCCATTCAAGTTGTAGAAAATGGTGAGAAAATTAATCCAAAATATGTACTAGGTAAGTGGTTAGGTGAGGGTAAGGTGTCCAAATATCGACAACCTTCTCAATAACCGTCGCCAAATTCGAACCGTTTGAGTTAGAAACTTAAAAAACAGCTCAGTTGGGGCCAATATTTTTTGTATTTTTCAATGAATTTTTTGAAGAAAAAAACTCAGAATTTGAATCTTAAATTTTGGGTTCCTGATTCCGACCACTCCCAGAGACACTCCCCGTACTCTCTTAATTTGAATCAGTCAAAATTGACTGATGAAATAGATAAAATTGAGTCACTGTGAAAATCGGTGAAAAATTTACTGATTCAATTCGTAAATTTTCATTCATGGATCAGTAATTTTTTCCTTAAAAACTGAAATGAATCAGTAAACAGGGTGGAGAACAGGTAATGTAGGTAATGTAAGTAATGTAAAAGTAATGCATTGAAATTCTTGGTAATGTAAGTAATGTAAAGTAATGCATTTTTGCTGAAAAGTAATGTATTTTTTCTCAAAATCATTTGAAATTCTCTAAAAACCTCAAAATGAATCGATTGGTGAAAATTTGAAAAAAAAAAGTTAGTTCATTTTGTACCTCAAAAGAAGGCAACACTTATAGTTTTTTATCACATGCGTGTCGCGTGTCACCACCACAGGCTGGAAAATAAACAGATTTTTGAGAAGTTCATATTACTTATTCAAGAATTTTTCCTCTCGTCGAGCTGAATTCATATCCATCACAGGTACTGATCAGTTTCCTTTAAAATTTTGTGGCATAAGATGGGTTGATAATTGCAGTGTTATCCGAAGAATGACCGAAATTCTACCTCATTTGAGAAAGTATGTCAATGAAACTAAAAAGTTTCCAGATTCCAGTAATTATCGATTTATCAAAAGTGTTCTGGAAGAAGATAAACTCTTGGATGTTAAATTGGAATTTATGTTATCAGTGGGCACAGACTTGGAACATTTTCTAACTGCGTTTCAATCTGACAAACCAATGCTCCCTTTTTTATACAAATAAATGCGATGTATCTTGCAAAATATTGGAAAACGATTTTTGTCCAAAGTAAATTTTAAAACTACCAATGTTTCAAATGATGAAATTTTGTTTGCTACCCGAAACGTGAATGTTGGCATTGGCGCAAAAATTGCCTTGAAGAAGAAGACATTGGTTCAACAAACGAAGTTTAAGGAGGAAGCCCAGAACTTTCTCAAAGTTGTGTATTTGAAATTACTGGAAAAGTTTCCTCTGTTCAATAAAGTTACCAAAGGTGCTTCAGCTCTTTCACCAGATATTTTGACATCAGACACCAATAATATTCAAGAGAAAAGAATTGATCTGATTTTAGAAGAGCTTGTCGGAAAAAATATTTTTTCATCAACTGAAGGTGACAGAATCAAGTGTGATTACCTTGTAGTTAGCAGTAAATTGTTCATCAAGCAAGTTGCTGCTAAATTTGCAAAAACCGATCATTTGGATGTTTTCTATACAAATTTAATTGCTGGAAACCCTGATTTGTTTTCCAATCCTTTCATCACTTTTATAAAATTGGTCAACTCATTCTTCCATGGTAATGCTGATGTCGAACGTGGATTTTCTCCAGAAAGAAAATAATTCCATTTTTAAAGGTCTGTTGAATGAAAAACTCCATTACTTTGGAGTAAAAATTGCATCCTTTTCAAAGTTTTTCAACGAAATTTCGTGCTCATTTGATACACACGAAAATGATTTGGGGGGGCTAATTCAACATTTGGGGGGGGGGGGGGCTTCAGCCCCCCCATGCCCCCCCTCATCTCCGCCTATGAGCAGTAAAATAACTTTTATTAAGAATCAGTGATTTTCCAGCCGAAAATCACTCAATTTTTAGTCAATTCCCAATTGGCCAGAAAAAATTAGTAATTTTCACTGAAACAGTGAAAGATCTGAGAAAAATAATTGATTTTTCTCTGATTCGAGAAGTCAGAGTTTCACCCAATTTGACTGATTTAGACATTTAGATACAGAAAACATTATATTGATTGTTTGTTCCAAGTTAGTATTATTCGTCTATTGAAAATTCGCTGACTACGTCACTGAATAACACATTACTCAATTTTTTTCATGAATTTCGACTCCCTCCCTCCCCCCATTTCTTTTCCAATTCAGCCCCTCCCTTGAATAATTTTTGGTTGCACTTATGCTGAAAAATTTGAGAATTTGGCATCAGAATCTGACATATGAATGAAAATTCGATTATTAAATAAATGTGATGTGATTCAAGAGGGTGGGGTGGGGGAGATCAAGCTGTAACATCAACTTTTCAAAAAAAAAAACTTTTGGTACCTAAATCATTTACCAGAAATTCTCAAAGATTGATTTGAGATTTTTATCATGCTCCTATGTGTCTCATAACTCCAAAAATTTTGAAAATTTGAACTGCTTACGTTTTTCAAAATTTTCAAGGTTGAAGTCTTTTTTAGAGCACTTGAGGTGCGATATGAGTTTTTACCCAATTTTTTTTAGATTACTCACAAAATTCGAGATTAAAATCAAAATCAAAAATCAAAATTTTCAAATTATTGGAATTTGGAGCTCTTGGAAACCCTCAAATTGATCTTTCTCAAATTCCTAGTAACAAAATTCTCATCAAAATTAGTGATAGGTATTGAAAAAAATTGAAAAACTTCGAGGCACTTGAGGTCGCTATCCGACCTTCTAAATATGTAACTTTTCCCCCAATTTTTCAGTCCATTTCTGATTTGAATTTATTTTTAAAAAAAAACAAGAATTGTAATTTTGCAGCTTACATTTCCGAAACCAAGTCAAAAACGTTGAATTATTGCAAAATGTTTTATAATAGGTATGAAGTTTTAATGAAAGTTTAAAAAATGGAAGTGCCAGATTAGAAGCTAAAACGTCATAATAATATTTTGTCTAAAAGTAATCAAAAAGGTATCAATTTCTTTTCTGTAGAGTCCAATTTGGTTTTTTTCTAGGGGGCTTGTAGTTTTTGAGATTTTTTACAATAAAAGATGAAAGTTGAACTTTAAACTTTCGGCTGAAATATCTCGAAAACTCAGCTTCCTAGACAAAAACCAATTGAACTTTTTAAAAAGGAAATTTTACGCTTTACAATTTATATGCTGTTCATTTTTTTCGTAGGGCCCTTTCTTTGCCTAGAAAATCGACTTCAAGTGTCAAAAATTATCAAAAAGTTCAAAACAAATTTTCAGCGAAAAATTCAAATTATGAGAAATATTGATGTGATGGAGAAAAATCGAAATCATATTCGAAGTCACCTCTAAAAATTAGATCAGAATCACATCTCAGTGTTAATCAAGTAGAAAAAAGTTGAAAAAATACAGTCCTATGGAATGATCGCGATCATATCACTTCATGAAT
Source organism: Pseudococcus viburni (assembly GCA_033439095.1). NCBI lineage: Eukaryota > Metazoa > Arthropoda > Insecta > Hemiptera > Pseudococcidae > Pseudococcus > Pseudococcus viburni. The sequence continues at coordinate 164,999 of JAVBJF010000282.1, read as the reverse complement.
CAAGGAACGTATTGCTGCTTCCACCTCTACAAAATCCATAAGAAACTAGCAAAAAGATGGGAAAAAGAAAGGGATGCTGCGTAGGTGTAGGTACAGCTACCATACATACACCGATGTTATACGTTGTTACGTTGCCGACGATACGACGTTAAAACGGAAGGGGTGCTAAACGCATATTGTAAATGACATTTCGCTGATTGAACGAGGTAATTATTGACCTAAAGCGAATTCAACCCTTGACGTTTTTACTGCAACGGCAGCACAGCAATGGCAACGAGGGGTTAAACGTGTGTAACGTCGAATAATAAGAAATAGTATGAGCATCGGAGCCTGGCTCGACGACCCTAGACCCCGAGAAAGAGAAACGCGAACCAAGGCAAGCGTATCCAATATTGTCGTGTAATGGTGAAACAAAAGGGATGTGCAAGAGTGTATACAGTACATGCAATATATAAGCTCGTATTATGCTCTACGACTGTGTACCAAAGTGCGAAGGCGAAATATGAAAGAAAGAGATAGTGAGAGGAGACGATTGGAAGGAAGGCACGAGACATACCGCTTATAGACCTTGTACACCGTGTAATAATTCTATTAGTGTTTTAGAAAGGGCGCACGTTAAAAAAAGAATACTTTAATCGGAGTTATTACATCGAACTTAATCCGTCGCGTGTCTTGTAAACATTTCTTGACATTTTTTAACGTTAATCATAATTTATTCCTGGTGACTTCGTCGGCTGGTTATTAAATTTCGCGGCGTGGAGATGTACTAATAAGAATGAGGTGGTGTTTTTTTTTTATTGTTTTGTGTTGTTTTTTTTAAGGGAACGGAGAGGGGTGGTTATGTACGGTATTAAAAGTGTTGTATGTGCAGAGTGTGAATTTTCTGCGAAGAGATGTTAAAGCTATTCACCAAGGATTGTTTAATTTTCAGCTCGAAATATTGAAATTTACTGACAAGGGAGGTATCCCACATTTTCAAAATTACAGGTGCTCAAGTTCATTTCTCGAATTTTGGCGAATTTTCGAAATTTCAAAATTACCTCATCACCCTGCAAAATATAAAAATTTGATCTAATCAACGAAAAAAGTTGAAATTTGGTATATACTCTATTTTCGACCTGCCAAATCGATTGGAAGCAATTTCGAGACCTTTCGGAGCCACCAGAAAATTTTGGAATTTTCCAGCGCTGAAGAAAAGCCCATAAAAATGGTCCATATGTACTTCAGCACCCATAATCGTGGATTACCCACATTTGTGACCTATTTGATCGATTTAGGTACAATTTTCCAAAATTCGTAACTTTGAGTTCAAATTCACATTTTTGGGCAGCAAATTTTTCCGAAAAAAATTTAGAAATACAACAACTTTCCACGCATTGTGGGAAAAATCGAAACATGTTAAATACCCTTTTTACCGACTTTTCTTGAAAAGTCAGGTACTAAATTTGTTGGCGCGGTGAGACTTGGGGTCGGGGGTGAGTTTTCTTTGCGTTTTGGGTCATTTGGAACACAACTGTACCATTCGTTCATTTTCACCTTTCCTTATATATATATATATACACACAAATCTATCAAGGTGAGATCCGATAGAAATTTGGGTAACCTGAGATCCACCTTTAGAATTGCATATTCTAAAGTATATAGGAGAGGTAATAGTTATTTTGCTGCTGTTGAATCACGGTGACCACAGAGGGGTAAAAAATTTTAACCTTTTTTTTTGAAGATAAATCCTAGAAAGGTGAGATCCGTTGATAAAAAATGGAAAGGTGAGATCTTATACACATATACAATTGTAAATTGAGTTAAGGTGAGATCCAGCGGTGTTGTCAAACATTCGGTGCTATTTATGTCTCATATCGGATTTACAAAAATTAATAAAGCTATCTACTGGGTATAATTTGTGTTCCGCGAGATTATATTGAAGCGCGGCTGTGGGGCAAAATTAAATGTATGGCCAAAGGGACAGCTCCTCCCCAATACTGGGTCATTCTCTTATTTTTTCTCAGAATAAAAATTATGATTGTATTGAAATATTTTCAAAAAAATTGTTTTTTTTTAGGTATTTAGAATTTTATTTTGAATTTTAAAAATGGAAAAAATTATAATTAGGCATACTTGTTGAAATTTACAGAAAATTCAGTAAAATTCCTAAAAATTTGCTGAAAAATCAGTGAAAATCTTTAAAAAATCTGCGGAAATCGGCTAAAAATAAAAGGAATTCCCTAGTTTTTCCTGTGCTGCAATTCTGACTTTTTCAGTGACTTTTCACTTTTTCGAAATGAGAGGATATAGGATTAAAATTCAAGTAGGTAAATGACCATTTAAAATTTTTTGAGTGGTACAAAGTACAATCAATGCTTAAGCTCCAAAATCCTTATTTTCAAAATTTCTTGGGTTTTTATTTCCATCCCCAAGAAAGTCAATTTGATAAACTGAAGATCATAACAAAAAAACGTACCTATAAGACAAAAGCTCAAAAAAATAGTTATCCAAAAAATTTTTAATTAAAAAAATAGATTTTTTCAAGGATCCGGAGGGAGGGGATCTGGTTCCTCCGGCTCCAGCTCCGAAATTTTTTAAAAAGTGGCTCCGGCTCCAGCTTTAAAAAAATCGTCCGGAGGAAGGCCCTCCACCCTCCAGCTTCGCTCTAAATTTCTGGTCGCACCAAGCATCCGGAGGGGACCTCCTCTCTCCGGCACCAATTCTGAGATTTTTGATCAAAGTCCTTCTAGCTCTTGCTCCAGGGCGTTTGAAAAAGTGCCTCCCGCTCCAGCTGCGAATTTTTTTTAAAAAGTGCCTTTGGCTCTGGATCCGAAAAAATCGTCCAGAGGGAGGAGGGCCTCCCTCAGAATCCCTATTTTTCTAAGTTCTTGAAATCATTTCTGGATCATTTTCTTTGACCCCAAACTTGAAAAGTCAGCACTAGAAAATGGGGAGTTCAGACCGAAAATGAGATTTTCAAAATTATTGAGCAAGGTATCGAAATCCATGTTGTTTGACAACCAAAAATCCATTTTTTTTGAATTATTTACACTTCAGATGCGAAATTATGTCCTCGGAAGGACGAAATGCAACCAAAATTTAAAATAATTCAATTTTATCGAGCATTTGTCTTTCTGAATTTATTTATAAAGCAGTTTTTCTCCCAAACATGAAAAGTGGTTCTCAAGGAATAGTATGATTAAAAGTTTTTCTGAATTTATTTATAAAGCAGTTTTTCTCCCAAACATGAAAAGTGGTTCTCAAGGAATAGTATGATTAAAAATCTCACTTTCCCCCTAGAAGATAGACCTTTTAGTTTGGAGCTGAAATTACTCCATAAAAGGATTCATAGAGTTAAAATAATGAAGCAGTCTTAATTCTGATCCAAATTTACCCTTCCAAGAAGTCCACATTTGCTCCCGAAATCAAAATTATCCCAAATTCCCAATTTTGGTTCACCCTCTATTCCTCGAGGGTTAAATGGGTTTGAGGGGTCGAGATGACCTCAAAAATGGATTGAGGAGCATTAAAAATTCCCCTTAATAGGCATGTTTAAAAATTTTTTGGAAATCAAATTGAATTTTCTTGAAATTTTCAATTCAATTCCTATCTTCTTTACTAGGAATAAAAGAGCAAAATTTTGTGATTAGGTATTGAAGAAAATACAAAATAATATCCCGGAAGAAATCTGAGTCTATTTATGGGACCCTTTCCACCCAAGCATGAGAGCAGGGCCTAGAAGAATGGGTGGGACCAAAGCGCAAAATTCTTTTTTAAAGCCTCACTCTTACCTCAGAGGTAGATTTTCAAATTTGTGGTAAAAACGACCCCATAAATGGATTCAATTCGCCAAAATAATGGATTTTGATTTTTATTTAATAATAAAATTAAAATTTTTCAATTTTTATCCCAATTCACTTCCCCAAAAACTCATTTCTGTGACTGGAGTGAAAATTATCCCTAACATGGATTTAGAAAATAGAAAACCAGGATTTCCCTTTGATGAATTTGTCCAATGTGTAATTTGAAAAAAAAACAACTTTTTTACAGTTTTTCAAATTTATAATTTTTCATTTGCATAAAAATCCTTCTGAAAATTGATTGAAAAAATTCTAAAAGTTGTTCTTAAAAGAATGACATTCAAAATGTTCACGTAGGTAAAATTTTATTCAACAATTTCAGTTCATGGTAAACTTTATAAGGCAGATATCTCAACTCCAGTAAAATCTTGAGTCCAAACAAAAAATAAATCGGAATTACATTATAGAAGAGAATCGAATTCAAATTTTCAGACGCTAAAGTTCATTTCTCGAATTTTAGCAAAATTTTGGAATTTAAAAAATTAGGTACATCACTGCCCTGCAAAATATGCAAATTTGATCTTATCAACGAAAAAAGTCTAAATTTGGCATACATACCCAATTTCTGACTTCCCGAATTAATTGAAAGTGGTTTCGAGACATTTTGGAGCCTCCAGAAATTTTTTAGAATTTTCTAGAGCTGGAGAAAAGCTCAAAAACAGTCCATATGAACTTCAATACCCGTAATTGCGGATTACCCTTATTGGTGTCCCATTTGATCGATTAAAGCACAATTTTCCGAAATTTGTAACAACCTTGAGTCCAAAGCCATATTTTTTTTAAATACAATTTTCTTGGAAAAAATTTAAAAATATGTCGATAGCGTAGACATCGAGGTAGAAAGCTGAAAGATGGTAGATAACCCTACCTTCAAAATTTTTGGAGGCTTCGAAATTTAAGTAACCCAGGTGGTCGAAAATAGGGTCCTGCTACCTAGCAACTCTTTTTCTAAGAAAATTTTCTGCCAGGCAATGTGAATTTGAATTCAATTGAGTTAAGGAATTCAGAAAATTGTGCTTTAATCAATGAAATAGTCACCAATATGAAAAATCTGCAATTATGGGTGCTGAATTTAATATGGACAATTTTTACACGTTTTTCCCCATCCTGGAAAAATTCAAAATTTTTTAGAGGTTCCAAGAAGTCTTGAAAACGGGTATTTAGCAGCTTCCAGCTTTTCACTCCAGGCTCAATGAGTGCACTGTTGACGTGTTTTTAAATTTTTCCCAGGAGATTCTTGCCAAAATAATATTATAGACTTGAACTTAAAGCTACGAATTTAGGAGAATAATTGTTAGGTCGCCATTATGAGTAATCAGAGATTATACGTGCTAAAATTCATATAGATCATTTTCTGAGCTTTTCTCCAGTGCTGGAAAATTACAAAAATTACTGGAGGCTCTGAAACGTCTCAAAACTGCTTCCAATCGTTTCGGGAGATCAAAAATAAGAAATACGCTAAATTTAAATTTTTTTCGTCAATTACGTAGATCAAATTTTCATATTTATTTTTGTGTCGGTTCAAAATTTTGCTATGAGTTAGGATACCTCCCTTGTTAAACATGCTGAAAATTGAGGAAATACTTCACAAAATATTAAATTTTGAATACATTCGACGTTAGTTCACAAGTTTTCATTTCATCTAGAAAAATTTCATTACTGCTTCACCATTATTACTTTTTTGTAATTTTGAACAACATTCGAAGCTATATATCGCACCTCCAGTGCAATAACAACACATCTCAAAAAAAATTAACTTCTTTATTTTTGATGTAAATTGAAAACTGATCAAAGATGAGCACGTTTCAGGAAAAAATACGAAATTCAAATTTTTTTGAGATGTGTTGTTATTGCACTAGGGGTGCGATATGTGAACTTTTTGAAAAAAAATGTACTATGATTTCCAAACCTATACCTATTTTAATGATTTTCAGGACTTATGAACAGAATTTTTTAGCATCAATCTTTTAGAAAACTTTAAAGCTTCTTTTAATATTTGGGACGTAACAATTTTTTTTATAACACTGAAATTTTTTTAACAAGTCTTTCCAGTGATCGCTGCAATTATTTTATTTCAATTTTCTTTATAATTAGGTCTCTTTGTTTTTAGGTACCATACCCCCTTTGATTTTCTTTCAATTCAAAATATTCATTTTCTCAGAGTTATTCATTATCTTCTCACTTATTCCTTTCAATTTTCTTTTAATTTATAATTTTTTAAGCTTTTTTTATCGATATGTATTGAACTCTAGATTTTATTTGCTCATGAAAATTTCTTACGAATATTTTACGAATCTGTCTTTTCGATCTATGAGTAAAGGGTGAAATTTTACAAAAATTATTGAATTTTTTCACTATACGTTCCGCCAAAAGCACAGCAAAAAATAAAACTTTAGGGTTCACATCATGACGTCCCTAGGGGTTTTCAAAGTGGTATGCAGCAGCTTTAACAAATGTTTAGGCCTATGTGAGAAGATCCAAATGGAAACAAAATTCAGACGAAATTCTTGAGGGGGTGAAAAGTGAAAAAAAATTTAATAATTTTTTCATACTACACTATTGCCTTTCAAAAAATACTGTGGCACTTAAAAATTCAGAAATTTTTTGAAAATATTATTCGTGATCGTCATCAAGTATCTACCCTGATGAATAAGACACACAAATTTCTTCCGCTTCGAAACATTCAATTATCCAAATCCATGTTGTTTGTTAGCCCAGAATCCTTTTTTGGAATTATTTCTAACTCAGATGCAAAATTATACCTAGGTCCTTGAAGAGTTTTGATGTGGACCTAAATTCAAATTTTTTCAATTTTATCGAATAAAGTTTCAAAATTTGTGTTTTTCCGATTTTTTGAGTTTCATTTTTCAATTAGAAATGGGTATTTATTACAAAAGCCCATCAGAATGGTCTAGGTAAACTTTAGCACTTATAATTATTGTGTTACAAAATTTGGGAAATTCTGCTTCAATCATTCAAATAGGTCACAACTACGGGTGATTCGCGACGATTATTGATGATAAAGTTCATATAGACCCTTTCAATAAGCTCTTCTCTAGTGCTGGAAAATTCTAAAATTTTCTGGAATCTCCAAAACGTGTTGAAACCGTTTCCCAACGATTCAAGGGGCTGAGAGTATCTACCAACTTTCAGCTTTTTATCTAGTCACGGGCGCCGCGCCGTGGACGTATTTTAAAATATTTTTTGAGAAAAGTTTCCGCCAAAAAAATTTAAACTTTAACTCAAAGTTACAGAATCTGAAAAATTCTGCTTCAATCGATCAAATAAGTCACAATTATGAGTAATTCGCGATGATTATGGATGCTAGAGTTCATATGGACTCCTTATGTAAGCTTTTTTCCAGGGCTGGGAAATTCCAAAATTTTCTGTAGGCTTACGAAACGTATTGAAACGATTTCCAATTGATTGAAGAGGCTGAAACCGGGTATCTACCAATTTTTCGCTGTTTACCTCGTCGCATGCTCCGTGGACGTATTTTAAAAAAATTTTCGAGGAAATTTTCCGCCAAAAACTCGAACATTAACTCAAAGTTACAAATTTTAAAAAATTTTGCTTCAGTCCATCAAATAGGTCACCAAAATGGATAATTTGAGACGATTAAAAGACACTAAAGTTTCATGTGAGCTTTTTGTGAGCTTTTCTTCAGGGCTACGAAATTCCAAGATTTTCTTGCCAAAAAACTAAAAATTTAAAATAAAATGTTAAAAATTTTTTGGGGAAATTTTTTTAAATTCCGAGTCATATACTAAAATAGGAAAAAAAATTCCCTATCATTGTTTCCCACGCCAAATTATAGATGCAAAAGTTTCACAGGGGCCCTTTTTATTTTTTTTTTCCGGGGGTTTAAAAAATTCTAAAATTTTTTTGGAATTTCCCGGGAAAACTTTTTTGGAAATTTTTCCCAATAAATTCAAAAAATTAAAAAAGGGGAAACCCAAAACCAATTTTTTACGAAATTTTTTTATTTTTCGAAAAAATTTTTTTACCCAAAAAATTTAAAACCCCAAATTTAAAGTTACAAATTTTGGGAAAAAATTTTTACTTTAATAAATTAAATCGGACAAAATTTAGGGGTTATTCACGATGTAAAGATGTAAAGTTCAAAATTATGGGAACCTTTTTAGGTTTTTCTCCGAGGCTGGAAAATTCCAGAATTTTCTGGAGGGCCCAAAAACGTCTCGAAACTGTTTTCAGTTGAGGTAAGATGCTGAGAACAGGGTATCTACCAATTTTCAGCTTTTTTACCTCGTCACGTGCGCCATAGGCGTATTTTTAAATGATTTTGAGGAAATTTTCAGCCAAAAAACTCAAACTTCAACTCAAACTTACAAATTTTAGAAAATTTCGCTCCAATCGATCAAATAGGTCACAGTTATGGGTGATCTGCGACGATTATAGATGATATAGTTCGTAAGGGTCCTTTCTTCGAGCTTTTCTCCAGAGCTGAAAAATTAGCAAAATTTTCTGGAGGATCTGAAACGTCTTGGGACGCTTCTAATTGATTCAGGAGGTTGGGAAAAGGTTATCTACCAATTTTCAGCGGTTTGCCTCGTCACATGTGCCTTGGGCTTATTTTAAAAAATAGCATTCAAGAAAATTTTTCATCAAAAAATTCGAACTCCAACTCAAAGTTACAAATTTTGGAAATTTCTGCTTCATTCGATGAAATAGGTCACCAATCTAGGTATTCGCGATGGTTATAGACGCGAAAGTTCATTTAGGCCCTTTTTGTGAGCTTTTTCCCAAGGCTGGAAAATTTCTTACATTTTCTGAAGGCTCGGAAACGTCTTGAAACCGTTTCCACTTTATTCAAGACGTTGATAACAGGGTATTTTCCAACTTTCAGATCTTTACCTCCTCACATGGGCCGTGAACGTATTTTCAAATTTTTTTTCAAAAAAATTTTCTACCAATAAATTAAAATTTCAACTCAAGGAGAAAATTTTAAAAGTTTTTGGTTCGAGATCGATTAAATATATCAAAATTATGGATTATTTCCGACGATTATATAGATGCTAAAGTTCATATGTGCCTTTTTATGCGCTTTTCTCCGGGGCTGAAAATTTTAATGTTTTCTGGAAGTTCTGAAACGCCTCAATAATTTTTCCAATTGATTCACAAGGTTGATGGACAGAGTATCTACCAAGTTTCAGACTTTTTATCTCGTCGCATGGGCCATGAACATATTTTCAATTTTTTTTTTAGAAAATTTTCTGATAAAAAAAAATTCAATGTTACAAATTTTGGAAAATTCTGCTACAATCGATCAAATACGTCACAAATTATGGATGATTCGCGACGATTATAGGTGCTAAACTTCACATTGATCATTTTAATGGGCTTGTCTTCACTAAAAAAATGTATGGGCTTCGAAACGTTTTGAACCCGTTTCCAAAATTGGGTGGTCTAAAATTTTAGATTTTTAAATTATCAGATTAACGATGGTGTGACTTGGAAATTTCAAAAATTCGACACTATTCTAGAAATAAACTCCAGCACCTGATATGTAGGAGATAGAATTTTTTTATGGTGCAATTTCGATTAATTTTTTGGGCTCAAAACTTCACTCCGAGTCGGGATGTCTCTCAATTTTTTTTAGAAAGAAACATAAATTTTTTTCAAAAAAATGATCAATTTTTTCAACAATTCTCCCCAATGATCACTAAAATTCTTCAAAATGAAAATTGTGGAAAAAGCTTACGAAATTTGATTGATTAAATTTTAAAATCAGAAGAGCGATTTGTAAACTGTGAGTACACAAAAACAAAACTAATACATGTTTATAATTCATCAACATAAATACCAGAAAGGCGAGATCTGCAATGTTGCCGATCATATGGATCTCATCTTGGTGTAAACTTATCATGTGGATATACAACGGCGCAGCGCGCTCTACAGCGCGGAGGTATGAACTGAAAGTGTATAAGTCGATGGAAAAAGTGGAAAGATGAGATCCGGGACAAAATTGGGCATTGCATTACTGGTGGTATCCTGATACCTAAAAACTTGATATACACGTGAGGAAAGGTGAGATCCGGATCGGATCTCACCTTTCCCAAAACGGATCTCACCTTTCCTGGTTTTGTGGATTTTGGATCTCACCTTACCGGAATATAAAGCTATATATATATATATAGGTAGTAATATCCGTACATGTGAGCCACTTTGTGGGTTATTTCTACATACAAAGTGAGCCACCGTACTTCTCAGCCATGGCTGAGATTGAATGGGTTAATTCTACATACAAAGTGAGCCACCTATTTTCAAAACTTCCACCAGAGTGCGCACCACTTAGAAATTGAGTCGTGAGGATGAACACAGGCCCATTTTTTAATTGGTGATGAGTAGAATGAGGTGCACTGGTTGGAATTTTTTTACCTGTATCAAATTTGGTTATGCACAGTGTTAAATTTAGCCCATATTTTTTTTGTCATTTTATCAACTTGAACAAAAATTTTTGACATCAAAAATTTTTATTTAACCTAGGCTTTTTTGTAACAGAAAAACTTTTCCAAATTTGCAATAGCTTAGAAAATTTTGCAATTTTTTTTTCAAAAATTTTATTGTAGGAGTCTCATTTTTTTTGCTGAGGTGGATTTTGTGTAGCTGAGAAAGAATCTACAATCAGAATTTTGATTGGTCAACTAGGAAAAAAAATGAGAAAAGATTGAAAATTTTGAAAAATTTTTAAAATTTTTTGAATATATATAGAATTTGGCTCACAACCTACGGTCGCGTGCAATTATATATATATATACAGGCATGCTGCAACCTTACGAGACCCGTTTTGGATATCACGCTATCCTTATTAGGCCCGTTTTTACCTTGCGAGGCCCGAAATCGGGTCTCGCAACGTCATGCCATATAAAGTGGTTTTTCATGATGTATGCATACTCAGGAGTCTGTAGGCAGAGGGTCTCGCAAGGTCGTTTGTATATCTTTATATATACAAATTACCTCGCCTCTCTGCACACAGCAAAACTTAAAAACTTTAACCATGCGCCATTCTTAGGCATAAAGAGATAGAAATATGACGCTAGCACCATTAGACTCGCCTCATTTTCTACTATTTTTTTGGTTACACACATTGGCATTTTTACCCGACCCTTTATTTATGCCCATTTTTAAAGTTTTGGGCCTCACAGTGTCTGTATGATCTCTTTTTGCAAAGCGGGTCTCGCAAGGTTAGTATGATCCATATATATATATATATATACAGGCATGCTGCAGCCTTACGAGACCCGTTTTGGATATCTCGCTATCCTTATTAGGCCCGTTTTTACCTTGCGAGGCCCGAAATCGGGTCTCGCAACGTCATGCCATATAAAGTGGTTTTTCATGATGTATGCATACTCAGGAGTCTGTAGGCAGAGGGTCTCGCAAGGTCGTTTGTATATCTTTATATACAAATTACCTCGCCTCTCTGCACACAGCAACATTTGGAAACTTTAACCATGCGCCATTCAAATACGAATCAAGCTAAATGGATGGCGCTTGCACAGTGAAATTCGTCTCATTTTCTATTATTTTTTCCGCTCCACACATCGGCGGTATTACCCGACCCTTCATTTATGCCGATTTTTAAAGTTTCGGGCCTCACAGTGCCTGTATTATCTCCTTTTGCAAAACGGGTCTCGCAAGGTTAGTATGATCCATATATATATATATATGGACCAACATAACCTCGACGTCACCTTTTATAAACAGTACCTTTTTGTCACCACCTTTAAATATGCTTCTGTTGGTTTCTACACGTGGTATTTAAAACCAGCATAGTTTTTATAGTGTTTATACGTCTTTGCCTCCCTCAAGTCAAATGAATAAGCAGGTGGCGCGACATGATAAAGACTTTTATTACAATGGACTTTAAAATCTGTATATTGTAGGTATATACATAGCCTCCACGTCACCACAAAAAAAAGATCGCGATCTCATGTGCATGGTGAAAAAAGCAGTTTTAGGCGAGTATACACAGGGGGACGTCTGCGTAACCACCAGACGCCTCTGTCACCTTCATTTTGGGTTAAAAAGAGTTGTTTTAACTTGATATACACAGGGAAACGCCTACGTCACCGGCAAAACGCCTTCGTCACCGATTTCGGTGACGGAAAGGATACTTGCCTATATAAACGGTGACGAAGAGGTACTGTTGGCATATATATATATATATATATATATATATATATGGACCAACATATCCTCGACGTCACCATTTATAAACAGTACCTTTTCGTCACCACGTTTAGATATGCTTCTGTTGATTTCTACACGTGGTATTTAAAACCAGCATAGTTTTTATAGTGTTTATACGTCTTTGCCTCCCTCAAGTCAAATGAATAAGCAGGTGGCGCGACATGATAAAGACTTTTATTACAATGGACTTTAAAATCTGTATACTGTAGGTATATACATAGCCTCCACGTCACCACAAAAAAAAGATCGCGATCTCATGTGCATGGTGAAAAAAGCAGTTTTAGGTGAGTATACACAAGGGGACGTCTGCGTAACCACCAGACGCCTCTGTCACCTTCATTTTGGGTTAAAAAGAGTTGTTTTAACTTGATATACACAGGGAAACGCCTACGTCACCGGCAAAACGCCTTCGTCACCGATTTCGGTGACGGAAAGGATACTTGCCTATATAAACGGTGACGAAGAGGTACTGTTGGCATATATATATATATATATATATATATATGCCAACAGTACCTCTTCGTCACCGTTTATATAGGCAAGTATCCTTTCCGTCACCGAAATCGGTGACGAAGGCGTTTTGCCGGTGACGTAGGCGTTTCCCTGTGTATATCAAGTTAAAACAACTCTTTTTAACCCAAAATGAAGGTGACAGAGGCGTCTGGTGGTTACGCAGACGTCCCCCTGTGTATACTCGCCTAAAACTGCTTTTTTCACCATGCACATGAGATCGCGATCTTCTTTTTGTGGTGACGTGGAGGCTATGTATATACCTACAATATACAGATTTTAAAGTCCATTGTAATAAAAGTCTTTATCATGTCGCGCCACCTGCTTATTCATTTGACTTGAGGGAGGCAAAGACGTATAAACACTATAAAAACTATGCTGGTTTTAAATACCACGTGTAGAAACCAACAGAAGCATATTTAAAGGTGGTGACGAAAAGGTACTGTTTATAAAAGGTGACGTCGAGGTTATGTTGGTCCATATATATATATATTTATGTATGAAATTTGTGGTCGATTAAACTCCGAAACTATAAGGTCTGAGAAAAATCTGAAAACGTCGAGCTGTTGGGGCATTGGTGAACCTGTGAGATTTTAAGTTTTATCGAAATCGGTTGAAACGTTTTTGAGAAAAATGAATTTTTGTGATTTTTTTTCATGGAATTTGCCTGAAAATAGCGTCCAAGAAGTGGTCTTCAGGGTGCCCAAAAAAAATAAATAAAAATGCGTAGGAAAAATTATTTAACCAACTTAATTGAAAAATTTCAAATCTAGTGTCATTCGTGGTCTATCACCATTCGACTGTACATGATGGTAGAATAACAAGACTCCCATGATAACTATGGCCTTCTTTAGATGATGAATTCATTGTTACTGGTTTCCATCAACTTTGGAGAAAAAGAGGTCTTCAGGGTATCCGAAAAAAAGCTTGCAATAAAAATGCATAGCAAAAATCATTTAACCAACTTAATTGACAAATTTTAAATCTGGCATCAGTCCTGTTCTGATACCATTCGAATGTACATGATAGTAAGAAGGATCCATTCGAGATGGGCTTCTTCAGGTTACAAATTCATCATTTCCGGTTACCATCAACTTTGAAGAAAAAAAAAGAGGTCTTCAGGGTGTCCGAAAAAAATTACAATTAAAATGCTTGGCAAAAATTTTGTAACTAACTTAATTGTAAAATTTTAAATCTGTCGTCAGTCTTGGTCTATTACCATTCGAATGTACATGATGGTAGAATAACAAGACCCTCACGATAATGATGGTCTTCTTTAGGTGATGAATTCATTGTTTCTGGTTTCCATCAACGTTGGAAAAAAGGAGGTCTTCAGGGTATCCGAAAAAGCTCACAATAAAAATGCATAGCAAAAATTCTCCAATCAAATTGATCGAAAAATTTCAAGTCTGGCATCATTCGAATATACATAATCGTAGAATAACAGGACCCACTCGAGATGGACTTCTTCAAGCGACGAATTCATCGTTTCCAGTTCTCATCAAGTTCGGAAGAAGTGCAGACAGGTCTTTGAAATTACCTGTCAATTTAGAATGTTCAGAAACTGAATCGCCAAGAAATTGACTAAATTTTGAATTCGAATATGTGCTCATGAAAAATACCGTGTGACGTGTCTATTGTTTGGTTTTGTTTTTTCATCCGATTCCTCTGAACCCCCCTATCGGCTCTCTAAAACCAGGAAATCGCATAGATGTAGGTTTATTTCGTTTTCCCTCATTTTCATTGTATCAAAATTATTAACCCCAACAAATAGCTACGTATTGATTACACAGATGATAGGTATCTTTGATAGCTAATACATTTTGATGCATAAATATAAGAGAAAAGTCGGTTTATCTCACGATTTAGGCGTGAGAATTTTTTTTGACTTTCCTAATCGATTAGAAGCGCTTTCGAGACGTTTCGATGTCTCTAGAAAATTTTCTATTACTTTGCAGAAAAAATTTGCTACCAAAAAATATAAATTTGAACTCAAAGTTACGAATTTCGGAAAATTGTGCTTTAATCGATCAAACAGGTCACTAATATGGGTAATCCGCGATTATGGGTGCTGAAGTACATATGGACCATTTTTATGGGCTCTTCTCCAGCGCTGGAAAATTCCAAAATTTTCTGGTGGCTCCGAAACGTCTCGAAACCACTTCCAATCGATTCGGGAAGTCGAAAATAGGGTGTACCAAATTTCAGCTTTTTTCATTGATTAGATCGAATTTTCATTTTTTTCTGGGTGATGAGATAATTTTGAAATTTCAAAAATTTGCCAAAATTCGAGAAATGAATTTCAGCACCTGAAGTTTTGGATATGGGGTCCTATTATTTGGAGTTTTTTTTTTATTTCAGCTCAAAATTTTACTTTGAGTTGAGATGCCTCCCTTGTGAGAGAAAAAGGGATCCTGATGTTTTCAAATTCAGGTACCTAATTTTCAAGATTTCTGTTTTGAACTGAGATCAAAAATTAAGCTGGTGTTACTTATCTTTTATTTCTATGATTCATATAGGGGTTCTTGATTCAAAATTTGAGAAGTTCTGACCAGTAAAGATAAAGAGGGCGATATCATATCGAGCTAACCTTAAGCTCGTCATGAAATTTTTTTCATCATGAAAATGCCAGAAAGAAGTGCATTTATTGCTTTTCAAATGTGATTTTTCAAAAAAAAAATCGAGGATCCATTTCTACGAACTTAATTTTCAAATTTGAATCAATTTTTGTAAAAATTCATGATTTTTTGAATCGGTGAAATAAATTTTACTGAAAATCAGTGATTCTTCACAGATTTTTCAGAAAAATCACTGATTTCTCAGTCGATTCTCAATTTGTCAGAAAAAATCAATCATTTTTAGCGGGAAACTAAGTGAAAAATTACTGACTTTGAGTGGAATTTATTTCACTCATTCAAGAAGGCAGGATTTTACCTTAATTTGACTCATTCATTGATTGTTTGTTCCTAAAATCCAAAAATTTTTCAATTTTTTTCACTCAAATTTGTAGGAACTTGTATCATCTACCTACTAAAAATATTCTCCGATTTTGACACCCCCCCTCCATTTTTCTTCAATTCAGTCCCTTTCTCACACAATTTCTGGATGCGCTTTGTTTGAGTTCATTTTTTAAATCTTTACAAGTGATTGATTGATAACTATACTTACTTACGTGATGTCAAATATATTTTTGTGAAAAAAAAAGAGCAACTTTAAAAAATATGACATAGTTTTTACGAAAAAATGTAACCAATTTTTATATTTGACAAATTTTTTACGAAAAAATTCGACCAATTTTTTTGTGGAAAAATTTAATCAGTTTTTCACGGAAAAATTTGACCAATTACTTTACGAAAAAATTTAACTACTTTTTTATGAAAACAGGCCTATTTTCAATAAAGATGAAATAAAAAAAAACACACTGAAAAAAATGAGGAATGAAAAATATAAATAAAAAGGGTTAAAAAAATGATAAATTTTATCCAAAAAAATAATTACGAGGCA
Source organism: Pseudococcus viburni (assembly GCA_033439095.1). NCBI lineage: Eukaryota > Metazoa > Arthropoda > Insecta > Hemiptera > Pseudococcidae > Pseudococcus > Pseudococcus viburni. The sequence goes on along the minus strand of JAVBJF010000282.1, from coordinate 148,929 downwards.
CCATTCACAAAATTGATGAAATTTATTCTAAAAAAATAATAATATTCATCGCGAAATTTGGTAAAATTTATTGCATCGAAATGAATTTTATCAAATTTCGCGATAAATATTATTTTTTCAGAATAATAGTGTACAGACCAACAGGCAAAAAGTGCTCTAGAAGTTGATTTTACTGGTTTTTTTTGCGGGACAAAAAAATTGCTAGACAAAATTCAGGCACTGGTTCAGCATTCCCAAAAATGGTGAAAATTTTTTTCCAAACCTGCACATAGAGTGGGGGGAGGTCAAAGGGGGGTATTTTTCGACCTAGGTCCGGGACAAAAAATTCAAGTGAGGTTTGATAGAGTAGTGTCCCCTGATGTCGAATATGCATTTTTTTCTGCTGCACACCTGCACAACTCCAATTTGAGGTTCCTCAAAGGCAATTTTTGGTCATTTTTGGCCTTTTTTCACTGTTTTGTGTCCCCGAGTTCTGAAATGTGACAGGGGGACAACTTTTTTTGTCATATTTTATTACATCGGATGTTTATACATCCAAAACTGCAAAGTTGATCGAATTAAACCTGCAATATTCGAAGTTATTGAATTTTAAAGTTGTGTAAGTATGAGTATTGCTCAAATTTCAACTTTACGATTTTTTTAAAAAAAGTGGTCGTGTGGCATATTCAAATGGGTTAAAATTTCGCACTGAATTCAAAAATGATGATGGTTTTTTTCCACCTCCCCTCCCCACGGATTAGCCCCCCTCACTTTTGATTTTTTCCCCATTTAATCGTGTGACCTATTGAAATGGATTAAAATTTCGCGCTGGACACGAAAATGATGATGATTTTTTCCTACCCCCTCCTCACGGAGTAGCCCCTCCCTCATCAATTTTGTTTTTTTCCCATTTAATTGTGTGACATATCGAAATATGTTAAAATTTTGCGCTGGATTCGAAAATGATGATGGGTTTTTCCCAAGTCCCTTCCCCTCGGATTAGCCCCCTCATCAATTTTGATTTTTCTCCATTTAATCGTGTGACCCGTCGAAATGTGTTAGAATTTCGCCCTCAATCAGAAAATGACGATAATTTTTTTTATCTCTCCTCCCCCGCAGGGTCAGCCTCCTCAAATTTGATTTTTCTTCATTTAGTTGGGTGGCCTGTTGAAATGTGTTAAAATTTCACGCTAGATTCGAAAATGACAATAATTTTTTTCAACTCCCATACCTTCCACTTTTGATTCTTTTAAAAATGTTTCTCATTTCAGTCGTGAGATATACCAAACTTTCTTCTGTGTCAATATAAAAAAATATTAGGTACAATACTCAACTTCAAGTCTTCAACAGAATGTAATTACATAAAAGGAATTACATACAAATTTTAATTAGAGGCTGTACACAGAGTGAATAATTGAACAAAAAAAAGAAATGATACTAAAACATAATTTTGAAAGTTTAACTGTCGGAATCCGAATCACTTCTCACCATCTTGATGAGGGGGCTAATCCGAGGGGAGGTGAGTTGGGAAAAACCCATCATCATTTTCGAATCCAGCGCAAAATTTTAACATAAATCAAAAAACAAATATTTTTGTTTTTTTACGAAATTCTCGAAAACTTTCCGCGAAAGCCTGAGCTATATGAGATTTTGGAAAAGTGTTGCGGTTCGATTTTCCGAAAAATTTACAATTGTTAAAAATATTATTATTCATTCGCCGATTGATAATTTAGGGTGACAATGAAATCGAAATTTTCGTTTTCAAAAATGCTCACCCTCCAAAAATGTTCATTTGTATGAAAAAAAATTATTTCCAAAATTTCACTTCTCTGAGTTGAGGTTAACCCGTGCCGCCCGGCACTCAAAGTTGAGGACGCGACGCCCGAGCGCGTTCGATGCTACCCCGCCACCGTACGCGGTGATGAAGTTTTTTGCGTACGGGCTACGTTAAAAAAATGTTCTTATGTCGTTATTGTGGTCAGGGGAGGGGTAGGTGTAAAAATTTTACTCAATAAGGAATCGTTCTAGGTTATATAGAGTATACCCAGCCTGACCCAGTCTGGTTAGAAATTTTTTGTGATTTTATGACTGTTGAAAAAACTTGTAAATACAGCGATTTTTTTCCCAATTGCTTTCGATGTTTTTCGCCTTCAAAAATTGAAAACCCTAAGTTTTTGGAAAATTTTCGCTACCTTCTCTTTTCTTTACAATACTCGAGTGTTGAATACTTGCAGATCATAGTTGAGAGCCGATTTCTGTATTAAAAACATCGAAAACAATGGAGAAAAAATCGCTATACCTACTCACAAGTTTTTTCAACAGTCATAAAATCACAAAAAAATTTCTAAACAGTCTAAGTCAGGCTGGGTATACTATATATAACCTAGAACGATTCCTTATTGAGTAAAATTTTTACACCTACCCCTCCTCTGACCCCCATAACGAAGTAAGAACATTTTTTTAACGTAGCCCGTACGCAAAAAACTTCATCACCGCGTATGGTGGCGGGGTAGCATCGAACGAGCTCGGACGTCGCGTCCTCAACTTTGAATTTCGGGCGGCACGGGTTAACCTCAACTCAGAGAAGTGAAATTTTGGAAATAATTTTTTTTCATACCAATGAACATTTTTGGAGTGAGAAATTTCAAAATTGAAAAAAAAATTTACCCTTGCTTTTCATTGTCACCCTATTCGATATGCCACATAATTAAATGGGAAAAAATCAAAATTGATGAGGGAGGGGGCTACTCCGTGAAGAGGGGGTAGGAAAAAATCATCATCATTTTCGTGTCCAGCGCGAAATTTTAATCCATTTCAATAGGTCACACGATTAAATGGGGAAAAAATCAAAAGTGAGGGGGGCTAATCCGTGGGGAGGGGAGGTGGAAAAAAACCTTCATCATTTTTGAATCCAGTGCGAAATTTTAACCCATTTGAATATGCCAGTATGCCACACGACCACTTTTTTAAAAAAATCGTAAAGTTGAAATTTGAGCAATACTCATACTTACACAACTTTAAAATTCAATAACTTCGAATATTGCAGGTTTAATTCGATCAACTTTGCAGTTTTGGATGTATAAACATCCGATGTAATAAAATATGACAAAAAAAGTTGTCCCCCTGTCACATTTCAGAACTCGGGGACACAAAACAGTGAAAAAAGGCCAAAAATGACCAAAAATTGCCTTTGAGGAGCCTCAAATTGGAGTTGTGCAGGTGTGCAGCAGAAAAAAATGCATATTCGACATCAGGGGACACTACTCTATCAAACCTCGCTTGAATTTTTTGTCCCGGACCTAGGTCGAAAAATACCCCCTTTTGACCTCCCCCCACTCTATGTGCAGGTTTGGAAAAAAATTTTCACCATTTTTGGGAATGCTGAACCAGTGCCTGAATTTTGTCTAGCAATTTTTTTGTCCCCTAGAAATGGACAGTGGATGAACACTTTTTGGCAGTTGGTCTGTACACTATAAAGTTTGCCAATTTTGTGAATGGTGTCCCGTTATTATTTTTTTGAATAAAATTTATTTATTTGTTTTTTCAGTGCAATCAATTTTTTGCGTATGAAATATTTGATCAGTTTTGTATTAAAAATGAAACTACGTACCGAATTGAAAAAATTAATAATTTTCCCAATTACCCGTTGTTTAAAAAATTACTAAAAAAAATTAACAATTGCATTTTTGCATATTCCAGTATCATGAAATTGACCAAGTTCAGTGGTATCGGAAAGCAGGCTACAACATCGTACTCCCTCCCTCCCTCCAAATCGATGGTCGGGGTACAAAGTGTCCAACGACCCCCCTCCCCCTCCCCCCAATTACATCAGATAGGAATTTCCAACACATTGAAAATGAAAAAATGTATTTTTGGGGCATTAAAAATACTATTTTTTCAAAGCTTCGCTCTGACATAAACAAAATCAACATTCTATGAACTATCAAAACTATTAAAAACTCATGATAATATTATGGTTGAATTTCTGGAAAAATTATACCATGCACGAACGATTTTTAAATTGAACTTCATACGAGTAGGTTGATTTGAACTTTCCATAATCAAGCTACAATTTTCAGCAAACATTTTCACATAAGGGCTCTTCCTCTCCCTTTCTTTTCTTTGTTCTATTCTAGTGTTCGATTTTCCTACTCGTATTTTTCAATTAGACTTATTTTTCGCATCATCGAGTATTTTTTGACCTTTTTGAGATTTTTTTTATTACTTCTTAGTACCACAAGTTACCTAGTACAACTATGGGTTACAAAGTATGGCATGTGTGTGGCATAAAAAGACCCTGAAAATCTCAAACATCGAAATATCGTGTACTTAGTAAACTGCTAAACTCTTGCGATGGTGATGTAAAGCGATACGTAATACGTCTGTGTGTGTATGTGACGGTATCCGCGGCAACTTTAACGTCATGATTCGGCATTTTTTCTATACGATTACCCGCCGAAGAACGTCGGCCACACCGCCGGTACAGTAGCACATGTGTCCTCGGTTCGATTCCAGATTTCCGATTCGGATGCGATGCTGGATGATGAGAGAGAGACCCGAGAGTCCCTAAACGCGGTTGCGTGTAATTTTTCTTTAAATGAATTCCTTTTCTTAATGCGAATCCGATAACGAGGCGGCTGCCATGCCGTTACCGTTACCACCGTCATTATGACAGCCCAGAATTGTTATTTCACTTCGAATCGAATATTCTCTTTAGCTGTGGCCGGATCACACCGAACGTGAAATCATCTTACGAGGTGGTGGAAATTGGAATGGAAATTCGCCTTTGTGTGCGGAAAAGGGTGAGCTTTTGTGAGGCCGAATGTATCAGCGAGGAAAAGTATCTTATTGAGAATGTGCTCGAGGTAAAATTTTCAACGACGAAGTTTATGCTTGACATTTTTTATCCAAAATAACGTTGAAATAAGCAAGGGAGGGAAATTTTTTGGAAAAACATGTCCCAAAACACCTGAAAAATTTAGTTGTCCAAGTAGGTTGATTTTTTACAAATTTTTAGAGATTCAAAAATCGTCATTTTCCAGTAAAAATGTAATTTTTTTCAAAAACTGTGTCTTATCTTTTTACTTTTCTAGTGAAATCAGGGGAAAAAATTCTTTACTTGATATAGATTTCCCGAAATCGAATTTTTTCACTCATTCTGGGGCCTTCATTTCAGCCTTTCCATTAAAAATTTTTATTTCCGCGAGTTTTTTACCAATTTTTTTCAAATTTTCGTGAGGTATACCCTATACTGAGGGGTATCAGTGGGTGGTTTGAAAAAAAAATGATGATTTTTTCAAGCCGAAAATTGCGTTTGAAAACTTCAATTCGAGTTTTCTACATGATGTTTCAGAGGTGCAATTTTGAAAAAAAAATATTTTATGTATCTAGTTTTTATGTACATCATGATATATTTTTCAGAATTTTTCAGGTGGTGGCACACCTTGAAAAATGCAAAAACCCACTTTTCACAGCATTTTTCACTCATGAAATGGTCATTTTTGGCCGAAAAAAAAATTTCTTGTAATTATATTCCAAAATACGTATTTATACACGACTTGTCAGATTTTCACTTCATTTCATCTCTTTTTCACAATTTTTGTAATTTCAAGTCCAAATAAGTACACCACAACCCGGCTGTACCATTTTCACTTTTTTATGGCACTAGGTGACATAGACGTGCCATGAAAGTTGTGCCAATAATGGTGCACCATAAAACCTGTACCTTTATGTCACATAACATGCCTTTATTCATGAAACATGAATGTTTCATAAAAAATATACCATTTATGGCACATCATGATGTCACCTAAAAGTGAACAAAAAACGATGAACTATACCACTTGCACGTTTATGATTAGGACATGTGCCATAATTTAGTGCTTTTTTCCCGTCACATTATTGGATAATTTTATGGACCTGTGATTTGCACATTACATAGTGCTGAAAAATGATGCGTTGATATATTAACATTTAGTGGACATATTCATGTAACATACATGTGACATAATTAATGCTGAATTTATGTGTCATTGAAATGTAACATGAAAGCAACTTTAGTATAGAGACCGTAACCCTCACATATTTATTGTGCATTAATGTCACTATAAATTATGGCACTACATAAAACCTGTACTTTTATGTCACATGGCATGCACTTCTTGGTGAGACATTCATGTGCCTTGAAAAAGTGATCATTTATTGCACATGGTTTTATGACGCACCGATGCATCAAAAAACTTGTACCTTTATGTCACATAACATACCCTTATTTATGGGACATTTATGTTTCATGAAAAAGGCACCATTTATGGCCCATCCATATGTCAGCAAAAAGTGCAGAAAAAACGATGAACCATAGCACCCTGCTGTACCAAATCTGTGTATGATATGTCACATAAAAGTGGGTATAAATTTCCGCCTTATAAGTGTCATTTTTGTCACATTTTTGTACCCCATTTTATCCGCCATACAAAATGGCACTTGTCAATGACATATGTCATGATCATGTGATGGCAGTACTACGGTTCATCGTTTTTTCTGCACTTTTAGCTGACATGTGGATGGGCCATAAATGGTGCCTTTTTCATGAAACATAAATGTCCCATCAATAAGGGTATTTTATGTGACATAAAGGTACAGGTTTTATGATGCATCGGTGCGTCATTAAACCTGTTCCTTTATGTCACATAACATACCCTTATTGATGGGACATTTATGTTTCATGAAAAAGGCACCATTTATGGCCCATCCATATGTCAGCTAAAAGTGCAGAAAAAACTATGAACCGTAGTACTGCCATCACATGATCATGACATGTGTCATTGACAAGTGCCATTTTGTATGGCACATAAAATTGGGTATAAAAATGTGACAGAAATGACGCTTACAAGGCGGAAATTTATATCCACTTTTATGTGACATACACGAGTGCCATAAAAAAGTGAAAATGGTAGTTGGGTACTTGCACTCAGATGATCATGACCATGTGCCATTGACAAGTGTCATTATGTATGGCACATAAAATTGGGTATAAAAATGTGACAGAAATGACTGTTACAAAGCGGAAATTTATACCCACTTTTATGTGACATACCTACACACACAGATTTGGTCACAGTCACCAAGTGCCATAAATGGTATATCCAGGTAGCTGATTCATGTCAAGTAAATCTTACATTATTTATATTATATTTATGTGCCATTGATATGTAACATAAATGGCACCTAGAAAAATTCCAAAGTATTTTTAAAAATTTTAAGCCTTACCTCTACCTAACCCTACATTCCCCAGAGAAAAAAATTGTTAAATTTGTATTCTACATCAATAAATAGGTAGCTTAGGTTTTGACCCATCACTCAAAAAAGTAGCAAAATTCAAGTTTATATAGGCTTTTATTTCCCTTTTTCTCCTAAATTATAGATTTTGAGGCTCCAGCCCCCAAAGGAGAGAAACAAAAATTTGCTTATTGTGCCCTAAAATTTTGTTTTATTATAATCAACCAAAAAAACAAAAAAAAATAAAATTTTGTTTTATTATAATCAACCAAAAAAACAAAAAAAAATCCCAATTTGATCAAAATTGAAGAAAAAAAATTTCACTTATTTCATGTTTAAGTATTTCTTTTACTATCTAAATTACAACCTGACATGGTGGCGTGCTCCACTAAACCAAGATGAGCATAATGTAAAATCCAGATATCCAGAGTTTGAATACCACCCCTACCAGTTTCCAAGTGCCATAGAGGTAAGGTTGTATATGTGTGTATTATGTGTCATTAATACGTATAAAGTAATTATTAATTACATAGGCTACTTAATTAGAAAAAAATAGACCTAGATCAAATGTGACATATATGTAACATAAATAAGGCACCCTTGCAGCACTTAGGAAGAGGCACATAAAATTGGGTATAAATTTCCGCCTTGTGAGTCACATTCATTTCACTTTTTTGGGTTACAGAAAAGTGCCTTAATGTATGGCACATAAATTGGGTATAAATTTCCTCCCAATAAGGCACTTTTATGGCACTTTTTTCAATTATTGAAAAGTACCTTAATGTATGGCACATAAAATTGGGTATAAATTTCCTCCCAATAAAGCACTTTTATGTCACTTTTTTGAACCACTGAAAAGTGCCCTAATGTATGGCACATAAAATTGGGTATAAATTTCCTCCCTATAAGGCACATTTATGTAACTTTATTAAATAACTAAAATGTGCCTTTACATAAGCCACATAAAATTGGAAATAGAAAGTGACAGAAGTGATACATACAAGGCGGAAATTTATACCCCATTTTCTGTGACATATATAGCGACACATTTATGGCACTGTTGTACGCAGATTTGGTACAGCAGGGAAGGCTCGAAATTGAATATCTCTCTTTATTTTCCATACGAAATTGTCATACGAAAAAATTTGCCACAGATTCATGTTCAGCAGCTCAAAGTACTTCAGTGAACTCCATTTGTATGGTGAAGGAACTCAAATTTTGAAAATCAGTACCCAATGTGGGGGGGGGGTGAAAAAATATTTCGAAAAAATCGAGTTTGGTATCAAAATCTACATTTTTCACCCGCGAAATCCGGTTATGATTTTACTCCATCGAAACCCCAAAAATGGGTTCCAATTTTCTTTATCACACCCCAAAAATGGGCCCATTGTGGAGGTTTCAGGGAAAGGTCTTATCGGAAACGGACTGTCTGGGTAAAAAAAAAACTTGAACTTTGATACTACACTCGATTTTTATGAAAAGTTTTCGATTTGGCACTTCCCTGACACCTCCCCAATGGACCCATTTTTGGGGTTTTGATAGAGTAACATCATAAGCGGATTTCGCGGATAAAAAATGTGGATATTGATACCACACTCGATTTTTTCGAAAAAAAATCACCCCCCCCCACCCCGCATTGGGTACTGGTTGTAGTTCGAAGTCGAAATGACCCCAAAACTGGATTCGGATGCTTTGAATACTTTTCCCTTAGAATTAAATTTTCATTCTTTCCTCTCGAAAAATGTGTTTGAAAAATTTTTATCAAATACTTTGATTTTTTTCTTTTCAGTCGCACTTTGTAAAACCCTCGCGCTTGTCCCCCTGGGAGCGCAAAAAAATTGAAAAATAGATTTTCCGATTCCAAATTTTGTAAGGAATCGAACGCCGGAGCTTCAGAAAACCATCCCCTCGCCACCACTATGGCAAATTTTGAATGGCTTTTCTTCTCTAAAATTTTTTTTAGTTTTGTTGTTCACCATCAACTTTCATGCTTCTTTCATTAAAAGTCATTTTTTTACGGTTTTCAGCTACACTAAAGGTTTTTTAAAAGTGCCCATTTCTTTGGCATGAACTGAAAATTAGATTTTTTCAGTGTTGAAAGCATATGGTATCTACTGGAAAGTTTCTGGAAAATGGTCGTTTTTGAGCATGATCCTGAAATTGAATTTTTTCAATGTTATGAGCATAAATCTACTGCAAGATTCTTCAAAAATGGTCACTATCGTGGCATGAGCAAAGAGTGGAATTTTTTTCAATGTTGAGAGCAAATTTATTACAGTGTTCTTGAAAAATGTTCGTTTTTGGGGGTGATCTTGAGATTAACTTTTTCTCAATAGGTATTGAGAACAGATTTACTGCAAGATTTCAGAAAGACGAATGTTTTTAGGCATAACTTGAGGGGGGCCTAAAAATTGAAAAATTGCAATTAAAATGAAATTTTTTACAAATTTTTCCAACTGAAAGTACCTATAACAATTTATACAATTTTTTTCGCAGCCTTTATTTGTTAAAAAATCACTTTTTTGGAGTTTTAAATCAAATTACACAACTGTCTGAATTTCGTTTTTGATTTTTGGTCTAAAAATCAATACTTACTTTTTTACATCATCTGAATTTTTCATAATACGAAATTGAGAAATATTCTACAAAACATTGGAACGAATGACCTCCTCTCCCCTCCATCCCTCCTTTCATCGATATCACGAGCGAACGACAATTTCAATTCAGAAATTTGCAACTTATTTCTAAAAAACTTGAAAATTCGAACTTTCAAGGTTACTCGAGGATTCGACCTCGTTATTATTTCGGCTGTAAATCTACGAGCGAAATTCCACTTCGAAACAGCGACACAAACTATTCAGTTGTGGTTTTTGACAAAGACACGACATCTCTGGTTTCTCGCCGCCTCACACCCTGTTCGTAGGTGCATTTTGTTTATTTTACCAACACGTCGATTTACAATGTCAACGTTGGTGTTTGGCAATGTTATGGTTAAAATTAAAAGCATTTTTTCGTCGCACCACACTCGTCATTGAGTCGAGGCTGACGTTGACATTTTTCTAGATGTCAATCGATGATTGACAATTTCCGTATTGAGACAACGTTCGCATATGCGAATTGACATTAAAAGAAATACGCTTGGTAAAAAATCGAGAAATTTTTTATCGCTTGTCGAAGAGAGGTTATTACAAAGCGCCTACGTATCCAATCCACCCAAGACCTGAGATCCGCCAAGTACACGGTTCGTCGTTTATTAGCCATCTCTAAGATGTTCTGTATCTATACGACAATGCTCGCACGATGTAATTGGAATTTAGTTGCGCGTTTTATTAGAATCGAGTCATCGTCGCGAACACATGGCTTATGTCGAAGATTCCTCTCCGTCTTATACGATATGTTTATACGTGCACGCGTCATAAAACAGATCGACGAGTCTCTGCCGCGTTTTTTTTTAATACCATATATCTATTCTATGTACGTGTATAGTATTATACGTGCATGCACTTTATGTCCTGTCTATGTACCTACGTGTTAGAATGACTTGGTGTTGGTTCATATCGAAGCGACAATAAAAACGACGACACAACCGTTTATCACCAGCTCCTAACTATTTTTGCCAGAAATGGGATTTCGAAGATCTGAGTCCAAATTTTGTCAATTTCTTTATTTCTATTTTTTTTTTAAATTGTATTCAATTTAAAGAATTTTCCAGCTGTAAAGTTTTTCTAATTCAAATTTTCTCAAAATTTTTTCAATTTGGATTCTGAAAATTTTTTATATTTTTTTAAAGTTGAAAACCATAATGTTAAAATTTTTTAAATTCAAAATTGGAAAAAATTTCAAGAAATTTTCAATTAGAAAAATTTTAAAGTTGAAAAAAATGAGAAAAAATTTAAAATTATTGAAAAAAATCGATTTGGAAGAAATTTAAAAAAAATTGACGTTGATTTTTTCAATTTTTTTTTCAACTTCATGTTTTATAATTTCTTCCAACTCGAAAATTTTTTCCAATATTTTTAAAATTCTTCCTCAAATTTTATTTCAACTTTGAATTTCTGGGGAAAAAATCTCAATTTCATGTTTTTTGAAATTTCTCTCAACTCAATAATTGAATTTTTTTTTAAAAATACAGGCATCATAGCGTAGTTACTTTTTAGTAACTTGGTTACTTTTTTCGAGACAAGTTACTTTTGGTTACTATTTCCACTTCAAAAGTTACTTTGGTTACTTTTTACCTCTAAAAGTTACTTTTTTTCCAAAATTTCTCAAAAAATTTACCTTTTTTTCACAATTTTTCTCTAAAAATTGATTTTTTCAAGCGTAAAGTGTCTGTTATTTTCGGTTTAGTCGAGTTTTGGAGACTTTTTTGTTTCAAAAAATTTCGCCCTCGCTCCGCTCGGGCAGTACATTGATACCTCTGTTTCTTGAATACACTATCATTCCCTAAATTTGAATCAGTCAAAATTGGTGTATTTTCATTCTCTTGGTTAAGTATATAGTGAAATAATTTTCATCAAAAACTAGAGATTTTCACCCATATTTCAGTCAAAACTCCAATCAATTTCCAATTTGTCAAATATAAATCAGTAATTTTGATTGATATAAATTTACAGGGTAGGTAGGCTAGATACTCACTTTTTTTTTTACTGAATTTTGACACATCCTCATTTTTTTCAAATTCTTCCCCGCCCTTGCATAAAGTCTGATTAAGTCCCGGAGTCGAGCAGATTCAATCCAAGCTCAATAAAAAAAAATAAAATTTTACCTCAAAAGTGTTCAGAGAAGTGCATTTTATTACTCTTCAAAAATAATTTTTCTTATTTCTTACATTAGAATATAACTTTCTAACTCTACATCAATCAAGTTTTATAAAAACTTTGCCTTTTTGAACCAATAAAATAATTTTCATTGATATTGCAGTCAAAAGTCGTTGATTTCTTAGTCGATTTTCAATTAACCAGAAAAAAATCAGTTATTTTGACTAAACGATCAATGCGAATCACTGATTTTCATTTATATTCATCTCACTGATTCAGATTTAGAGAATTCTTGCAATTTTTCAGTTTTTCTTCACTTTTATCTGTATTACATTTTTTCATCTGTCCACTGAAATTAACCTGACTTTACGAGCACTACTGTAAAAATAGATTTTGAAGTTTGTTACGAATTTTTACCCCCCTCTCACCCCATTTTTCTCCAATTATCAGCCCCTCCCTTACATAATTTCTGGGAGCGCTTATAAGTTATAATAATTGCATTAAGTACATACATGTTTTTTTTTTTTTTTTACAAATTTTACCATTAAAAATTGAGTTTTTGGTTACTTTTTGGTAATACATTGGTTACTTTTTCTCCCAAATTGGGTTACTAAAGTTACTTTTTTCCCACCAAATTTCACTATGATGCCTGAAAATATGAAATAAAAAAAATTTTTAAAAATATAAATTGGAAAAAAATTTAGGTACTGGTGGAAAAATGTTAAAATTGGGAACAATTTTGAAAAGAAAAATAGAATTAAAGAAACTGGAAAATTTTGAACTTGGAATAAATTTGTATCGCTGAAATCCCATTTTTGGCAAAAATAATTAGGAGCTATTCATTTATCCTCATGCGCCGCGTATCTTTCTCCCATTGCCATCCCGATAGTAAAAAATGCTATATGGTAAAAAACGAGTAAAGGAGGCGAAAAAACACTCAGAGAAAAAGACACCATGAAGGAAGAGAGAGAAAAGCAAAAGCGCTGTCGAGTACGCCACACACGAAGACGTGTACCCGAGACGTACACCACATTTACGCGCCTTTTTATTTTATAAACATTAAAAATTTATAACTTCGATTCACGACACAGAATCGTCCCGAGATTCTAATACACCCTGCTCCTGTTTTCCCTGATAAAATCTTAGAAACGAAGCTTATTCATCTCGGCGATGTTGCTTCCTCATTTGTATGATTGAAAAAACGATGTAAGATGAAGTGGGACTGGCGGGGTGAAGTGACGACTCTAAATTTGAATCAAGTCACATTCGGTGAAATTAATTTCATTAAAAACAGTGATTTTCCGCTGAGTTTTCAGTCAAAATAAACTGTTTTTTCGGTCAAATTAAGAAATGACTTGGAAATTAGGGAGTTTTGGCTAAAAAATCTGTGAGAAATTTGTGATTTTCAGTGAAACTTATTTTGCTGAATGAAATGGGCGAAATTTGACCCGAATTTGACTGATTCGGATTTAGAAAAGAGAGGGGCTGTTAAGAAACAGCGAACAAACCGGAAGTAGAAGGTAAATTAGGAAACATGGAAGTGAGGACAATTAGGAAACAAATTTTGGCGATTGCTTAAAAGACTGCATCAGATATGGTAAGTTGATTTCAAAATTACGATTTGAAGGCTTATAATGTGTATCCATTTGTTTATGTTTTAATCAGTGATCAAAATGATCAAAATTTTGTAATTTTGAGTTTTTTGTGACTCAGTCCGTTTTTTAAGTATACAGGGTGTTCCATGAATCGTTTGTCAAACATATTTTTTTTTGGATATAACCGGCGGGTACCACTAAAAAAAAAACTTGAGATGAACATGTTGCCTATCTTGAGAATTTAAGGGGTAAATGCTGCTTCAAAAAAAATCACGTCAAAAATTTTTTTGACCATGGGAATGGATAGTATTTTGAAAACTGAACAAATTTTCACTATTTGACTTTTTGCCCAACTCAAAAATTGAAGGCGCTACAAAAATTTTTTTAAAAAACAATTTTTAAAAAATCAACCAATCAAGGGAATGGATAGTACGTTGAAAACTGAAGAAATTTTGTTCTGTGCACTTTATGCCTAACGTCGAAAATGAAGGGGCTACGGCTCGCGCAAAATACGTGGGCTTCAAAATTTTTTTGAATTTTTCCAATTTTAAATGACCCTTGGCCCCTTCATTTTTGATGTTAGGCAAAAAGTGTACAGAACAAAAATTTTTCTGTTTTCAACGTACTATCCATTCCTGAGGTGATCAGAAAAATTTTTTTTGTAGCCCCTTCAATTTTTAAGTTGGGCAACAAGTCATATAGTGAAAATTTGTTCAGTTTTCAAAGTACTATCTATTCCCACGGTTAGAAAATTTTTTTGACGTAATTTTTTTAGAAGTAGCATTTGCCCCTTAAATCCTTAAGTTGAGCAACATGTTCATCTCAATTTTTTTTAGTGGTACCCGGTTATATCCAAAAAAATATGTTTGGCAGACGATTCGTGGAACACCCTGTATGAAGTTCTGGGAAATTTCCCACCCAGTGATTTCGATTTTCCCAAGTAAATGTTTACCTCAAAATCAAGAAAAATACAAATTCGTTGTTTAAAAAAGCAAAAAATATAGAAAAGAGCAATAAAAATTTTCAAAAACTTTGGCCTCGCTGCGCTCGACCGTATTGCATTTTTTCTTCCATAGTTTTAAAATAATCGAAATTTTTACAACAAAAGTTTTTTTTTGTATTTTTCTCAAAATTATTTCAACTAATTTTACTATAGATATTTTTTTTCTCAAAATTTATTCTCAATGTTTGAAAATTAAATTGATATTTTTAAAGTACATAGAAGGGGCCGATTTTTCATTTAGGTTTATTAATAGGTAATTCAAAATACCTATTGTTTTCTTGCACCTTGAATTGGAGGTTTCTAAAATTTTTGCCCTAGCTTCGCTCGGTTTATCTCCCTCAAATTCACAATAAAACTACAAAATCTCATTTATAAAATTATGAATTACTTGAAATTTTTCGCCCTCGTTTCGCTCGAGACAAAACAACAATTTCTTAGGGATTTTCAACATCAATGAGAACCAATATTATAATTTTTTAAAAAAATACTCCTTCAATAGACATATAGACGCTTAAAAAATTATTTTTTGAAAAATCACATTTTTACAAAAAAAATTGTCAAAAATCGAGGAATTCATTTTTTGAAATTCTGTTTCAGGGGTAGATAGCCAACCCTTTTAGGTATTTAAGCCCAATCCCACCTTTTTGGGGGTTAATGAGGGTGACTCTCAAGCCAAAAACAATAAAAATCGTCCATATTCGGCAACCTCACCTTAAACTTCCTAAAAATTCATTCGGAGCAAAATGAACTCTTAGTAGTAAGCCCTCTCCCCCACCCCAACTTCTCTTTTCAGAGCTTTATCTAACCTCAGAAATTGATTAGAATTGAGAGTCCATCATCAATCTAGGTTGAAATTGAAAAATGAGCCCTTATTGGTATACGCAAGTTCAAAAAACATGTTGAAATATTCTGATCTAGCAATATGGCCTTGCCTTGAGAGTATGAAGAGTTCTCGAGGGCAATAGGCAATTTCTTCCATAAAGTTACAGTTCTCACTAACAATAGGATTCGATTTTAATTTACATGTTTAATGCTGTTTGATATTTGAGCTGGACTAATGGACCTTGTAGTCCAAACCCATCACCCCCCCCCCCTCCAAAAAATAGTTCTTTTAACAAAATCCACTCTTTTAAATACCCTAACAAGGGAGGTATCCCAAATCAAAGTAATGTTTTGAGCCCAAACAAAAAAAAATCGAAAGTACATCATAACAGGACCTCTCGCCCAAAATTCAGATGCTCAAGTTCATTTATCGATTTTTGGCGAATTTTTGAAATTTCAAAATTACCTCGTCGTCCTAAAAAATATGAAAATTTAACCTAATCAACGAAAAAAACTGAAATTTGGTATATACCATATTTTCGACCTCCCGAATCGATTGGAAGCGGTTTCGAGACGTTTCGGAGCCACCAGAAAAGTTTGGAATTTTCTAGCGCTGGAGAAAAGCCCATAAAAATGGCCCATATGCACTTCAGCATCTATAATCACGGATTATCCATATTGGTGACCTATTTGATCGATTAAAACACAATTTTCCAAAATTCGTTACTTTGAGTTCAAATTCGCATTTCTGGACAAGAAATTTTTCTGGAAAAAATTGAAAAATTCTCCTAATGCGCATATATCGAAGTAAAAAGTTGAAACTTGGTAGATAGAGATACCCTATTTTTGACCTCCCGAATCGATTGGAAGCGGTTTCGAGGGATAATCCGCGATTATAGGTGCTGAAGTGGATATTGGCCATTTTTATATGGACTTTTCTCCAGCGCAGCGCTGGAAAATTTCAAAATTTTCTGGTGGCTCCGAAACGTCTTGAAACCGCTGCCAATCGATTCGAGAGGTCGAAAATAAGGTATCCATCAAGTTTCAACTTCTTACCTCGGTGTATGCGCGTTAGGAGAATTTTTCAATTTTTTCCAGAAAAATTTCTTGTCCAGAAATGCAAATTTGAACTCAAAGTAACGAATTTTGGAAAATTGTGTTTTAATCGATCAAATAGGTCACCAATATGGATAATCCGCGATTATTGGTGCTGAAGTGCATATGGGCCATTTTTATGGGCTTTTCTCCAGCGCTAGAAAATTCCAAAATTTTCTGGTGGCTCTGAAACGTCTCGAACCCTATTGACATTTTTGCTAGCAAAATACTAGCATTCCTAACACATCCCTAACAAAGCTAGCAAAACACTCGCATCACTCTAGCATAAATCATGCTAGCAACAGATTTGCTAGCAAAATGCTAGCATTTCGCGAGCACAATTTTCTCACAAAAAATACAGTAGCACAATACTCGCATCGCACTAGCTCAAGTCAGACTAGCATTATGTCTGCTAGCAAAGTGCTAGCTTTTTGCTAGCACAACTTGCTAACAATCAGTTACTGTAGACAAATACTAGCATCACGCTAGCATAAATTGAGCTAGCATCCCATCTGCTAGCAAAATGCTAACATTTCACCACTAGAAAAGTTCTAGCATTTTACCGCTAACAAAATGCTAGCATTTTACTAGCATAAATCATGCTAGCTCGAACTAACTTCGCATCTGCTAGCAAAATGCTAGCGTTTTACCACTAGCAGAGTTCTAGCATTTTACCGCTAACAAAATGCTAGCATTTTACTAGCATAAATCATGCTAGCTCGAACTAACTTCGCATTTGCTAGCAAAATGCTAGCGTTTTACCACTAGCAGAGTTCTAGCATTTTACTGCTAACAAAATGCTAGCATTTTACTAGCATAAATGATGCTAGCTCGAACTAACTTCGCATCTGCTAGCAAAATGCTAGCGTTTTTACCACTAGCAAAGTTCTAGCATTTTACCGCTAACAAAATGCTAGCATTTTACTAGCATAAATGATGCTAGCTCGAACTAAATTCGCATCTGCTAGCAAAATGCTAGCGTTTTACCACTAGCAGAGTTCTAGCATTTTACCGCTAACAAAATGCTAGCATTTTACTAGCATAAATGATGCTAGCTCGAACTAACTTCGCATCTGCTAGCAAAATGCTAGCGTTTTACCACTAGCAAAGTTCTAGCATTTTACCGCTAACAAAATGCTAGCATTTTACTAGCATAAATGATGCTAGCTCGAACTAAATTCGCATCTGCTAGCAAAATGCTAGCGTTTTACCACTAGCAGAGTTCTAGCATTTTACCGCTAACAAAATGCTAGCATTTTACTAGCATAAATGATGCTAGCTCGAACTAACTTCGCATCTGCTAGCAAAATGCTAGCGTTTGACCACTAGCAAAGTTCTAGCATTTTAGCGCTAACACAATGCTAGCATTTCACTAGCACGTTTTTTTAAACATAAAGTTACATTTGCGAAATATTAGCATCACACTAACATCACTAAGCCTAGCATAAACTAGCTTCGCACCTGCTAGCAAAATGATAGCGTTTTACCACTAACAAATTTCTAGCATTTTACAGCTAACAAAACGCTAGCATTTCACTAGCACAATATTCTAACAAAAAATACAGTAGCACAATACTAGCATCGCACTAGCTCAAGTCAGACTAGCATTATGTCTGCTAGCAGAGTGCTAGCTTTTTGCTAGCACAATTTGCTAACAATCAGTTACTGTAGACAAATACTAGCATCACGCTAGCATAAATTGAACTAGCTTCCCATCTGCTAGCAAAATGCTAACATTTCACCACTAGCAAAGTTCTAGCATTTTTCCGCTAACAAAATGCTAGCATTTTACTAGCACAAATGATGCTAGCTCGAACTAACTTCGCATCTGCTAGCGAAATGCTAGCGTTTCACCACTAGCAAAGTTCTAGCATTTTACCGCTAACAAAATGCTAGCATTTCGCGAGCACAATTTTCTAACAAAAAATACAGTAGCACAATACTAGCATCGCACTAGCTCAAGTCAGACTAGCATTATGTCTGCTAGCAGAGTGCTAGCTTTTTGCTAGCACAATTTGCTAACAATCAGTTACTGTAGACAAATACTAGCATCACGCTAGCATAAATTGAGCTAGCTTCCCATCTGCTAGCAAAATGCTAACATTTTACCGCTAACACAATGCTAGCATTTTACTAGCATAAATGATGCTAGCTCGAACTAACTTCGCATCTGCTAGCGAAATGCTACCGTTTCACCACTAGCAAAGTTCTAGCATTTTACCACTAACAAAATGCTAGTATTTTTCTAGCATTCCTAACACATTCCTAACATAGCTAACAAAACACTCGCATCACTCTAGCATAAGACAAGCTAGCTACAGATTTGCTAGCAAAATGCTAGCATTTCGCTAGCACAATTTTCTCACAAAAAGTTAAAGTATCCAAATACTAGCATCGCACTAGCTCAAGTTAGACTAGCATTATGTCTGCTAGCATAGTGCTAGCCTTTTGCTAGCGCAATTTACTAACAATTAGTTACAGTAGCCAAATACTTAGCTTCGCATCTGCTAGCAAAATGCTAGCGTTTCACCACCAGCAAACTTCTAGCATTATACTGTCAACAAAATGCTAGCATTTCACTAACATAAATAATACTAGCTCGAACTAGCTTCAAATCTGCTAGCAAAACGCTAACATTTTGCCACTAGCTGATTTTAGGCTAGCAAATCTGTAGAGCCTGACTTATTCTAGAGTGATGCTAGAGTTTGATGGGTTAGAAATGCTAGTATTTTGCTAGCAAAATTTTCATTAGGGCTAAATCACTAAAGAATGTTGCCAAATATTATACAATTTCCAAGTCTTACCCTTAGAACCCTTCACTAACCAAACAGAAAAATATCGCCAAATTTGTAATCTTCACCCTCTTGAAAACATTCATTTTGATAAAAGTTGAAAAAAACTACGATTATTCCAGATCTCATCCATCACCCTCTACATAAGAAACAAATAACGCTATATTCCACATGGAAATATCGCAATATTATAATTTTTTCAACACTCACCTCCTCAACCCAATGCTTCATTTCTTTGAGACGTTTGAGGAAAAGTATTGTCAAATTTGTACTCCACATCCTCGAGAACCTAGGTTTTGATACATCACAAAAGAAAGAATAGCGAATTGTTTTTCAAGTCTTGTCCCTTCTTCCAACCCCTATCTTTCTTCTCTAAGAAAAAATATATTTCTGGATTCTTATTCTACGTCCTCAAAATTTAGATTTTGATACATCACTCGAAAAAATTGAAAAATTCACATTTTTATAAGTTTTACCCCCCTCTCCACCCCCACGTGGCGCTTCATCCTTACGAGAAAAATATTTCCAGATTCATATCCTTCACTCACAAAAATATAGATTCCGATATATCACCAGGGAAAATTGTGTAATTCAAATTTTTCCAGGCATCCCCCTCCCCTTCCCTCTCATCACACCCTATACCTTCATCCCTAAGAGAAAAATATATTCGTTTCCTACGCTCTCGAAAACATGGATTTTGATATATAACACAAAAAAACTGCAAATTCAAATTTTTCCTGCCCCCTCCCTCTCTTATCCTTGGCCCGTAAGAGAAAAATCTTGTCAAATTCTTATTCTATGTCCCCGAAAACATAGATTTCGATATATCAATTGAAAAATGAAAATTTTCCCAGTCTCAACCCCTCCCCACTCCTCCACACCCAACTCTTGAATTTTCAACGGAAAAATATCATCAAATTCGAATTCTGCGTCCTCGAAAACCTAGATTTTGATATATCACTTGAAAAATTGAAATTTTCCAAGTCTCATCCCCACTCCCTCCCCCGCATTCAACCCTAAATTTTCATCCCAAGAGAAAAATTTTGTCGAATTCGTATTCTACGTCCCCGAAAACATAGATTTCGATATATCACTCGAAAAATTAAAATTTTCCCAGTCTCAACCCCTCCCCACACCCAACTCTTGAATTCTTAACGGAAAAATATCATTAAATTCGAATTCTGCGTCCTCAAAAACCTAGATTTTGATATATCACTTGAAAAATTGAAATTTTCCAAGTCTCATCCCCACTAGGGTGTTTCATTTTTATATGGGAAAAAATTGTTTTCAATATTTTTGACGTGCCGCCTTCTAAAAATGTTCATTAGACTTAGAAAACAGGAAATACAAAAAATCAGGCCAAAAAAATAATATTTATTGGTGGCGCAAGAAAGGTAAAGTTACGAATATGATTGTCCGGTGTTGCATAAATAGTCCACCAAACTTTCGCCAGGTTTATGATCGCTCGCGCGGTGTTGAGTACGTTTTTTTTTTAATCACATGAAATTAATTTCGCATTATTTTTTTACAAACGTGTTTCATGTTATTTATTTTTAAACAGTTTTTTGTTTCACTTTCAACTTAAACATAAAAAATTTACATGCTAAATGAAATCTTGAATTTTTAGACCATTTTTTACATTATATTATAATGGCGAATTTTTAGCTCCTTTGCGCCACCTCTCAAAATAATTTTTTCTGGCTAAAATTTTTATGGGAGTCTTTTTTTATCAAAAAGAACAAAATGAGGGGGCGGCACTGTCAAATTTCGAAAAAAATGTCACATGAAACACCCTAATCCCCACTCCCTCCCCCGCATTCAACCCTAAATTTTCATCCCAAGAGAAAAATTTTGTCGAATTCGTATTCTACGTCCCCGAAAACATAGATTTCGATATATCACTCGAAAAATTAAAATTTTCCCAGTCTCAACCCCTCCCCACTCCTTCCACACCCAACTCTTGAATTCCTAACAGAAAAATATCATCAAATTCGAATTCTGCGTCCTCAAAAACCTAGATTTTGATATATCACTCGAAAAATTGAAATTTTCCAAGTCTTACCCCCACCCCCTCCCCCCGCATCCAGCCCTAAACTTTCATCCCCAAGAGAAAAATATTGTCGAATTTGTATTCTACGCCCTCGAAAATATGGATTTTGATGTACCACACAAAACAATTTCAAAATTCAAATTTTTTCAGTCATTATTACACCCCCCCCCCCCAACCCTTCATTTCCAAGAGAAAATTATGGCCGATTACATATTCCTACATCCTCAAAAACATATATTTAATATATCACACACAAATTTTACAAAATTTGAGCTTTATTATATTTTATTTCCATTTTGTTCTTGAATTGTGAATTTTGGGGCTCCAGCCCCCAAGGGGAGGGATAAAAATTTGTTGAATATGTCTTGGAAATTTTGTTTTATTGCAATATTCTAAAAAATCAAAAAAATTTCCAAATTTGGTCAAAATTGAGGAAAAAAAATTTTTTGACTTCCAAGTTTAAATATTACTTTTAATACCTAACATACAACCTGACATGGTGGCGTACTCCTCTAACCCAAGACCCAGAGCAAAGGTAAGTACATAATATTAGGCCTGTTCTTTTCGCTTACTCCGAGTAACTCCGAGTAAAAAAATCTACACGGGTTCACATCATTCAGTATATTGGACCAATCCGGTTGGTTGCTGACTAATACATTCGTTGCACTGTGTGGACCTGGCGTACTCGGAGTTACTCGCTAGCAATATTGCTAGCTTTTACGCTAGCACATAAAATGCTAGCAAAATGCTAGCACACCTTGCTAGCATATGCTATCATCATTTTGGACACTTTTGAACCCGTTTTGTTAACAATTATGCTAGCATTTTATGCTAGCACTTGCTAGCAATTGTTAGCAAGTGCTAGCATAAAATGCTAGCATAATTGCTAACAAAACGGGTTCAAAAGTGTCCAAAATGATGATAGCACATGCTAGCAAGGTGTGCTAACATTTTGCTAGCATTTTTCATTTTTTTTTGTCAATAGGGAAACCGCTTCCAATCGATTCGGGAGGTCGAAAATATGGTATATACCAAATTTCAGCTTTTTTCGTTGATTAGATCAAATTTTCATATTTTTTAGGACGACGAGGTAATTTTGAAATTTCAAAAATTCGCCAAAAATCGATAAATGAACTTAAGCATCTGAAATTTTGGGCGAGAGGTCCTGTTATGATGTACTTTCGATTTTTTTTGGTTTGGGCTCAAAATTTTACTTTGAGTTGGGATACCTCCTTTGTAAGCCTTATTTCAAATAATTTCTTTGCAGGCGTGAACTGAGTTGGTTTCTTGGAACGGTCAAAAAATCAAAACCCTTCTTCCTGAAATGGAATTTTTTCAACTAAAAGTTCAATTTTTTCCATTTTCTCCAACTTTTACTGAAAAATTTCCCAAAAAAGTCATCACTTTCGAAAACTGTTCAATTCCAAATGCAATTTGACCATTGCCGGAGACGAGCTGCTTCCTCTGTTCCTTATCAAGTCCAATTCTGGTTCTCAGAATATGAACTGAGAACCGAGATTCTCATACTTCAACCAGATAAAATTTCCCAGTTGCTCGCCATACCGTACAAGACTTTTCCACCCACTCGACACTCCGCCCGCCTAATCCACATAATGCACGACTAATGCTCACCTCGTTTCAAATAATGACTTTCTCGTTGCGCGGAGCCATCCGAACGTCGAACGTCGACAGGAAAAAAACAATAATAATTTTTCACTCGTCAAACATCCAGACGGCTGGCCGCAGCTCTGAGCAAATATTTATTTTGGAAATACCGACGCTTTAAATACGGTTACTTAGCATTGTACGAGCACTATGTATTACCCTATGGGATGGAATTCTACAGAAACAAAATGGACTCGAGTAAGTCGAAAGGTATACGAGATACTGGCGGCTAGGCGGTCAACGGTGGTACACGATTGTTAACAAAATAATGAAACGCGATTAATCAGGTGCCGCGAACAACGTACTCAAAATAAATGTTACATTTAATCGGCGTGTGTACGTAAACGTTGCGGCCACCTCTTTGTCCGAGCATCGCTCCGGTAATGAGTACGAGGTGGCTGAGTATCGTATCTTTTAAAATAAGAAATATCGAAGGAGAAGCCGAACGTGGACCACGTAGCGCCGCAGGTCAGTTGATGAAGTATCTCGCATTAAGGGGGTAGCCTTTAATACATTCCATCTTAACAGAACTGTCCTCCAGAACCCATTACAACTCTCAATCAATGTATTTATGTGTTTGTGTGCTCGTGTTTCTCCTCCGCAATCGTAAGGTCTAAGGTACCTATTGCTGTAAAACGGACAAGACGCGTTACGGCCCTCCGAACTAGTAACCACCCAACCTATTTACTCGCAACTCCATTAATTCTTGAAACGAGAAGAGTCCCGGTCAACTCCTGGCTCTCGTACTTGTATACACACGGTCGCAACTAATTTACCCGCTAGAGCTTATTTATGGCCATATACGTGCTGCTGCTGGAAACGCGCTAAATAACTTTGTGAACTTTTCTTCGTCTTCGCCACTGCACACATACGACCGTACCGAGGTAAGGAGGTACCTATTATATGGTATACGATGCTGTGTGCATTGCTGCTTGCTGCTTCTCGCTTTTCTTTCTGCAGTACGTACGATTGCTGCTCTCGTATTTCCAAACTCGTAATGTAACGTTGATGCTACGTCTGCACGAGCTAATAAATGTCTATCGAGGTGAATTCACCTCCACTACTCCTCCATCTCTTTTTTCGTATGTGTAACCGCACCACATACGAGGTAAGTTACTCGTATACTTATACACAAACTTCAGCTCTCTGTCTTTCCTCCATATCGCCAAGTAAAGGGTTAATTTCGATACGGTGAAAAACTCGAGACGTGAGTCGACTTTAAAAAAAAGTAGTGGAGATGAAATATATGACGAACGAGTCGATATGGAGCAAAATCAAGGTCGAATTTCAATTTATATGATTGAAGCTAACAAAAGAGGTATCCCAATAGCTGTAAAATTTTCAGCCGAAAATAAAATAAATTGAAGGCATGTCATAAAAGAAGCCTGCATCTAAAATTTCAGGGGCTAAAATTCGCTTCTAGAATTTTGGTGAATTTTTGGAATTTCAAATTTGCCCCATATCACCATGCAAAATATGAAAATTTGATCTAATCAACGAAAAAAAACTGAAATTCGGTGTATACCCTATTTTCGACCTTCCAAATCGATTGGTAGCGGTTTCGAGACGTTTCGGAGCCTCGAGAAAACTTTTGAATTTTCTAGCAATGGAGAAAAGTCCATAAAAATGGTTGGAATGAACCAAAGTTGGAAAGGATTCGGATTTGAAATTGATTCGAATCCACTATGTGAAACTCGATTCATTTAAAGGGTTCGAATCCAAAAAACATTACAGCGAAGTACCAAATGTGGATCAGGGCCCGGTTGTGGATCAAGCAATCAAACCGTTGGGTGAAAAAAAATTAGGCATGTGTATTAGGGTGGATCGAAAAAAAAAACATATCTTGGATTTTGACCAAATTTGGTAAGGTGGTTTACTTTGAGTGGGAGACTTTACAAAAGAAAAGTTGAGGCTCCGAGGGGCAAGGGGAGGGGAGCAGGAGGTGCTCAAAGTGCATCTCCTTTTGAAAAAACACAGTTTTTGGCGTTTTTTAGCCAATCAAAATTGTGTGAGCAGCCTTAGTAGCACTTCAAAGATGCGATTTGAGTTTCTACATCTCCTAAAACTATCGCCATCCTCCTCCGATCAAAACTCAGACTGCTACCAGGGGGTTGAAAAGTTGCAGATTGCAATATTTCAATAATATGAAATTTTAATTAAGCTGGATAGTCCAGGCATTTTAGGAGTTGACCCCCCAAAAATTAAAGCCTGATTTTTTTTTTCGCGTTTTACGTTCGTAATGGTCCACTACACAACATACTAAAATGGGCACTCCCACAACCCTCGGCTACCCCCAGGGGAGCGGTAAACGTCCGCTGGAAACCGGTTTTTCGTGAATATCTCCTCAAATAAACCTCAAAATTGAAAAGTAGTTATGAACAATCTTGTTCTACGCGTAATTTCCTATCGAAAGGGGTTTTTTCTTTTTCAAAAACACTCACTTCCTTGACGAAAAATTGAGGGTAAAAAACAGCTATTTTTCAACAATTACAGCATTTTTGGAAAAAATTGAAACTTTTGGGAATATCTCCTCAAAAAAGCCTCAAAATGGAAAAATGGTTATGAACAATCATGATCTACGTGTAATTTCCTATCAGACAGGTTCGTCTTTTTTCGAAAACACCCGCTTCTTTGCCCAAAAATTAAGGGTGAAAACTGCCTATTTTTGCAATATTTACAGTATTTTTGGAATTTATGGAAATACAAAGCTAAAAATATCGTTTTTGAATCCTTACGACGCATAGAAATGTTTCGTATCACAAATAATCAGCAATAACATCGCGTTTATAGTACTTTTTCTTTCCACAACTTTGATTTTTTAAATGCGGTATTCAATTTCAATAACCTCCCTTATAATTAACGGTAGGGGTTGAAATTTTTGCGATGACTTTTTTTGGAATACCCTACCAGCATGTATTAAAAAAAATACTAATTTTGGGTACTTTTAACTTCGTATTTCCATAATTTCCAAAAATACTGTAAATATTGGAAAAATAGGGGGTTTTCACCCTTAATTTTTGGGCAAAGAAGAGGGTGTTTTCGAAAAAAGAACGAACCTGTGTGATAGGAAATTACACGCAGATCATGATTGTTCATAACCACTTTTCCAAAAATGCTGTAAATTGTTGAAAAATAGGTGTTTTTTACCCTTAATTTTTGGTCAAGTAAGTGAGTGTTTTTGAAAAAGAAAAAACCCCTTTCGATAGGAAATTACGCGTAAAATAAGATTGTCCATAACTACTTTTCAATTTTGAGGCTTATTTGAGGAGATATTCACGAAAACCCGGTTTTCACCTCCCCTACCCAACGAGGTAAACAGCCGAAAGTTGGTACGTACCTAATTTTTGACCTCCAGAATCGATTGTAAGGCGGTTTCAAGACGATCTGAAGCCTCTAAATTTTTTTTGAAATTTCCACCCCGGAAGAAATACGCATAAAAATGGTCCATATCAACTTTCATCTCCAATTTACAAACTTTAAAATTTTTTGGTTAGATCTACAGCTTCCCCACCTCTCCCCTCCAAAAATAATCTAAATCAACTTGGGTTACTATAATTCAAGTTCTCGCTTCCTTTCGATTAGTCTAGCGAGAAAATTCATTTTTGGTTGTGTATTTCTTATCTTCTGCGAAATTCTCTACAAAACTTGTATCTTAATTTCGGAAAATATCTAATAATTTCACGTTTTGATGAATTGTATGTACATCATGGAACATGGATGCCTTTCAGACAGCGCCGAATCAAATGCATGGTGTCCATTCTCTGGAAAACCGGGAAAAGTCTGGGAATTTTGGTGGTCTGGAAAAGTCAGGGCATTTTGGAATTTTCTCTGGAATTTTTCAAAAAACCAAAAAAAGGATAAATCATTTAGAAAAGTGCTTCTTCGCTTATTTATTACAAATTTTTCAAAAAATTTCGCCCTCGTTTCGCCCTCGCTTCGCTCGGGCCAGATTATTATATCTTTTATCTGATTTTTTTTTATCATTTATTCAAAATGCATGTCTTATGTCCATTAAATTATGAATTATTCAAAAAAAAATTTCCTTCGCTACACTGGGAGGGAGGGGGTGGGGGGTAATTTACACTCTGTCTTTCTAAAGAATTTATCTAAAATCTCAAGTTTTTTTTGAAAATTTACTTTTTAATGAGCTGTGATGAGAAAGGAATGCCATGACGCCCTTGACCACGATGTTGAAAAGAAGGGGGAGGGAATGGAACAGAATTCGAAGTTAGTGGCCATGTTTTGGAAAACATGTATGAGGGAAAAGCTGTGAATTTTCATCTTTTGAAAATCTTTTTTTCGCAAAAATTTTTGCCCACGCTTCACTCGGGCTCAACACGTTTAAGTATCTGTTTCCATAAAATGATTTATATTTCACCTCCTCATTGACTTTTTTATTTATTGGTACCAACTAAAAAATTGCAAGATATTGCGTGAATTTATAGATTTGAGGCCTGTGTTTTTCATTTTTTTTGAGGGGGAGGGGGGATAAAATATGCTGAAATTTTTGAACTT
Organism: Pseudococcus viburni; assembly: GCA_033439095.1. NCBI lineage: Eukaryota > Metazoa > Arthropoda > Insecta > Hemiptera > Pseudococcidae > Pseudococcus > Pseudococcus viburni. The sequence goes on along the minus strand of JAVBJF010000282.1, from coordinate 121,378 downwards.
TCAGCCTGGGAAAATCTGAATTTTCATTCGCTTGATTTGGTAGACACCTTGGCATAATTTATTTCATTTTTCAAAACTTAATTTTGGATTGGAATACTTGTTTTTTTTATTTGAAATTTTTCTGCGGGTAATAAAATAAAATTTTCAATTATTTATAGTGAGAGGGAGTTGGGTGGGGTCAAAAAATTTCAGAATTGAACTTAAATATTTTTTTGGCCCGAAGAGGAGCATCTAAAGATCTCGTAAAAATTATCTAATAGTGATTTTGAAAAAAAAAATCGTTACGACCCTCATGAATTTTATATCATTCTTACCGATGCAAAATTTCAGGATGTAGGTACATCAAGTGAAAAATACACCCCCCCCCCGGGTTACGAATATCATATTTAAAACGTCTGCGTCTGGAAAATTTTGAAAAATTGGTCTGGAAAACCTGGAAAAGTCAGGGAAAATCATTTCTGAAATATAGTGGACACCATGAATGGAGCGGAGAGCCAATCCCCCCTTTCCCTCCCTTCCTATCTCCCAACAGCAAACTTACTTTTGAACGAAAAAACTTGGTTCAAATTGGAAAATTTTCAAAAAAATATGATTTTTTTTCAAAAGTTTGAAAACTTTTGCATTCCAAGCCGAGAAAATTATTTTTAAAAATTTTATATTTCAAGTCGGAAAAATTGGAAAAATGTTTAGGTTTACAATTCTATTTGAAGCCCATCTACTTCAAGATGCCAACGTAGCGAAATCCCATTTTCAGTCGAAAAATTGAATTTGAGTTTGAAAATTTTCAAATGTGATTTTCTTTTTGTTTGAAAAAATGTAAAAAATCGTACCTTGTGTTGAAAAAATCAGAAAAAAATTACCTTTCAGTCGGAAATTTTCGTTTTTTCGTTTCCTTAATAAGTTGACTTTGATACGTCCCTAACCTTCTTTCAGATGTGTGCTCAAAAAAAATTGTGTAAAATTGATGAATTGCGAAAATTTCTATATTTAAAAATTCACAAATAAATGGGTGGTACAATTTTCATTAAAACTAACACGAATATCAACAAAATGTAGTCAAATTGACTGATACATTTACCGATATTGAAGATAATTTTAATATATTGCATCGAGCCAGTAGTCCACCCGTCACCCCTCTCCCTTCCCGGAGCAGCCGGATAAATTTTGTTTGAGTGAGAAAATTTTGGAGATTGGTTGTTTTTTCGGAAGATGTTCGTTTCGAGATTTAGTAAAATCGAAAAAAATTTCATTGCAGTCTGAAATTTTTAATTCTTTGCTCCTCCAATAGCTATTGTGGATTTACCCCAGAAAAAGACCTGCCTTTGATTGAAAAGGCATACTGAATTTCCAAAAAATAAATTTACTATACCTAAATTTTATGAAAAAATTTTCTTTCCGAATCTGTTACCTACAAATGAATCTTCTTTTATTTAGCTATGGTTATTGTCAATTTTTTTGATGACGTGTGAACAGTATTGATCAGTTTTCTGACGCCCAACCTAATTATGCCTCATAAAAAAATTGTAAAAAAAAATGAAAAGATTTTAAATTCTCTGCAACTTTTGTTTCTAAACTTTTTTTTCGTAAATTTTGATAAATTTTTTCACCTAGGTGTCCCAAAAAATTGGTTTTGCCTAAAAATCAGGATACGAAAAAAGTTTGAAACAAAAGTTGACTACATTTTTGAAATGAGTTGGCCCTCAAATTAGAATACACTCAAGCAAATATCCGTCTTTCGTCCTATTTTTGAAATTACGTTCATTTTCTTTAAAAAATATTTGGAAGTAGATCTATAGGGCTTAATTTTTTCCATCGTTTCTCTTGAAGTCTCGCTTTACCACGTTTTTAAGCTCATTTCTGGCATGTGAGACGATCTTTTCAACTTAAATGTATATTGCACAATCGAACACGTGCACATTTTAAGATAATTCTGAACCGAGGTAGATGCCACAGATAGGTACTTGTTATTTGGTACGTCACGCCACCATACATCAAGAGACAGACATCTAATAAACGACCGTCGGTCTCCAAGCTCTTCATTCGTAACAGTGGTCCAGCTCAAAAGACTCCCCGAAGACGAAAAACATGCCATAATGAAACTGTATCTTTCAAGTACAGTACTTCTACCTTCCTACGCCTTCGGAAAACCCCTGCACCTTATTCTCATCTCAGAATGCCACAAATTCATCAAACCAATCCAATTCGTTGGTTAATCGATTACACGACGTATTTACTCGTCGAAATCAAGGCAATAGGTATGAATTTGTTCATCGATTTTTTTTTTAAAGCTATATCACGCAACTGATACGATGACTTTGAAACGTTGTTTTGTGACTTGTTTGACGCGTGCTGCGTATATGCCCAAGCCACAGAGAAGGCGGCAGTCCGGTGTGGAAAAAAATCCGATCTGGTAATCGAATTGACATTATAAGTCGATCGCGAGCAAGGTAAATTATGCGATCGGCTAAGCTCGCGTAGTTGTATTAATATGTATCAATTATTGAGATCGGTGAATGCTTCGATTACCTTGGCAGATTTCCGCGTTCGAGTTGTCCGATCGTTTATATAAAAATGTAGCACGGTGCTTTAAATATCACCTGTTGGTCGTCCCATACGGAGAGATACCTGTTAATATACTGCAGTGTCCAAAAGCTATACGACATCAGTTCGGTCATCTACGTCCGTGAAAAAATTACCCTCCGCTCGCCTCCCCTGCCCCTGCCTCAAATGGAAAAAAAAACTAGCTCCACTGCGGGCCATAAGTACAATGTAAATTGCTATCCGACCGAATGCTAATCGTTGGTCATAGCTTATCCTTCTTGGTTCGATTATCGGGTAGCCGATGGTCAAGTGGTTCGTAAAGTCGTCCTGGTTGAATTATCTTTGTCGGTTCATGGCGCGACGCCCGGGTGCGAATTTTTTTCCTGGCACGTTGGGTAATTATAAAATATAGCCGACAGTGTTTCGAATCTCGAGCGTTTTTATCAGCCACGATTCGGTATGTAAATTGCGCCCGAGTTTGGTTTTTGGAACTTTCGGTTCGGAATTATTATCGCCGTTGGTGAGGCTCAGCTGTCGTCGAAGTACGGCTTCGGATCTTATGTGTTCGCGTGTTGTATAACGGAGATATGAACTTTACCTACTTTTTGTTTTAAACATCTTCGAATAGGGTGAAAGGTTGTCATTTTATCATCGGGTGTGTGATGCCTGATGCGTGCCTTGTCTGTGTATAAAGGTACGTTATATGAATTTATATGAGAAATTAAATATCACTGCCAGGACCAGGGGTACTGATGAGTTGATCTTGTCACCTTGAGATAAATCATTGGATTGTGTTTGAAGTGACCAATGGGTGTGAGATTCTCTTTAATGAAATGAAAAACTGCGAGATAAATTTTTCGATCAAACAAAGACTGTCTTGTCCAAGGAACAAGAAATGGAATAAAAAGAAAAGCGAAAAAAAAACGAAAATTGAAATCTGTTTGCTTCTCCAATTTCCAATTTTTTTTGGTGGGGCTTGAAGAGTAAAATTTCGATGAAAATATCAAGAATGATAGCAGTTTTGAAGTTTTTATTCAAGTATATCAATTTCGAGCCCATAAAAAATTGAAATTTTATAGCAAATGCAAAATTTGAAATTTCATGACAAATGCAACAATTAAAATTTTATGACAAATGCAAAAATTGAATTTTAGAATCAAAAAAATGTGAAAATTGAAAATTTTATGGCTATAAATGCAAAAAGTTATGACAAAAATACAAAAAATTGAAATTTTATCGCTGAAATGCGGAACTTGAAATTTTGTGACTAAAAATGCAAAAATTGAAATTTTATAACTTAAAAATGCAAAAAATTGAAATGTCATGACCAAAAAAATGCAAAAATCTGAACTTTTGTGACTAAAAATGCAAAAATTTGAACTTTTGTGACTAAAAATGCAAAATTGAAATTTTATGACTTGAAATGCAAAAATTGAAATTTTATGACTAAAAATGCAAAAAATTGATATGTCATGACCAAAAAATGCAAAAATCTGAACTTTTGTGACTAAAAATGCAAAAATTTGAACTTTTGTGACTAAAAATGCAAAATTGAAATTTTATGACTTGAAATGCAAAAATTGAAATTTTATGACTAAAAATGCAAAAAATTGATATGTCATGACCAAAAAATGCAAATAAATAAAATTTTATGACAAAAAATGCAAAAATTTGAATTTTTGTGACTAAAAATACAAAAATTTGAACTTTTGTGACTAAAAATGCAAAAATTGAAATTTTATAACTTAAAAATGCAAAAATTGAAATTTTGTGACTAAAGTGCAGAAATTTGAAATATTTTGACTAGAATGCAAAAAGTTGAAATTTTGTGACTAAAACGCAAAAATTTGAAATTTTATGGCTTGAAATGCAAAACTTGAAAAACTTTATGACTAAAAATGCAAAAAATTGAAATGTCATGACCAAAAAAATGCAAAAATCTGAACTTTTGTGACTAAAAATGCAAAAATTGAAATTTTATGACTAAAAATGCAAAAAATTGAAATGTCATGACAAAAAAATGCAAAATTTTGAACTTCTGTGACTAAAAATGCAAAAATTAATTTTGTGACTAAAATGCAGAAATTTAAAATTTTATGACTAAAATGCAAAAATTTGAAATTTTGTGACTAAAACGCAAAATTTTGAAATTTTATGACTTGAAATGCAAAAATTGAAATTTCATGACTTGAAATGCAAGAATTGAAATTTTATGACTTAAAAATGTAAAAAATTAAAATTTTATGACTACAAGTGCAAAAAAATGAAATTTTATAACTAAAAATACAAAAAATTGAATACCTATCGTGCAAAAAATTTGAAAAGTGAAAATCAAAAAGTGAAAAAATTTAAAACTAAAAAAAATAGAACTGAAAGAATTGAAAAATAAAAATAAACTGAAAACAAACCAAATTTTTTTTCCAAATGTAATAATTATTTCCGTTAAATTTTAGTTTTTTGCTCGTTTTTCAGTCCTTGGCTCAGTTTTAGTTTTGAATGTGACTACGAGACCATAAATTTCAAAAAAAAACTGAAGTTGAAACTATAAAACTAAAAATTGGTCAAAATTACTCTAAAATTTGTGACACCTTTCGTTAGATAGATGAAATCTCTACATTTTGTCAGTATCTGTCACAAATCAAAATTCTTTTGAAAATTTCTCTTACAGTATTTGATGAGCTTTCTTTAACAAAAACCCAGAGTTTGTAAAGTACCCCAAAAATGTTCCTTAATTTTGTCTAATTAAATCGATACATTCTAGAAATCATAAAATATCAAATTTAGGTTGAAATTTCAAAAAAAACTTAATGCTGCGTAGAAGAATTAAAAATTACAAATTTTCGACTTTGTTGAAGTATTTTTGACTTTTTTAACTCAAGTTAAGTAACCTACAATTTTTGAAAAAATTTAAACCTGAACTGCTAATTTTTCAATAAAAAGGCATTAGTTCCTCAAATTCTTAGACAGTATTGTTTGTAATGTTTTTAAAAACGCCAAGTTCGAATTTCAACTCAATTTTTGGATTTGACCCTTCTCAGCCCTGTCTGTAGCCTGTAGCTTCAAAATTAAAAATGAAAGGGTATACTGAAGACTGAGGAGAATAAATCCAAAAACTGAATTCGAATTCAGCATCCACAAAAACATTACAAACAATAGGTCTCACAGAAAGATTGACATTTTCTCAGTTTATTTCAACTTGAATCAGAATTTTTTAATTTTTTCACGGTTTTTTCCTAAATTTTTCAAGTTTGTTTTCGTATTTCGTATGAAATTTTCTCCGAGTTCTCCAATTTCTAATGTTCAAAAAAAATTTTCAACTCCACTTCCAAAAAATTTCCATGTTTGTACTTTTTCTCAAAAATTTCAGTAAGTATGTAGGTACTTATACTTTTTATTTCATTTCATTTAGGTCCAGAAAAATTTTCAAGTTTGGATTTTGAAGTTGAGAAAAATTTTGAGAAAATCCAAAAAAAATGGATATGAAGTTGAAAACGATTTTGGAAAACTTGAAGTTTAGAACCAGAAATTAAAAAAAATTTGGAAAAAGTTTAAAAACTATAAACAATGTGAAATCAAACTTGGAAAAAAATTTGAGCGCAAAGTTGAAATTTTCTGAAAAATTGCAGTGTCGGAAAATTTTTTGGACGTGAAACTGAAAAAATTTCAGCTTGGAGAAAATTTTAAGAAAAAAAATAAGTAAATGAAAATTTGAGAACTTGGCGTAATGAACATAGAATCAGAAGTTCACAAACGAAAAAAAAGTTTCTTCATTGGAACATGCAACATCTGAGGTTTCGTCCCTTACCTCCCTTTAAACTTTGAAATTTTTTTTTCAAATATGTATTTTTCAGGAGTCAACTTTTTGGCTGACTCCTGATTTCACCTTGACTCCGAAGCCACTTTCAGACATTGACTCCTGACTCCGACTCCGGAGGAGGGAATAGAAATTACCCATTAATTGATAATTTATCCGAGTGCAACCTCCCACAATATTTCGAATAGAGGAGGAGGACTTGGGGAATCTAAAAATTGAAAAGTCGACCCTTGACTCCACCTGACTCCCGGAGTCGAGGGAGAAAGTTGACTCCTGAATTCACACCTTGACTCCGGAGTCACTTTCAGAACTCGGCTCCTGACTCCATTTTGACTCCGGAGTCAAACTCACGCTCTGATCTTTGACTCCGGAGTCTTTTTCAGACTTCGACTCCTGACCCCACTTTGACTCCGGAGTCAAGCTAACATCCTGACTCCTGACTTCGTCTTGACTCCGGAGTCAATTTCAGACCTTGACTCCTGACTCCTGTTTGACTCCGGAGTTAAGTCGGTGTCAATTTGGAGTTCGACTCTGGAGTCGACTCCTATTCCCTGGTATTTTTCTTTAATTTTTACTTCCTTTTCCCTCCCCTTCCCTCCTACCTTTTCAAAACCCCAAAAACCTTGAAAAGTGAAAATTTGAAATTATGAGAACAATAATTTAGCTAAAAATTCTTCAAAAATGTAAAATGTTGAACTTGGGAACGGATTTCATCGCTTTTCATTTTAGCCTTCAATTTCATAGATAGGCAAAATATTTGATATTTTCTTCAAATTCACCTACTCAAGGGTCAGTTTTCTTCCAACACTTTTTATTTCGCATTTCACTCGTCTAAAATTTACAGCCACTTTCTGTATTTTAATTTCTCCCTGTTTCCTTTGAATTGATTTTTTCCACTTTCTAGTTCGAAAACTGGGACTTCGAATGGCCAAAAGACGACTCGACGCGACGTATCGAAGTTGCGGCGAAACATCGATGAAATTTTTTTGGAACGGATTCAATTTATAAATAGCGAATTGTCGATAGTTTTGGCAGAGAGGAGAGCGGATTCTAGCTGCGAGCACGTCGTCGTATACATCGAGATAATCATTTATAAGCCGACTGTCGATTGGTATATGTCAGCGACAATAAAAATGAAAAAAAATGAACGACGTTGTATGTATATTGCTCTAGCACCATAGCAGAGATACGTCTAGTGATACAGTGATCGTGTAAGTGAGCCGAAGAACAGGGTAAAGATTCGTTTACAAATGTTCCAAAGTATATAGAACGACCGCCACCGCCACCGCTGATGCCGAGTAAGGGGTTGACAGAAGAGGTACATTAATCACAGTATCTTTGTTTTGTAAACGGCGCGACGACATCAACAAACACAATGACTTTTCGTTATTTTCATTTCGTTCGTCGCTCCCCTTTTTCTTGCGCTCGTATACGTTTTGGGGTTTCAGTTTCGTTAGGTTTTGCTTAATGTTTTTCATTTGGTAAATTATCCGGCATGACTTAGGTATTTCAACTATGCCAACTTATGCCCTGCTTTTTCTTCTTTTTTTTTCGACGACGATGACGGAATTTCGACTTCGTGCCTTTGGACGTCTTTTAAAATTCGCCGTGAAGATGCCAATTAGTTGCCAAAAGTCGCATAGTTCGAATATCAAAAGGAACAGCGCAGGAGGCCAATCCTTTGGACGACGACCGCACGTTGGAAAAGAAAACATGTCAAATGACTTCCCATTTGAAATAAAAAAACATTACGACGTTTAAAAGCTGCGATTCGTTTTTCCAGCAGCCCCTGGAAAGGAGAATATCGCACAGTTTTCGTGGCTAAATTATGCCGTTATTTCGCTTAAAAATTAATTTAACGTGCCATCAATTAAGGACAAACCAGAAGCAGATGCCGCTTTCTAAGACAATCTTTAACCCTCGGTTTTTTTCTCGCTCGTTCGGCGAACTCGTCGGAAAAAAGTATCGCGAAGTTGGTTCGCTGTTTACGCCAACTAAATTAGCCTTGCGGCGAAAAGAGGAAAAAAACGCGAAGTTTGCTCGTGGAAAAATCTGTAAATTGAACGGTGCTTTGTGTTTGTTGTGCAGGAAGCGACGAACGGGTGGAGGGGAAGTTTGGGTGCGTTTTAGATTAATTTAACCATTTTAATCGTTATTTTTAATTGTTTATTTTTCTGTTTCAGGAGTACATCAGCTCGTGGAACGAATGACGGGTGAAGAGGAGTAGAGTCGAAGAATTGAAATGTGGTGAGTGTTTTTACAGTTTTTTATTCTTTATAATTTTCGAATTCGGTTGGTATAATTTTTACGTCGAAATTGTGGGAATATCGATAATTCCTACTCTCTCATTTATAAATCAGTGAAAATTATCGAAAATCAATGAGAAACAGTCTGAATTGCAGCACAGAAAAAAAAAACAGTGAAAAAATTTTCAATAAAAAAAACAGTGAGAAAAATCACTGGAAATCAGTGAAAATTCACTGAAAAGTCGGTGAACTTTATGAAATTAGCAGAAAAATCAATGAAAACAAATCAGTGAAAAAAATCACAGGAAAATAAGTAAAAATTCACTGAAAAGTCAGCAAAATTTATGAAATTTGCAGAGAAATCAGTGAAAATCTTTGAAAAATCCGCGAAAATTCGCTGAAAATCAGTGAATTTTGCTGATTTTAACTCGTGGGCTTGAACGATTTTTTGTATGTATCTCAAAAATTGGAGAATTTTTCAAAACTTGGGTAATTTTCTGAAAGTTTGATAATTTTCTACACTTCACAAAGCTTTACAAATTGGATAGTTTTTTAAAAATATTGAACAATTTTTATTCCAAAATGCGAAAGATTTTCATGAAGTTGGGAAACTGTTCAAAACTTTGCAGGTTTCCATGCGTTGGAGAATTTTCCAACCCCTGAATAGTTTTCCAAAACTTCCATAATTTTATAATAATCGCATAGTTTTTCAAAAGTTGAGCAATTTTTATAAAAAATTGGATAATTTTCCAAATGGGTAATTGAAGACTTTTTCAAAACATGAATAGGTTTTTCCATAAACTGAACAATATTTCAAAAATTGAAGAATTTTCCAAAATCTCGAACAATTGTCCAAAAAATAATGCAAAATTAGACACTTTTCTGAATATGTAATTGGAGACCTTTTTCAAAACATGGATAAGGTTTCCCAAAACTTAAATAATTTTTCAAAAATTAAAGATTTTTCAAAAATGAAAAATTTTTCAAAAATTAAAGATTTTTCAAAAATGAAAAATTTTTCAAAAATTAAAGATTTTTCAAAAATTAAAGATTTTTCAAAAATTAAAGATTTTTCAAAAATTAAAGATTTTTCAAAAATTAAAGATTTTTCAAAAATTAAAAATTTTTCAAAAATTAAAGATTTCTCAAAAATTAAAAATTTTTCAAAAATTAAGGATTTTTCAAAAATTAAAGATTTTTCAAAAATTGAAGATTTTTTAAAATTTAAAGATTTTTCAAAAATTGAAGATTTTTTAAAAATTGGAAAATTTTAAAAATTAAAGATTTTTCAAAAATTAAAAATTTATTCAAAATTAAAATTTATTCAAAATTTAAAATTTTTTTAAAAATTGATAATTTTTTAAAAATTTTGGATTTTTCAAAATTTAAAGATTTTTAAAATTTGAAGATTTTTCAAAAATTGAAAATTTTTCGAAAATTGCAGATTTTTTTAAAATTAAAAATTATTCAAAAATTGAAGATTTTTTAAAATTTGAAGATTTTTTAAAAATTGTAGTTTTTTTCAAATTGAATATTTTTTTAAAATTGAAGATTTTTCAAAAATTAAAGATTTTTTAAAAATTTAAGATTATTCAAAAATTAAAGATTTTTTAAAAATTAAAGATTTTTTAAAAATTGAAGATTTTTCAAAAATTAAAGATTTTTTGAAAATTAAAGATTTTTCAAAAATTAAAGATTTTTCAAAAATTAAAGATTTTTCAAAAATTAAAGATTTTTAAAAATTAAAGATTTTAAAATAATTGAAGATGTTTCCAAAAACTCCTACAATTTTCTAAAAACTAATTAAATTTTTTTTTGATTTGTACAATTTTTAAATCTTGGACTCCGAATATTGGTAAATTTTCCAACGATTTTCAATACTCGGACAGATTTTTACAAGTTGAACAGTTTTTCAAAAATATTGCACGGGTTTTCTCCCAAAACGTGGATGATTTTCCGAAAATTTAAAAAATATTCAAAACTTTTACAGTTCTCTAAGAATTGGAGAATTTTTTTAAATATTGAAGAGTTTTTCAAAACACGTATAAGCAGTTTATGAAAATTGTACAAGGTTTTTCAAAACACAGACAAAATTTTTCAAAACTAGGACGCGGATTTCCATAACATGAAAGATTTTTCACGAATTGAACAATTCACTTCACCAAAATTTAGATAATTTTCTAAAAACTAATTGCAGAATTTTCCAAAAATTTCACTTATTACTTTTCTGAAAATTGGACAATTTTTCAAACCTTTAATAATTTTTCAAAACTCGAAGAATTTTCTAAAAATTGAAAAAATGCGAGAACGATGAAATTTTGATTCCAGTTTTCGTTCTTCAAAAGTCGTTCTCGTTCTTGTTCTTTAATCTTCAAAAATCTTTTTTATCGTTCTCGTTCGCGTTTTTTCCATTTTTCGTTCGTTTTGGTTCTCTTTGATTCTTGGTTCTTTATTTTTTTCACAACCCTGGTTTAAATTAGTAAACAAAGTAATAAAACGTATATATTCGTCATTATCATTCTTTACATTTCTTTTTTTACGGTTCACAGACGATTTATTTCAGAATAAAAAAATTTGAAATACCAATTATATAACTAATTTTTTTTTTCTGAAATACCTTGTTCTTTTCTTGTTTTATAGAACAAGAAAAGAACGAGGAAATTGAAATTATCGTTCTCGTTCGTTCTCGCATCCCTGTTCTTCAATAATAAAAGATTTGGTATTTTTTTTTATTACTCGGTCTGCAAGTTGAAGGATACTGTAGATTTCATTTTCATCGCATGGGTTTTCCGCTTATTCTCTTCGTATTTGTTTTCTGGAAGTTCGACTATCGATTTTAAAACGCATGGAAAACTGTTTAGGATCTGTAAAAATGTCCATATAAAATTACTTAAGTACATACAGGCAGGCGTGAATAATAAGGTACTTTGAATTTGTAGAGGATATCTAGCGTTCGAAGGTAGTCTGAAATAATTCATATTTCTATGATAACGTGTCGATATTTGAGTACAATATGGATTGCAATTTATGGAATACTAATAAACTTACAATTACTGTCCTTTTCTTGGCGAATCAAAAAAAGATTTTATGAATTGGTCCTTCTAATCGAAGAAAACGAAGTTATCACAAAAATTTCATAGTTGTTCTATAGTTGTTCTTTTCATTTGTAAAATGTAAGTAAAATATGTAACGTAAATCTTATACTAAGGCTTATCGTCAAAAAAATTTAATCAGAACATCTCATATCACTAGTTGATAGGAGATATAACTGGGTCTAGGAATCCGTAAAGGCTGGCTAGTAGATAACCATTTCTTTGAAGCTCTCGAATCACGTGCAGAAGTAATGCTTTTAATGTGGATAATACTTCTGTTGAAAATTTCCAAACGAGATGGATTGCTTCAACTCGAAGTAAGATTTCTCTCAATTTTCCTTCAATTTAAAGCAAACATTTTTCAAAAAAGTCACCACTTTCAAAAAATTTCCGACTTGAATCTAATTTTTTAATTTGGCAAGTTACCCCCTCTGTCCGTCGTTCGCTCAATCTGGCTCAAAATATTTCATCAAAACCAATCAAATCCTTAAAAAATAATTGGAAAAAGTAAAATTTTCAAAACTCAATTTTTTAGCTATCATTTAAGGGTCATTAAAATTACTTACTCAAAATTTCGAATAAACTCTTCAATTCTTTCTTCGTCCCCCTGACTTCAAAACAAAAAGAATTCGTATGGAAGAATCATATTTAACTTAAGGGAAGGATAGGGGAATAAAAATTGGGTTGGAATGAATTTTTTCATGTTGGTTTTTGATTCAAAAGTACATATGATTTACTTACCTATCTCAATTTTTATTTTCACCAAAAAATCATCATTTTCAAAAAATTTAAATTTTCAAAAATCTCTTCGTAAATTTTTGCTCCCTTCAATATCTAGGCAGAAACAAACACCCTCCTGAACGACCCAAAATTGGCTTATGGGAGCGGGGGAGAGGGGGGAATATTTCCGACTGAAATGGATTTTTCTCTTCAAAGAAATTTTTTTCAGTTGAATCATGGGTCATTCCACGTCAGTTCGTACGCAAAGTGGTAGGTGGGGTCGGCGATTTTTTTATTTTTTCTATGTGGGTAGACCTCGATGAGAGATGACGAATGCCGCAAACCGCAGCTCTCAAAGACTTTTTGGAGGGCTGCCACGAGCATTTAAAGTTTTGAGGTAAAGTTGGATATGGTAAATTTGGGATGTGGATAACTCGAAAACCATGATGGGTTGAAAGTTGAAACTTTTTCTAATGTGTAGGACCTTTGAAGAGCTGTTTGACGATTTTTTGATAATCAGTGTTACCACTTTTTTAACACGAAAAATTAGCTGTAAATTTTGAAAAATGACATTTCTCTATGATGTCAATCGCCAAAAATTCTGAAAAAAATCTGTAAAGTACAACTTTACATGCTGATTAATATATTAAAAAATTGAGGTGACCTTATTTCGTATTTTCGAGAAAAAAAAAGTGATGGTATGAACTCTCTTTACTTCCATTCATTCTTCATATTGAAAAAAGGTCGAGTAAAAATCTCGGAATGATAAGGATAGAAAAATTGTTGAAAGAATTGAAAATGAACTTTTTTTTAAGCTGGGCCCCTCTCCCGAAGTTACAGTTCATCTCCACCTATGCATTCAAAGGGGGGGGGGAAGTATAGGTATATTTTTACCTCGTTCAATGAACTATCAATTTTCATTACGAAAACGGAAAAAAAGTAAGTGAAAAAACTAATATGTTAAGTTTTTGAAACCAGAATTTAAATTTTATTTCAAGGTATGCATGAATTAAAACAAAGGGAAAGAAAATTTTTTTCAAAAAAAATATCAAGAGCCAAAAATTACTGATGAAAAAATTGAGTTATAAAAGCTTAAAAATTCTTATAAGAAAAGCTTTGAGATCTCGGCAGGGGTCGGGGGGGGGTCCGATTTCTCCGGCTCCAGGACCTTTAAAAAAGTGCCTCCGGCTCTGTTTCTAGGGAAGAGACCCCTTCGTAGGGACCTCCAGGAGGAATCTCCGGAGGCTTCTTCTGGAGGGGCTCCTCCAAAGGTATTTTGATTCGTTAAACACGAATTCGGCTACTTTTTTTTATCATTACTTTTGACTGTAAATTTCTGGTAAAATTTCCTGTCAGCCGTTCAGGGTCTCAGTCTCTCAGGAACGTCATGCCAATGCCACCTACAGTAAGTCAGCAATGGACCCAAAACAAAATTCAAAGGAGGAACCTCCGGAGCAGGAAGCAGCCAGAGGGGGTCTGATGTGGTGCCTCCGACTCCAGCTCCCGATTTTTATAAAACTGCATGGCTCCAGGTCTGGGATTTTCATAAAATAGCCTCTGGCTCCAAAAAAATTGCTCGGAGGGAGGAGCCTATTTTGGTAAAAAGACACTTGGATTTTGAGAAATATCCTCAATTTTCAAAAAAGTTTTAAAATATTTGGACCCAATTGAAACCTGAGAGAAAAACTATCAAAAAAATGCTCAAGAACTGAAAATTATTCAAGTCGAAGCAGAAAATTTTCTGTGAAAATATTTTTCACAAGTAGGTAACTTCAGCTGATTTGGATTTTTGATGCATAGTCTTGACTTTGATTTTTAAAAAATAATGAAACACTAAACTAAGCCCGAGCAGGGGTTTCTGGGGAAGAGCTTTGTACCCCCTCCCCTCGTGTCAACGCCTCTGGAACGATATTCCAAAAATACATATTTGTTTAAAAATAATAATTAACAAACTGGATTTTAAAAGAGTTTTTTTTTAATAAATAAAATAAAAAACTACCTATCTCAAACAAACTTGAAAAAAATCTAAAAAATTGGAAAACTTGTTTAAAAATTTGTAAAAAATTCAAGATAAATTGTTTTGAAAAATGACTTGTAAAAATTAGTCAGGTCTCAATTGAACAAAAAAAGGCTTCCGCGCGAAATTCTTGTTAAAATTGATTTCATGATTGATTCTTGTTTTAGACACTAAAACAAATAAATTTAGCTTAGATGCCTATTTTTTCCCCTCCCCCTTTTCCCAGGGTCCACCCTCCAACATTTCAAACGCGTGTATCGGTCAATCTATGAGTCGTAATGAAAAAATTTTCAAACAAAAGTTGTTCCTCAACATGTTCCGTGCATTTTAATTTCTCATAAATATCCATTTTGGAGCAACTCCTGCCCCAAATTTGAAAATAAAACAGTTTTCAAAAAACTTCCAAATCACGTTTTCTTTATTTTAATCGAAAAGTTTTAGAGATACGGCAAAATTTGTAACCACAAAAAGTATTCAGAATTGAATTTCCTTTCCAATGAGCTCTATCACGACCATTTTCATCAAGTTTTCCCGACAGAGTGGATCTCTCCCCCTCCCCTTTATTTCAAAAGTTGGACCCACGAAAAAAAAATTGAACGATTTTTGTTCTTCAATATCTAATGCATAATTTCATTTATTATTGGGATTCATTTTGGAGCAAATTTTGCTCGTGGGTCCAACTTTTGTGAAAACGAGGGAAGGGGGCGAGGTCCACTCAGCCGGGAAAATTTGGTGAAAATGGTCGTGATAGAGCTCATTCGAAAGGAAATTCAATTCTGAATACTTTTTGTGATTACAAATTTTGTCGTATCTCCGAAACTATTAGTTTAAAATGAAGAAAACGTGATTTTGAGGTTTTCTCAAAAACATGTTTTGTTTCCAAATTTGGGGGGCAGGAGTTGCTCCAAAATGGATTTTGATGAGTAATGAAAATGTACATTAGGTGCTGAGGAACAACTTTTGTTCGAAAAGTTTTTCATTGCGACCCATAGATTGGGCGGTACACGCGTTTGAAATGTTGTTGGGGTGGACCCTTTGAAAAAGAGGAGGGAAAAAATAGGCATCTAAGTTAAATTTATTTGTTTCAATGTCTAAAACAAGAATCAATCATAAAATCGATTTTAACAAGAATCCCGCGCGGATGTTCAATTGAGAACTGACTGAATTGCTTGTGACATTTTAGTCACTTTATTACCTACCACACTTCAATTCCTAAAGTCGCCCTTTTTTTTCTTGGAAAAAATTTCATACGATTCTTGAAAAACTGTCCTATCTCAAGTTGGAAATTATCAATTGTGGTTTTTTTTCAAAAATGAACAGCCTTGCCTTGGCACAGTGGGCACATGACTGGATTTTCCAATGGACATTATGTCCCAGGTATGTACCTACTTTCATCTGCCAGAGTGAAAAAGTGAAGAGGGAATTTAGCATTTACTCTCGAGGACGCCAAACCATGTTACATTAGACTTTGGTACTTGGCTCGCACATTGATAATTTATGCTTCTAAAAGTCTCATCTTCGTCGAATCCGTGACCATGTGAAGTTATTTCTCAGACTATGGCCGATGTTGACTTTTTTTTTACACGCGTATGTGATATTTGCTCTCGTTCGTTCGCGTCGTGTACCTTTTCTACACATTTTTCGATGTTGTGTACTTTGGTTTTCCTCCCTGCTCTTCTTCGGTATCTTATCTGAAGTCGCGTGTAATAAAAGCGCGATTTGCGACTATTAGAATGATACGTGTTAGAATGGTCAAGCTAAAGTATCGCATGTGCTGTTGTAATGGTAAAATATGCGCCTAAGTACTGTACGTATCTACATTCGTTCGAGTTTCGCTAAAAACCGCACCCAATACATCGCTCTGGGTGATTGTTGACACCGGCGAGAACATGTCCAGTATTCTTGGCCAATGTCACGGTCTCCTGTTGTCTCTCTCTTTCCATCTCTGCATCTTTGTTGGCACTTGGCAGAACATATACGCGCATTTTAAAACTGTATCAATTACCTAGACATCGCGAGCGCATAACTCGGTCGACTTGTTTATGATTTGTTGCCGCGAAGTGCGAAGAGCGAGCGGTTCGATTAGCACGGCGGCGATTTCGCTGGCTGGCCGACGTAACATTCTTGGATAATGCGGAACCCTGTGCGCGACAAGAGGTAAAATTCTGGTTCGATAAGCCGGATAACCTTGTCGATTTGACGGATTCTCTCGGTACGAGCCGGCGAACGTATGATGCAGAATGAGGATCGGGTGATTGGAGATTTTCAATTTTCTGTCGTCGATGTCGATGAATAATTACGATTTTGGAAGGTATGGTTCGAAAATCCGAGGAGATTTTGACTCCGAAGAGAATGGAGTAATGATGTTGAAATTTCTCAATTTTCAATATCGATATTGATATTTTTTCGAGAGATATCGATATACGTGAGGCTGGATGCTGAAACCACCTTTAGGGCTCAAAAATTGGGTTTTTGAGTTGATACTGATTTTGGGCTTCAGAGGGAGTAGAATCAAGGGGGAAACTGAACTCGAAAACCAATTTTTTACCCCAAAGATGATTTTAGCATCCAAGCTTACATATCGATATTTTTCAGGGAAATACGTTTTTTAATTAGCATATGTATTAGTTTTCATATTTTTTCTCTAGAAAAAAACGAATTTTATTTTAGAATTATTCAATTTCAAAATTTCAAAATGATATATCGACTCAAAGTTTGACACCCAAAAACTATAGTTTTGAGACCACCCCCCCCCCCCCTCCAATCATGTAATAAAGATTCTCATTTTTTAAAAAATCCAAAATGGCAAATAATTTTCTAATTACAACCTGCTCTTATAAAATTTCACGAAAAATTAAATGAAAGTAATTTTTGACCGCTGAGTACAAAGAAACCCATTAAAACGAGATTCATATTGATGAGTTCAAAACTAAGTTAGGCAATTTTCCATGAAAAATCATTTTTTCACCAAAAAACCACTCGTAGTATCTAAAAGAGGAAGGTTCTAATCAGAAAAATAATAAAAAATTCGATTCTTTAACTTTCCTGCAAAATTTTGTTTTTTACCCTAAGCCCCCTTGTTGCAAAATGCGCCTCAAATATAATTTGAATTTTAATGAATTTGAAATCTGGAAAGCTCTCAAGCTACAAATAACAAAAAAAATATATGAGATGCCTGAATTTAATTCGAGAAGTCAAAAGTTCAAAAATTGTTTTAAAAAACGAGAAAAAAGTGGATGAGAACCTCATTTCACTAAAATTCAATTCGAAAATTCCAAAGATTAAAAATTACATTTAAAAAATCAGAAAAAGGGAATGAGATCCCTATTTTTCCTAAATTTAATTCGAATTTGAAAAGTCTAAGTTTAAAAATAACCCAAAAAAATGGAAATATTTCAACGAAAGAACTATAAAAAAGAGAATAAAATAATAATCATCTTTGGGTACAAATAAATCTCGGTTCAAAAATAATTTTTTTTCTCAAATATTAAAAAATATCAATTTTTCGTTCGATATTCATTTTGATATGGAATTATATCGATATATCAACTCCACTAAAATGGTGATGAAGAGTGATTTTTATTATTCATTATGGTTGTACCTACGAAATTTGAGGTTTTTACAAGTAAATGTCCTCGAAGATGGTTGAAAAATTGGGATTTTCCAAAAAAATTCATTGTAGGATAAGTATGTTTGGACATCGGTCACTTTTAGAGCAGTTTTACGAGCTATTAATTTTCCAAACCGGTTTGACCATTTGTGACCCAACGCGAGAAAACCGACCAATGCGTCCAAAAATCAGTTTTCTCTTTTTTGATCTGTTGCATTCTAGGACATCTCCTCTTTCCAATGAGTCTACCCTCCTACCCTATAGGCGATGCCTATGTATCTTATACGATTCCGTTTCCGTGAGTTTATACGCGATTATACGGTAACGTGTAACTTAAATCGCGTATTTCTCGGAAATCACTTTTCGACGCATTGGTCGGTTTTCTCGCGTTGGGTCACATTTGTTACTGGTTCGCTAATGATTTCTTCGAAAAATGACCACGCGACGGAAAAGCTTCTAACGAAGGTCGTTGGGCACTAAAAATGTGTGAGTGAAATTTTTCATCTTTCGATAGAGAAGAGCTTGTGTTACTGAAAAGGATCTTGATAATTCATCAAACTGCGAATTTTCATCGTTACTAGCTGATAGGGATTGTGGGACCAGTTGAAGAAATTTTTTAAAAATTGAATATGTGCTCAACCATTGTTTAAAATTTTGTCTAGTAATTTTTTTTAATTTCTGAAAATTGGATGAAAACTCCTGAAATGATTTGAAAATTTTTTGTGAAATGTTTTTTTTTTTAAATGTGCTATGTGTCAAAAAAATATATGCATAGGTATTCCTGCATCATTTTAATCTCAATTTATCTTAAAAATCGAATCATAGTGTAATTTTGAAGTATTCGTCCAATTTTATGAATATTCGATTTTAAAAAAATTTTAATTCTTTTTTTGGGAAAAAGACTTAATAAAGTGAAAAAATTTAACCTTCAAAACTTTGAAAATAGGTGTATCTAAGGCGAATTATGTACACGTGCCAATTTGAAGGGTTTCACCATGGACTTGAATCATTTTGACTTTTTTCGGTGCCATGTATTTTATCTTAGCTCCCCTCACCCCACCATGTGTTAAAATAATCAAAAATATTGGAAATCTATGTTTTGGTGAGAAAATTTTTTTTGAAAAAATTGCAATCCTGTCAAAAAAATCGACTCATGTGATGCTAATGTATTTTTTCATTCAGTTGCAAAATCAACTTCACTTAATTGAATTTTTGTATTTAACTGACAATTTTTTCAAATTTTGGAAAATTTCATTAAATAACTTCCGAACATTTTGAAAGTATTACAAATTTATAATATTTTATCGAGTCCTTAAATAGGTATTTACTTAATAAACATTGTTGGAGAACTTATTTATTTACAATTAGAAGGGTTGTATTTGAGGGTTTTTTTTGGAAAGTTGGAGGATTATTGAAAAAAAAAATTGTGAAGTGACGTTAAAAGAACGTGGGAAAAATTTGGGATTTCTGATTCGAGGTTCAAAATTTTGAAATTATTAAAAAATCAAGAAAATTCCATTTCTTGCTCTTTCCTCTTTTTTGTTTTTTTGAAGTTTTCAAATTCCATAAGAACTAAGTTACCTTATTAAATGGGATTATCTTGTAATTTAAAGTTATTTCGATGAAATTTGAAAACCTCTCAAAAGGGAGGAGAGGGGCCAGACGTCGTCCGATATGCATTAGAGTAAAAATTTATTTCCTGATAGCAACATAACTTTCTTAAATCATTTTTTGTCAATTTATAAAATATCTTCAAAAAAGCCAAAAAATCACAATTTTTTTTAAAACGAACACTTTTTTTTAATTTAAAAATTTTGAATTATATTTTGAAAGGTTGAGGTCAAAAAACTCAAATTAGTATGGCGCGACGTTTTTTTGACGTCACTTCACAACTTTTTTTCAATCCCTATACAGCATTCTGAAAAACTCGAAAACGACCCATCGGAGTCTACAATGGAAAATTTTGCCACACTTCAGATCAATATTTTCAAAAAAAAAAATTAAAACTTGAAATTTTTTGGAAAGTATCAATTTTACCAGATATTGGCCATTTTAAGTTTTTTAAAGATGATTCTAGTGCTCTAGGTAATGTTTTTCGCATCTTCTATGGATTTGGCTGATTCTTCAAATAAATGCATGCCTTGAAAAAATTGGAAAAATCCAGAAATTTTGAAATTATCGCTGTAAAGTCATGGATTTTTTAAAACAATGAACTGGTTCCTGGACATTTCCCCGAATCCGTTTTCCCGAAGTATAAAAATCTCGAATGGATATTTCCCCGAATAACTATTTTCCTGAATACGTTTTTCCCGAAACATAAAAATCCCTAATGGAGATTTCCCCGAATAATTATTTCCCCGAATACTTTTTTCCCGAATTCTATCTCCCCGAATGCTTTAATGCCCGAATGGTAAAAATGTTTCTAACCGTGGGAATGGATAGTAAGTACTTCGAAAACAGATCAAAAATTCCCACCTTATGACTTTTTGCTCAATTCTAAAACTGGAGGCTTGAAGGGGCTACAAAAAAAGTTTTAAAAAATAATCTAACGAAGGGAATGGATACTACATCAAAAACTGAAGAAATTTAGTTCCGAAGACTTTTTGCCCAACATCAAAAATTGAAGGGCTAAGTAATGGTCATTCAAAATTGAGAAAATTTAAAGATTTTTTGAAGCTCATTCAATTTGAGTAACCTGTACGTATTCCCTTCATTTTCGATGTTAGGCAAAAATTCTTCGGAACAAAATTTCTTCAGCTTTCAACGTACTATTCATTCCCTTGATTAGTTAATTTTTTAGCATTTTTTTTGTGGCCCCTTAAATTTTAAAGTTGGGCAAAAAGTCATAAAGTGGAAATTTGTTCAGTTTTCAAAGTACTATCCATTCTCAAGGTTGAAAAAAATTTTAACGAGATTTTTTTGAAGCATCAGTTTCCCCTTCAATTTTTAAGATCGGTAAAATCTTCATCTCAAGTTTTTTTTCAGTGGCACCCGGTTATATCCAGAAAAATAAGTTTTAGCAGACGATTCATGGAACACCCTGAATGCCTACTTACGAGTTTTTTTGTGTGATTTGAAGTGAATTAGAAAAAGAAATATGCAGAATTTTTCATTCATCACTGAAAAACGAGAAATGCAGAGATAAAATTTAAATTTCCTTTTTCTATGGAAATAAGTTTAGATTCGGGAATGTAGTATTCGGGGGATTGGCTTCAAAAATTTGGTATTCGGGGGATACAGTTTTCGGGGGATCGGCTTCAAATATTTGGTATTCGGGGGTAAAGTATTCAGGAAAACAGTTATTCGGGTAAATGTCCATTCGGGATTTTTTTATTTCGGGAAAAACGTATTCGGGAAAATAATCATTCGGAGAAATATCCATTCGGGATTTTTGTATTTCGGGTAATCGAATTCGGGGAAATGTCCTAGAATCCAATGAACTATAATTTTTATACAATTCAATAACTTCCCCTCCCTTCACCTCTCTTTCCAAAATAGTTTGAAATTTTCAATGCAAAAAATAATCAAGCTGGCGAAAGTGAATGCAGGTCCGGTGCAGCAAAAATTTGCACTTTTGCAGCCCCTCTCCTCTCAAAAAAAACAGATAAATGAGAAAAATTCATTTTACAGACCTCTGTTGAAATCGTTTGCTTCTATTCCTTTTGCTTACGCTTTTTTCTAGGAAATTCTTTGAAAAATTGCAATTTTAGCAAAGAAAAAAAGGCTTTTTGCTTTTGTAAACCATATTCCCTTGGAATAATATGTAAAATTGAAATTTTGGACCATCTATCAGTTTTTTTAAAAAACTCGGACAAGTGCAAATTTACCTCCTGTACCTTCTCTCGCAGAGCCTGATCTTATCTACATTTTTTTAAAACTGAATCTTCTGCATAAATACTTAACGAAAGAAGAGGTCCGGAAAACTTCAGAAATTGGTCTGGAAAACCTGAAAAATTCAGCAAAATTATTTTTGAAAAATGATGGCAACGGTGGACGGGTGTTTCAAGATGTAAGGGAGTTCAATAGTTGAAACTAATGCCTTTTCGGTCTGTTCTTTTCAATTTTGAACTTCTCGTGAAAAATTCTATTTTTTAAATTAATATTTAGGACACGTTGCCCTTCCATAACCGTGACTTTAAATTTTGTTGTAGAAATAAGACCAGCTCCTTATCTGATTTCTTTTTCAAAATTGTATTCAATTTTAAAATTTTTCCAGCTGTGAATTTTTTTTAATTCAAGTTTTCTAAAAAAATTTCTAATGTAGAAAAATGTTGGGAAATTTTCAGTTGGGACATTTCAATGTTGAAAAAAATTTAAGGAAAAATTTTGAAGTTGTTGGAGAAAATTTTTAAAACGATGAAGTTGAAAAAAAAGTAGAAAATCAAAAATGGAAAAAATGATGATGCTACAATTCTAACTCAATAATTGAAAAAATTTTGAAAAAATTATTTAAAGTTGGAAAATTTGAGCTTAAAATAAATTTGGACTGAAATCGTCAAAATACCATTTTTAACAAAAACATACGAGGAATAGTTTAAAAATGTGATATTTCGAAACATCTATCCTAAGAAGGCTTACACCAACTTTCGTTGAAATCAACTGATGGATATCTTCATCTAGCCAAAAGCTACCTTCAGCAGGAACTAGGAAGGGCTTTCAAACGTTAGAGATAATGAACGAGGCATCTTCACGCTGTCTCTTCTCGCAGCTAATGTTGAAGATTCTCGGATCGTCGACGATCGGCGAAGTGTTAATAAAAAAAAGGAGCATCACACGAAGTTTTTTCGTTTGATATTTTTTAACGTAAATCCGAGACGAGATTTTTATCTGTTGGAGCAACATTTCAAAATTACCGGCGACCTTGAAGTAACCTCTATTAACTTGAACATACTTCGATCGTGTTTACATATATTTATTGTATAACAAGGGCACTTTTAATCATAGCACTCGGGTAATTAATACACCTACGTCGTGTTTTATGCGAAATTATCATACGGCTGGCGCATTATACTTATAGTAATTCCATAATGACAAAATAATTATGTTAAAATATTTTTTTCGCCCTTTTGAAATTCACGATGGCACGATGGCCACGCTGCACGCAACCGCCAAGACGCGCGTAGGTAGTCTCGCGCTTATAATCATTACAAATACACACGCAGCGAGAAAAGAGAACGAATTGAGACGTGAATCAAACCGAAAAAATAAAACGCTTCTAGCTAAGGACCAAACTCGTAATTTTTTCCTTTCCTAATTGCCTTCTTTCTCCATTCGCTGGCGTATATTTCGAACCGAATCCATAAAACTGGCTCCGCCAGCATCGATGCGGTACCTCAATACGACAAGTGTATCTCAATGCTGGACTCTGGGCGGTCTCCGCACCCTCTCGGTATTCTGTTGACCATTATGACCAACTGTGCAAAAAGCTGCGGTAATTTTTACTTTCCGAGATCTATAAAACCGTTTTAAGTGTTTTTTTCTTGTATTTTTTTTCTCTAGTTCCTTTTTACTCGATGTGTAGGACGACGATGTACTTACTCACCTGTGGTATTAGGTGTACTTTCGTACGACGATAAAATGACACCGGGGACTCGTTCCGGCTCATAAGTACACTTGTGAAAAATTTACAGTTAGTGGTACGTTTTCAATAATGGATCGAAGGGTGCGATTTGACGTGGAAGTGGAAATGTTCAAGAGAGAGGAGGGGCCGAGGAGAGGAAAAATTACGAAATGACGAGGAAATTGCGATTGAGAATGTCCTGGAATGTAAATATGGTGGTTTGCGAAGAGATCATTTTTTAAATGAGATGTAAGATTTTTTATTTTAGAGAATTTCTGTAATAAGATGGAACCAATATATTTGTCGAGCTATTACTTTTAGATTCAAATTCAACTTTTTGATCCATTACGTATAAGTTCATTAAATTGATTCGTGAGCCTGGGTAAGAAAATTGGTTTTTGAGTTGACACTGATTTTGGATTTTTTCAGAGGGAGTAGAATCAAGGGCAAATCTCAACTCAAAAACCAATTTTTGACTCCCTAAGAGAGGTTTATGTATATCCAGGCTCACATTCGTTCAATATGAAAAGTGTTGAGATATGGATGGAAAAAATCTGTTTGTAGGAATTTCATCCATGTTTGAATTTCTAGGCCCAATGTTTTTTAAGGAAAAAAGTAAAACGGAAATTTTTTATGGGAGGGTAAGTTGTACCTCAAAAACATGAATAAATTTTCATTCGATAATATTTTTACTCTCTTTAAAATTGTTGGAGCTACGAAGGTATGTTAAAAGAAAAAAATCTATAAAATTCTAGCATGGAAATGAATACTTGGTAGATAATACGTAGGTACCTAGAAGCATTTTTTTTTTTTTAATTTTCAAGATGGCTCTTTTGCATGTCATCAAATTTGAAGGTACTAAATAACAGGGAGGTATGTGTAAATTTTGAGCCTAAACAAAAATAAATTGAAAATACATCCTAAAATTTTAGTTGTCGAAGTTCATTTCTCGAATTTCGGCGAATTTTTTGAATTCCAAAATTACCCTATCTCCCTGAAAAATAGGAAAATCTAATCCAGTCTACGAAAAAAGCTGAAATGTGGTACAAATTGTATTTTCAACCTCCCAAATCGTTTGAAAGTAGTTTCAAGACATTTTGGAGTCTCCATAAAATTTTGAAAGTTTCCAGTTCAGAAGAAAAGTCCATAAAAATGGTCCATGTGAACTTTTACAACTAAAAACTCAAATTACCCATATTGGTTACCTATTTAATCGATTAAAGCATAATTTTCCAGAATTCGTAGCTGCCGGGTCAAAATGAGATTTTTGGCAGAAAATTTTTCTGGAAAAAATTGAAAAATTCGGCCAGAAGTGAAAGGCTGAAAATTGGTATACCTTATTTTCGACCTCCCAAATAGATTGGAAACGGTTTAGAGACGTTCTGGAGCCCCCAGAAAATTTTGGAAATTTCCAGCAGAGAAGAAAAGCCTATAAAAAGTGAACTTTAGCACTTAAAAACTCTGATTACCTATATTGGTGACCTATTTGATCGATTAAAACACAAATTTTCAAAATTCGTAACTCTTGAGTCAAATTCATATTTTTTGGCCCAAATTTTTTTTTGGAAAAAAATCAGTTTTTTTCGTTAATTACATAGATCGAATTTTTATATTTTTTAAGACAACAGGGTAATTTTGAAATCTCAAAAATTCACTAAAATTCGAGACTTGAACTGCAGCACCTGAAGTTTGGGATAAGGGGTTCTCTCACGATGTACTTCCGATTTTTTTTTGTTTTGGCTCAAAATTTCACTGCCAGTTGGGATACACATTTTTTTAGTATCTTTTATCTTGAATTTTACTAATACGAAGCCTCCACAATTTTGATGTTGGGAAAAAATATCATCTGTTGGAAATGTTTGTTTTTTTTAAAGATTTTGTTTAGGTACTTTTTTTCACGATTAAAAAAAAATTGTGCCTACATTTTCCAAATTTGGCAAAATTTTGGTTCTTTTTTTCAGGACTCATTTTTTTGTAAAATTTGATACCTTTTCACAAAATTACAGAGAATTTTAGCTAAATTTAAACCTAAGTATGTATATTTTTTATAGTCGGAATTTGAAATATTTTCAACAATTTTATGGGACTGGTGAAATTTTTATGTTTTTTTTTTATCAATTTTTAGAACAAATTTCTCTAAATTTATAATACATGAACACTTCCTTTGAAATTTTGGACAAATTTCAGCCATTTTTAATGAAATTTCAAGCAATGCTCACGACTTTTTGATAATTTTGTCTTGATTTATTCGGTATTAAGATATTTTTAATAATTTCGGCGAAAATGTTCACCATTTTTACGAAATTTTGGATAATTTTTGTAAAATGTCAGTAATTTTCAAAGAAAATTTCAACAGAAACTTTTGAAAATCTCATTTCTGGATTTTTTCAGAATTTACCTCTGGAGGCCCAAAAAGTGTCGTTTCTTGAAGAAACGACAAAACACGACGATTTTACGGAAACTTTTGAGGTTCAAAAAGTGTCGTTTCTTGAAGAAACGACAAAAAACGACGATTTTAGGGAAACTTTTGAAAATCTCATTTTTGGCTTTTTTCAAAAATCACCTTTGGAGGCCCAAAAACAGTCGTTTCTTGAAGAAACGACAAAAATAAACAAAAAACGACGATTTTACGGAAACTTTTAAAAATGTCATTTTTGGATTTTTTCAAAAATCACCTCTGGAGGCCTAAAAAGTGTCGTTTCTCGAAGAAACGACAAAAAACGAGTAAAAACGACAATTTTAAAGAAACTTTTGAAAATCTAATTTCTGGATTTTTTCAGAAATCACCTCTGGAGGCCCAAAAAGTGTCGTTTCTTGAAGTAACGTGCAAAAAACGATAAAAAACGACGATTTCACGGAAACTTTTGAAAATCTCATGTGGTAAATTTTGGTGGAGGGGAGGGGGGTGTTGCTCAACTGGCGAACATCAGTATTAAAAAAATGTTTGTGACACCTTGAAAAAATTTACTTCTCCGCCTCTGGCCGAGATAGAGACATTTGAAGTTAAGAAAATAAGAATTCAATAAAAACAAAATTCTGAGAAAAACGCGTTTTAAGTTTTTACTCTTGTTTCTCATGTATCAATCATCAAAAAAGCTGCCAAAACTACTTTCCTGAACTGAAATTTCGCTAGGAATTCGTTTCTGACGTCAAAAATTACGTTAAGAGGAGAGAAAAATGAAAAATCCACTATTATGATGAGTTTAATTTTGAAAAAAGCTGCATTACAAAAAGAAACCCCTTTTTTCATACTGTATAAATTATCAAAAAAACTTTCATTCTTTTTTGTACTGAAATTTCACGAGGAATTCGTTTTTGACGTCGAAAATCACCTTAGGAGGATAGGAAATCGTTTACATTCATTTTCGATCATTTATATCTCAATATTTTCCAACAAAGCAATATTTCAGAAATTATGTATTTCTCAGTAGGTACAGTTGAATTTGCACACACAAATCTATGGGTATTTTACTTTATTTTTCTAGTCTGGAAGAATCCCGAGGCTTCCCTTACCTTCAACAGACCGCATTTTGCATTTTTCGTTTTTTGGCTCTAGTGCAAAATTCCTTTTTCCGACTTTAGGTACCCTGTCCCTGCACGGGTCACAAATTCAACATTTCTTTGCCATTTTAACATTTTGTTAGACTTTTTTTTCAGTTCTCAAATTAGGTAAGGTCAATTGGGGTAATTGTAAATTTTTCGGAAAATTGAACCGATTTTGTGATACTCTTTTTCGTTTTACTCTGTAAGTAAGAAAGCAAAGTGATTGAAATTTTTACCATACATCAATGAATGTATGAGGAGTAATATGGCGGTTTGTTTTCATCGATTCGATTATTCATTCCGAAATTATGGACTTCGTTTACAATTGGACAAGAATATTTACATTGTGCCCCATAAAAAACGTATCCCTCGGGTTTTTTTGCATAATTTTGAAAAAAATTATACAGATTAAATATTTAAAGGTGTGAAAAAACTAACTTGTAAAAAAAAATAAAAAAAATCAAAACCAAAAAAAATGATATTTTGTATTTAAATTTGAGAATCCCATTTAAATAACCCGTGTTTACAATTACCCCACACCCAAAAAATTTGATGGGTATTTGTGAATGCTGGAGAAAATTAATTTCTCAGCTTCAAAAATCATAAGAATTGAATTTCATCATTTTTGAATGTCCGTAGAACTAAATTAATGCATCAAACACCAACTTTTTTACTTTTTTCTATTTTTTCTCGAATTTTGAAGATTACGTAGATTGTGTGAAAACCGAAATTTGATATCATGTTTTTTTCATCGCGAAATTTTTCATCACAGCTGTCACCAAGAACCCGAAGTTCTTTATTATAGTAAGGCCAATTATTCAAAGTTTTTATTTTTGGCAACTCCTGCTCGCTAGATGCATTTAAGTATTTACAGCATGACTTGTTTACAATTACCCCATGTTTACAATTACTCCAAATGACCTTACTTGGCAATTTTGAAAATTAAGTATGATTTCCTCAAATCTGACGAAATACAAAAATATTATGAAAATGTCAAATTTGATTATCTACCACTCATTTTTCAATGCTCAGAAATTTTGAAAATCGAAAAAGAAAACAAAAAAGTTGAAATTTTCCCTAAATATCTAATTCTCCAAAAAAGAATTGGTTCCCCGCCCTCTGGGGGTTGAAATATAAAGTATTTTCTGGATGAGCTTGTCAACTGTGAGTTAGTTGGTGGTAAAGAATGCATTTTAAAATCTACGAATAATTTGTGCTAAATTTAACTTCTGTTCAACAAAGTATTTCATTAACAAAACGTTATGATATAAAGGTGAAATCCGCCCTGATATACTCATCCTCCCGCTTCACCAATAGGTATTTCTCTTATTGGCCAAGTTTTACACAAGAAGCAAAAATACCAAAATTTAGAACTGGAAAAAATGAAGAAAAAAAATTGGAAAAAATTGGGGGCGGGGACACGCCCAATTCCAAGAGTAAGTTGTTATGATAATGAAACCAGGGGGCTGTCCCCGCCCCCAATTTTTTCCAATTTTTTTTCTTCATTTTTTCCAGTTCTAAATTTTGGTATTTTTGCTTCTTGTGTAAAACTTGGCCAATAAGAGAAATACCTATTGGTGAAGCGGGAGGATGAGTATATCAGGGCGGATTTCACCTTTATATCATAACGTTTTGTTAATGAAATACTTTGTTGAACAGAAGTTAAATTTAGCACAAATTATTCGTAGATTTTAAAATGCATTCTTTACCACCAACTAACTCACAGTTGACAAGCTCATCCAGAAAATACTTTATATTTCAACCCCCAGAGGGCGGGGAACCAATTCTTTTTTGGAGAATTTTTTTGGCGGATATCAGTTGTTTTTATACGTAGTCGAGTGTGCAAACTATTTGAATTCAATTTTTGAAATTTTTTTCACAACTACAATTTTTCAGCAATGAAATTTTTTCCGAACTAAAATTTTTTTTGAACTTGGAAGTATTTTCTACAATTTTTTCAACAATAGTTTTTTTCCAAATTAAAAAAATTGAATGTTGAAAAAACCATTATGTTGAGAAAAAAATCAAGTGTTGAAAAAAGTGGAGGTGACAGTTGAGAAAAAAAATTAGTTGAGAAAAAACATCTGGCCCTGTTTCACAGATATACAGTAGGTGGTGAGGTTTTTTTTTTCTCAAAGTCTGCTTGATTTATGATTTTGCACTCTAAAAAAATTTTTTGCTCAAAATTTTACAAACTTCTACATTTTTCTGATTTTTTTAATGTGGAGCTTCAAACTCAGAATTTCATAATTTTTTCATCGTAAATTTTTTAATCCTAAATTTTTTTCAATGCAAATTTTCCAAGTAGAAACTTTTTTGCTCAAAATTTTGCAAATCTCTACATTTTTATGATTTTTTTTCAACGTAAATTTTCGAACTCGGAATTTTTTTCCTGTCAATTTTTCAAACTTCTGCATTTTTTCAACGTAAATTTTTCAAGCCTAAACTTTTTTCCTGTAAATTTTTCAAACTTCCACATTTTTTCAACGTAAATTCTCAAACTCTGAATTTGGTATTCTACTGAAAAATTCAACAATATTGGGTCAATGTAGCTATACACAGAGTATTGCACTTTATTATCGAACAAGTTGGATGATTGAATAGTTGAAATATACTTTCAAACATCCAGTTTATTCGATGATTAATTGGAATACTTGTACGTAGCTACCTTGACCTAATATTAATGAAATTTCAGTCGAATAGATCAAATTTTCTAAAATATAAGTGGTAGGTAAATTGTATCACTAAATGTTATCCGAAGCCGGTTAAAATGACCGCTGCTTCGGATGAAGTTCCTTAGCGATACAATTTGCCACTTATATTTTAGAAAATTCTATGTATTCGACTGAAATTTCATAAATATGTTATGGTAGCTACGTACAAGTATTGCAATTACCTAATTATCAAACGAATTGGGTAATTGATAGTATATTTCAGCTATTTGATGAAGTATAAGTTGAGGTAGCTACACACCAGTACACAATGATTATACTTAATTGAATAATTGAAATATACTTTCAATCATCCTTGCAATACTCGTATACGTAGCTATACATAGCTACCTTGATCCAATATTAGGTATTTAAATTTCAGTAGAGTACATCATGAAACTATCATTGTGTACTTACTCGTATGTAGCTACCTCAATTTATACGTACCTCATCAAATAGCTAAAATAGACTATATCTACTTTCAATCATCCAATTATTTCGATGATTAATTGCAATACTCGTATGCAGCTACCTTAACCTAATATTTATGAAATTTCAATCTAATACATCACATTTTCTAAAATATAAGCGGTAAAATTGTATCGCTAAGGAACTTTATCCGAAGTCGGTTAAAATGACCGCTGCTTCGGATAAAGTTCCTTAGCGATACAATTTACCGCTTATATTTTAGAAAATTTGATGTATTCGATTGACATTTCATAAATATTAGGTTACCTAAGCTAGCTACGCAGGAGTATTGCAATTATTTAACTAACAAATTGGATGATTGAAAGTATATATTTCAGCAATTCGATTAAGTATAAGTCGAGGCAGCTACGTACTTACTAGTAGTACACAATGGTAGTTGTATTGAAGCTGCGGTCCTTTTGGTTGACTCCGGTTGAGATTGACGTTGACATTAAACTGATACTATTCATGAGATATGGGTAGATGATAATGATAACCGGTGCTACTGAACATGTTCGTATGTAATTTTTTTTGCAAAGTATTCGGACAGATAAACACAAAGGAATCCACAATAGAAATATGTATAACATACAAGTACTTGGTTGACTAAGAATGAGAGCAACAGATGGAAACTTTTCATTCTATTAGTGGTGATCTATGATTAATTTATGTTTAAAAAAAAGGCTCAATTATCCAATGACATTTAATTGTAATTGTAATCAATTATTACTGGGATAATTTATATCGTTTTATCATTATCACTTATCATGATACGTGGATATCACCATCAACAATTCATAACCAGTGTTACCATTTTCAAAACTATACAAATTCACTGTTAAACTTCAAAGTTCAATTTACATTAACTTTTATGTTGAGATAAAAAACTTCAGAAAGCTTGAAATGGTTTAAAAATTTTAACAAGATGTAGTTTTTGCAATTCTTCAACCTCTTTTGCTATTGTCAACGCTCAAAAAATAACAGTTCTTTGTTATTTGGAACTTCAACTTAGTCACTTTTCACATTTTTCGAAAACTTTAAGCTCATATAAAAAGCTCGAAAAAAGTTCAAATACCCTGAAATTCACGACATTATATGCATTTTCACCCAAGGAACACGTTTTTGGGGTCAATTTTCCGTTTTTCAAAATTTTGGGGCCCCAAATGGGGGGGTGAAGGGTCAATTTTCAAAATTTTCAAAATTTGGCTCCGTCAGTATCTCCGCATGGATGAATAATACCCATCCCCAAAATTTCAAAAATATTGACCTGACCAATTTTGCCCAACTTTTGGTAAACTAAGTACCAAAACAACCAACTTTGAACAAAAACCAAAATCCATATCTCCGCAAATATTTTATGTATCAATTTTATTTTACATTTAAAAGAAAGAACTTGAAAAATAAAGAATATTGCCGTTGAAATTTTTCAAATTTAATAATTCATTTACGAAAAAAAACGATTAGAAAATTCGAAAAATTCACGGAAACTGTGCCCGAATTACTCAGAGAATATTAAGTGTCACGCGGTTCCGACGTTTTCATTTACGTTTTTGACATTGTAGGGCGGGGTGGGTCACTAGCGTGACCCTAGATACATATTACAATCTGAATAAAAATTAAAATACTTATCTGACATTTTAATAAAAATGTATATTCAGGCATCAGGCATAAGTTCCCATCTCTAATTATTTCAGCTCCCCTGTTCCTCCCTCCACCCTCCCTGCCTTATCCTTTTTTATCCACATACAATAAAAGAGAAATTCTTACGAAACTGCCCCCAGTAGAGAGCTTCTCGTTACACACGGTTCAAACGTCTCCAATCGAATATCCCATACGATCAATTAAATTACCTACTGCAGCATCCCAAAAAGACAGAGTGAGAAACCCCAAGAACGTATAAACCCACATTGAAAAAAAAAGTCAACCCTTAAAATTATTAGCCCGTAAAGTCTCATATGAGACGTACCCAAGAAGAAAAAAACATTTACGTGGTCACACACAACACGACGTACCGAAAACAGGGAAGAAAGTTACCTCTTCTCTGCCTCCCGCCCATCACGACGATTCCCACTGAGGCGTACAGCAGAAAAACCAAAAGCCGATTGAAAACACCTTTTAGTAAGATTTGCTATCATTGCCGCAGAGAAATTGTTATTTTCAATAAAAATAACATTTTTAAGGGTTTACGTACGTTTGGTACAAAAAGGGTGATTTTTTTCGCTGTTTTATCGCCGGTGATGCTGGTGGCGGCGCCGACGAAGGGATACGTGCGTGCCGCAGGAGATGCCTTAACAGACGCGCGTGAGTCAGGAAACAACTATTTACGGGTCACTAAGTTGTTCGGTGCGGCTATAAAGGGGGAAGTTGTATGGTACGCGACAAAACATTGAAACAAATGACAAAAAACACCATTGTGTTGAATTATATTCGCCTCGCGAAACGCTGGTTCGAATTTCTTGCTTGTTTTGTGCGAGCTTTTCTCACCCTTTTTTTCTTCTTCGTTTAATCGTTTAACACTTTTCGGTAACTTTTCTTTCGGCGGGTTCGATTTCCTGTTTCCGGTTTGTGTGTGAGAATGCAAGAGGGTATTTAAAAAGCGATTTTTCGCATTGGGATGGTGAGGCATGAGGATGGAATCGGTCGAGTTTAATTTAATAAGTTTTACGATGCTTGAGATGGATGTGCGAATTGTAGTCGAATCCTTCGGTATGGGTATTCGCTTAGGTAATTAGGTGCATGTGTATTCGGATAAGATTAATTCTTATCAGAGGCGGAAGAAAATATTTCCAGTGTAATAGGTATTAAAACATTGTACGTTTAAATTACCTGCGTTTTAAGTAATTTAGACCGGCCAAGTTTTTTTAGTAGATTATCAATTCAATGAAGAGCTAATTTACACGCCATTCGGCGCATATACATATGTACGTAAACACCACTAAACACGTAATAAAATTATGAAATTAATTTCCATCGCGTTGGTAGCTAACCTTGGAGGCGAAAAGTTAAACGTTCTGGGATTCGAGCGAATCGGTGATGCGATGGTAGTCGAAAAGAAGTACCTATTGTTTTTTTGTAGAACTGGCCGAAATCGAGATTAGCTAATTCTAGGTCTTCTTTGAGTCGAAAATTTTTCCGGTGGTTTGAGAAATTGTGTATGATTGCGGAAGAAATTTTCATTCTGCTGTGGAGGCTCACAATTGAATTTATATCTCATTGATGGAGCCTAACGACTTCAATAGCTGTGCTAATTTTTTCAAGGGGGATGTGTTTCTTTCCTGTTATAAAAAAAATTCTGTCTCCCTGCATCATTTTATTTACTCTCTCAATTATAAATTAGTGAAAATTATCGAAAATCACTGAGAAACAGTCAGAATTGCAGCACAGGAGAAAATCAGTGAAAATTTTTCTACTGAGAACAAATCAGCGAGAAAAATCCCTGGAAATCGGTGAATATTCTCTGAAAAGTCAATAAAAGTTATGAAATTTGCTGAAAAATCAGTGAAAATCTTTGAAAAATCAGCAAAAACGCTGATTTTTCCTGTGCTGCAATTCTGACTATTCCTCAGTGACTTTTCACTGATTCAGAATGAGGGAGTATTTAATGTAATTTTGCGAATAATAGCTATAAATTGACTATTCCGAAACTTGACTTGGACGTTATTTTTCCAAAGCTTTGTAATTTTTTTTTTAAAATGAAAGAATTTTCCGAATTGGATTTTTCAAAAACCTGATGATTATTCGAAAATTGGAGAATTGCTCGAAACGTACAAAATTTCTCAAAGCTTTGTCAAATTTTTAACAAGTTGGACCATTTTCCAAAATCTTGGCCGATTTTATAAAAAATAATACAATTCTTAAATTTGAGCTTTTTTTTTCAAAACTTGAAAATTTTTTCGAAAACTGGTCAATTTTTTTAATAATTTGACAATTTTTTCCAAATATTGACATTTTTTTTAAATTTTACTCAAATTTTTTTTAAATTGTGAAGTACGATTTTTTCAAAAATCTGTTAATTTTCTGTTAGTACAAATTAGACATTTTTTCCAATGAAGAAGTTTTATTCACTTGTGACAATTTTCCAAAAATTGGAAAAGTTTTTCCATTTTGATGAGTTTTTAAATTTTTTTTGTTTTAATAGACCTCTACCTCCTTTAATAAACCTCCAACTCGTTTTAGGCATCTCCCATTTCTTTTATAGATTTCTGCCTTCTTTTTCAGACCTCCGCCTCCTTTTATGGACCTTTACCTTTCTTTTTCGGACCTCTGCCTCATTTGATAGACTTTCACCCTTGTTGATTGAATACCTTGACAAAAATTTATTAATAAAAAAAAATTTCAGAAAAAAAGTTCTATCGTAGAGAGAAATACAGTTTGAGTTATGAAAAAAATGGAGGGGGGTGTATTTATTTATGAGAAAAAAAAAATGAAAAATTTGTCGATTTTTTCAAAAAATAGGTCACTTTTTGCCTCATAAAAAGTCACTAGTCACTATTTTTTTCCAAAATCTGTGTTTGGCTGTTTGATGCCTGCATTTTTCCAATTTCGATCCTTTTTTATAATTTTTTAGAACCCCACCTACTTTTATAGCCCTCTACATCCTTTTTCAGACCTTCACTTTCATTTTCAAACCTCCAGCTCATTTAATTGACCTTCGCGTACTTTTGATACACCTTCATCTATTGTGTAGACCTCCACCTTCTCACCTCTTTTCTATAGACATCTTCCTTCTTTTTCAGACCTCTGCCTCCTCTTTATAGACCTCCACCCTCTTAAAAAACCTTCACCCTTTTTTTAAAGACCTCCAACTCCTCTTTATAGACCTTCGCCTTCTTTTCTAAAACCTTTGCCTTTTTTTTATAGATCCTCCATATCCTTTTATAGATTTTTATCTTCTTTTTCAGATCTTCGCTTCATTTTATAAACCTTCGCCTCCCTTTATATACTTCCTCCTCATGTTTCTGACCTCGATCTTTTTCGATAAATCCACTCTCTTTTTTAAAACCTCCACCTCCTTTTTTAGCCTTCCCCCTACATCCTTTTTTTGATCTCTGCTTTCTTTTTCAAACCTCCGCCACATTTAATTAACCTCCGCCTACTTTTGATACACCTTCATCTCTTTTATATACCTCCACTTCCTCACCTCTTTTCTATAGAAATCTTCCTTTTTCAGACTTCTGCTTCCTCTCTATAGATCTTAACCTCCTCTTTATAGACATCCGCCTCTTTTTTATAGACTTTTATCTTATTTTCTAGTTCTATACCTCCTTTTCCAAATACCCGCCTTATTTTCAGACCTTCACTTCTTTTTTTATAGACATCCGCTTACTTTTATAGACCTCCACCTCCTTAATTTTTTTTAAATTTTCATAGCAGTGCTGCCAATTACATTTTAATTAGGTACGCCGTTTCAGTCGGCGTTTCAAAAACTTTTTTGGAAACGAAAAACTGAAAAAAACACATTATTTTTCAATTATTTTGCAAAAACGAAAAAAAACGAAAACAAAATTTCATAAATAACGTTAAACGAAAAAAAAACAAACAATTTTTTCGTTTTTTTGTTTTAAATTTTTTTGACATTTTGGTAGCGAAAAGGTGATTTAAACTGATTTTCGAATCTATACAGACATGGGATGATGGGGTATAACTTTTAAAATGAAATATTTAGGGTACAAAAAGCTCAAAATTTCTAAATTCCAACTCTCAAAAATCAAGTGAAAAGTAGTTGAAAGTCAATTTACGATGGCAAAATCGTAAATAATTGGATTTTTCAATCATTAAAAAACCTGAGGTTTTATAGACATGAAAATGAAAAATGAACCTGTCTTTATGTTTTTCGTTTCATGGGATAGTAACTTGATGAAATAATGGCTGTTCATTTTTATTCCAGTTTATGAAGAAATTCGTTAAAAAACACAACATTTTGCCCATTTTCTTGCTCTTTGATAAATTTTTCGATTTTTCAGTTTTTATCATTATATTTGATTACTATACTTACGTATTCATATTTTAACTTTGAAAACAAAATTCTAAAACGAAAACGTTTCAATTTTATTAAAAACAAAAATCGAAATTTTTTTGAAACACTGCGCAATTTTTAGAAAATTTCTGTTGACAGCACTGCTACAAAAAGTATCAAAAACAAAAAATTAATTAAAATTTTTTAGCATTGCCATGAATTTTTTTGAAAAATTTTCATCAAAAGTTATTGTAGGGTGGCCAAAAAATTGCTCGATTTTTAGGTGTTTGAGTGAAGCAGTAAAGGATTTGAATTTGGCAAACAAAAATTCCTCCAATTCACTTTTCAACAGATATGTTTTTTATTTCATTTTACCGTAAAGTTCATTTTGCGTAAAAAATGTAGCCAAAAAATGATGAAGATTTATTTTGCTATTCGAAACGCGGATGTTCTAACAACCTAATTTCGCTTATACACCTCTTATTGTCATTATTACTGACTATCGTTCTATCCTCCTTTTTATCGTTCGATTATACGAGTATATTTTCCTTTTCTAAATCTTGGTTAAATTTTTGAAAAATTGGACGTTTTTCCAAAACTTGGCAATTTTTTTCAATTTTTTTAAGTTTATTTAATTTTTAAAAAATCTGATTTGTTTGTTGAAATTTTTTCGTTTTTTGAAATATCTTGTTCCAATCGTATACTTTATAAAATCCTGCTCAAAATTTGAAAAATCTATCAAATTTTGAAAAATTAATTCAAGTTTTGAAAAATTTTCCAATTTTTAGATAAAACTGGTCTAAATTTTTAAAAAATTGACCAAGTTTTGAAAATTACATAATTTTTAAGAAAATTGATCACATTTTGAAACCTCCTCAATTAATTGGACAAAATTATCAAAATTTTTGAAAATTTCCTGATTTATAGAAAAAAAAACATCCAATAAGTTCGTCATTAAAAAATTTGGAAATTCTTTTCAAAAATTTTGATAACTTTGTTCAGTCAATTGAGGGGGTTTCAAAATGTGATCAATTTTCTTAAAAATTATGTAATTTTCA
Source organism: Pseudococcus viburni (assembly GCA_033439095.1). NCBI lineage: Eukaryota > Metazoa > Arthropoda > Insecta > Hemiptera > Pseudococcidae > Pseudococcus > Pseudococcus viburni. The sequence continues at coordinate 84,042 of JAVBJF010000282.1, read as the reverse complement.
AAACTTGGTCAATTTTTTAAAAATTTAGACCAGTTTTATCTAAAAATTGGAAAATTTTTCAAAACTTGAATAATTTTTTAAAATTTGAAAGATTTTTCAAAATTTGAGCAGGGTTTTATAAAGTAGACAATTGGAACAAGATATTTCAAAAAACGAAAAAATTTCAACTAACAAATCAGATTTTTTTAACAATTAAATAAACTTTAAAAATTAGTCTACCTATTCATTTAAACAAGGGGCCACTCTTCGTATATTTAGACAAATCACATTACTTCTGACTAGATCTTCAAACCAAAAGGAAAAATTGCAAAAAAGAACCCTAGAAAGCCAAACTCAGCGAACAGGTGCACCAATTCGCTCATTGATCTATCGCTGGTGTTCTTTCTGGAATTGAAATATTGGAAGCGTGCGAAAGGCATTATTTTTTAGTGTTGTTGCCGATGTTGTTAATCGAAAACGTACCTATTTGCACAATTTGTGACGTGTGTACCGATACACGATACCTATACCATTGGCAAGGAGTACATAGACATGTAGTTCGATACGTCTTCGGCGTGTCGGGTGCTAATAAAGTACAACAGGGGAATATATTATACCAGGGTACGAAAGACACAGAAATAGAGAATGATTGCGAATCCACATTATCGACGAACAATCGCGCACAGAGTTAGAGAATCTGCTGAAGAATACCTTATAATAATAATATAGACATTAGACGCATTGCAGCGAGCAGCCCTGTGTACGCCAAGTATACGTCGATAAATAAAGCATAGGATATTTCAGTGTGCGATATACTTATTCGAACGGTATGCTCGGCCAAGTGATGTGATTAAGTGTACTGGCATTCGAATTCATGTGACACAAGTGGCTCAATAGTACTGAGGCAATTTGTCGGCCGGTACGGCTCGGATTCGTGACAAATATAGTCTGTTATCCGGCACGATTTATCGAAGTAGAACGAAGAACGCCTCGTCCCCGGGTACAGGTGTTTGAAAAATTAATAAGTCGTGAGCATTTCGCAATTTATGCGCCCTCGGTGTTATTTATTGGACACGGAACGAGATGACCGTTCGAGTACTAACCGATACCTCTACCTTGCAGTGCTCTTCTCATCGAACCATTGGTACTATACAATTTCGATCCAATTCGAGTTGTACGGTACGTACTCGAACGTTGCATTCCATTTGTCTAGCAATTATTTATACGGTAAGGTGTTTCGTGGTCGCTGCTGCGGTAGGCGAAGAAATACGCAGTTGATGGCAGTGCAGAGTGAGGTGTGATGGGTGCGATTTTAGATTAGGGTTTGAGGGTGAGGGATGTGAGGAAAATAAGGTGTTTTATTAGTTTTGGTGGCAGGATGGTGGAGAAAAGGGGAAAGGGGGAATTATGAGATGAAGAAGGGAAGTAATTATGAGGAAGATTGAATCTTGTTTTTATTGGAGAAAAATTAGCTGTGGAATCGGTGGCGTTACCAGACTGGCTTCAAAAAGAAGGGATTTCTCAAAAAAAAGTAAAATTTTGAAAAATATCCATATTTCCTTTGATTATTATTTCATCTAAAAAAATTATATATTAAGCTCAAGTGAAGCAAGAAAAATTTTTTTGCAGACTTCTTCCTCCCCCCTCCCTTCAGGAACAGAAATTTCATAATTTTTTCTAAAACTTCAATTGCCAAGGACTGAGTCGAATTTTGCAGATGAATTTTCAACTACTCAAAAATCATCCCATGATTTTTCCAAGATTTTGATGCTGGAATAAGTTTTCCTGGAGTAAAATGAATTTTGCGACGAAAATCTTTGTGTTACGATTTGACTGAGTTTTTGAGGTTGGGATGAATTTTCCAAGCTTTTAAGACTGAGATGATTTTTGGTAGGTATACAAATCATTCTCTTAAATCATCCCAAGATTTTTCCGAGCTCATGAGACTGGGATGATTTTCCCGAGGTTTTCAATCTGGGATGATTTTTTAGGATCAATTTTCATCCCAAAAATCGTCCCACTATTTTTCCAGGGGTTGGGGGTATGAATTTTCATTCCAGAAAATGTTTCACTGTTTTTCCAGGGGTAAGATGATTTTTGCGTCACTCCGGAACTTTTCTGAGCTTTTGAGGCTTGGATCATTTTTTCGAGCTTTTGAAGTTGGTTGATTTTTTTCGAGAGTAAGATGACTTTTGAGATGAAAATTATCTCACAACTTTTTCGAGGTGTTGAGGCTAAGATGATTTTTGGGATGAAAATCGATCTCACAATTCATCCCAAGATTTCCCAAGCTTTTGAGGCTGGGATGAACTTTGAGATGAATTTTCATCCCAAAAATCATCTTACGATTTTTTCGAGCTTTTGAATCTGGGATGATTTTTAGGATGAATTTTCCCAAATCACCCCACAACTTTTCTGAGGTTGAGGTTTGATGATTTTTCCGAGCTTTTAAAGCTGGGGTGATTTTTTTTTCGGAGTAAGATGATTTTTGCGATGAAAATAATTTTCACAATCATCTCACAACTTTTCCGACCTGTTGAGGCTAAGATGATTTTTTCAAGCTTTTGAACCTGGGATGATTTTTAGGATGAATTTTCCCAAATCACCTCACAACTTTTCTGAGCTTGAGGTTTAATGATTTTCCGAGCTTTTGAAGCTGAGGGTGATTTTTTTTCGGGAGTAAGATGATTTTTGCGGTGAAAATAATTTTCACAATCATCTCACAACTTTTCCGACCTGTTGAGGCTAAGATGATTTTTTCAAGCTTTTGAACCTGGGATGATTTTTAGGATGAATTTTCCCAAATCACCTCACAACTTTTCTGAGCTTGAGGTTTAATGATTTTCCGAGCTTTTGAAGCTGAGGGTGATTTTTTTTCGGGAGTAAGATGATTTTTGCGGTGAAAATAATTTTCACAATCATCTCACAACTTTTCCGAGCTGTTGAGGCTAAGATGATTTTTGGGATCAAAATCGATCTTTCAAATTCATTCCACGATTTCCTGAGCTTTTGAGGCTCGGATGAACTTTGAGATGAATTTTCATCCCGTAAATCATTTCACGATTTTTTTTGAACTTTTGAATCTGGGATAATTTTTAGGATGAATTTTCATCCCCAAAATCGTCCTAATATTTTTCCGGGGTAAGTTGATTTTTGTGATGAAAATAATTTTCCCAAATCACCCTGCAACTTTTCTGAGCTTTTGAGGTTTGATGATTTTTCTGAGCTTTTGAATCTGGGATAATTTTTTGAATGAATTTTCATCCCAAAAATCGTCCTATTATTATTCCGGGGGTAAGACGATTTTTGTGATGAAAATAGTTTTCCCAAATCACCCCGCAACTTTTCTGAGCTTTTCGGGTTTAGATGATTTTTCCGAGCTTTTGAAACTGGAATAATTTTTTGGGAGTAAGACGACTTTTGCGATGAAAAACATTTTCACACAGCATGCCACGATTTTCCAAGCTTTTGATGCAGGGATTTTTTTTCGGAAGTAAGATTATTTTTGCGATGAAAATAATTTTCACAATGATCTCACAACTTTTCCGAGCTGTTGAGGTTAAGATGATTTTTGGGATGAAAATCGATCTCCCAAATTCATTCCACGACTTCCTGAGCTTTTGAGGATGGGATGAACTCTTAAGATGAATTTTCATCCCATAAATCATTTCACGATTTTTTTGAGCTTTTGAATCTGGGATGATTTTTAGAATAAATTTTCATCCCCAAAATTGTCCTAATATTTTTCCGGGGTAAGACGATTTTTGCGATGAAAATAATTTTCACAATCATCTCACAACTTTTCCGAGCTGTTGAGGCTGGGATGATTTTTGGGATGAAAATCGATCTTACAAATTCATTCCACAATTTCCCGAGCTTTTGAGGCTGAGCGAACTTTGAGATGAATTTTCATCCTATAAATCAACTCACGATTTTTTCGAGCTTTTGAATCTGGGAGGATTTTTCGGATGATTTTTCATTTCAAAAATCGTCTCAAGATTTTTCCAGGGTAAAACGATTTTTGTGATGAAAATAATTTTCCCAAATCATCTCGCAACTTTTCTGAGCTTTTGAGGTTGGAGTGTTTTTCTGAGCTTTTAAGGCTTACATGATTTTTCCGAGCTTTTGAAGCAGGGTTGATTTTTTTCGGGAGTAAGACGACTTTTGCGATGAAAAACATTTTCACAAATCATGCCACGATTTTCCAAGCTTTTGATGCTGGGATAATTTTTCCAGGAGTAAGATGATTTTTACGATGAAAATAATTTTCACAATCATCTCACAATTTTTCCGAGCTATCGAGGCTGGGATAATTTTTGAGATGAAAATCTATCTCACAATTCATCCCACGATTTCCCGAGTTATTAAAGCTGGGATAATTTTTGGAAAGCTTTTCCATCCCAAGAATCATCCCACAATTTTAATAATCCCAGTCTACCTCCCTTTCCCAGACCAAAGAATGAAGTATGAGAAATGAACCCTGAGAAATTCTTACCTGAATCCCATTGCTTTTAAATTTTTTCAGCCAAATTTTTCGTCAATCTGTACCAATTCTAAAATTCTAAACTGGAATTCATATTGCATAAATTCTTAAACTCCAAATTGAAATTAATGTCATTCAAAATGAAGTTTTTCATTCTAATGTCCTTAAAAAAATTTTCTCACTTAGAATTATCTCAATGAAGTTTCACGTCCCTTAAATTCCTTTGTGGAAGTCGTGCAGAGTTTTTTGCCCCTATAATTCCTTACATCCATTGAAAGTTGTTTTAATACTTATTTTGAAGTTAAGTATATCAATTTTTTCTCATCTCTTAATATTTTGACTAATTTTATGTTCTTTTAGTTCGCTTGAATTTTGCTTTGTCAATCTTTCAAATCTTTATTTTCTTAGAAGTTACATTTTTCGATTTTATGATCCTTCAAAACAGTGTTTCATATCCTTGAAATTTTTCCAATATTTTTTTTGATTATTTAAAATGAATTTTTATTACATTTTCATGTCTCAAAATTTGTAAAAATTGTTCCTGTCCCTCAAAATTTTCAAAACCAACTTTCACACCCTTAGAATTATTCTCAAATAATTTTTTATAATCCTTCGTCAATTTTCTAATAAATATTAAGCAAATTACAATTATTTTCTGATTGATTCTAAGCAAATTTTTTTTAGAAAATTTTATCTTCCTTCCCCGGACATTTTTCTCGTTATTTTGATTTTTTTCCAAATTATCTACCTAGTTTTCACTCCAATACAAATTTTCACTCGACCCTACAAATTTTTGTAGTTGGTGGAATATTTCATGTCTCTCCAAAATTTTTCTCTTCTAGATTCTTTGTTTCATAAAAAATTTTTTGTATCTATAACAATAATTTTTTATTGCTAAAAATATTCTCAATTTATTTTGACATTTTCGTAAATTTTTTTCTGCTGTCTCTTCAAAGAATCTCATGTCCCTCAAAATTATTTCTTTCCCTGCCTTATATTTTTTCCACCTTGACCCTTATCCCGATAAATTTTTAACATCTTGCGAACCTATGATTTTTTCCCATGTCTTAGTTGGATTTTTCCACATTTTCTTTTCCCATTTCTCATGGTAATGAATTTTTTTCTTCGTTATGCTGATTCAGTTCCACGTCTTGGTGGGATTTTTCGGAATAAAAAGGGTGTAAAAAATCGCAATTTCAACTGCTTGAACATTTTGTTCGACAAAGACGGAAGTGAACTCGCAAAATTTCAATTTTCCAAACTTGGAAATTGAAAAACTTTATCAATCATGTAAATGGTCTGAAAAATTGCCATCCCATAATTCACCCGAACCCAACAATCGTAGCATAAATTTGTCGCTAATTTTAATTATACTTTGAAAACTCGATTAACGTCGACTCATCTCACCTAAGATCCACTCTCGTTCGCTTTTCGGCTTTATAATCTAATACTCGAGTATAAAACTGTGTAGCAGGTATATTAGGGTAGCTACAGCTACGGTGTGAAAACGAATTCAAAAAACTTGCAACATAAGCGATGACTTCGTACAGAACTTCGTAGGTAGCTCATTGTTGTAGCAAGTACAATGAAATTAATAAACATTAAAAGACGATATTAAAGTGTAGCGAATTTTCGTCGATGTTAATTTCTAATACTAAAACTGCTTCTTCTTTTCTCCGGCTAGATATTAAATATGGCGTCGTGTAGTGCACGTATATAAGCAGAAAAAGCGCACCGTATTTGAGCACATAGTACACCGAAGTGAGAAAGACACATGGATAGGGCGATAAGAAAAAGGCGGCGAGGGCTGCGAAGAGGTACATAGCAGCAGCTTCGTTAAAAGCTGCGAAGAAACCTATATAAGTTGCAAAAGAAAAAGCTCGTCTAATAATTAATTTTCTTCTGTATAAGAAGTAGCCCCGAGAGAGCATTTAACTGAGTTCTGAGACTTTACTTACAACTTTGCAGTCGCTTTTTACAATCCCTCTTTGCCTCTTTGTTTGTACTTTTAAAAAATTAATAACCGTTCTTCGTTGTAGCACAATGAAAACATGTCGACACACAAAAGCATAGTAAATACGCTAACGTACTATATAACGATACTATAGCAAGCCCCTAGTGTCCTATTTTAACCCTTTTTTTTGTTTTTGTTTTTTTTCTTATTTTAGTTTTACTCGTCGACGTTTTCTTTTGCCTTTTTTTTTTAATTTCATATTTCAATTTTTGAGTTCCAAAGGATGGGTTGAATCGAGATGAAAACTTGTACAGTGTTTTAATTTAGTTTTATTGCCTGTTTATGAATTTTTCAGTTTTATTGCCGGCAGTGACGAACGTAGGAATGTATGAGAGATGATCTGGGCGAGAATGGTCTGTGTTCCTGCCTTGGTCGGTCGTAGGCAGGTGATTGGACTGGGGATTGTGTGAAGTTGCGTTGAATTGTGTTTGAAGGAGAAATTAAGTGGTCGGATGGTTGATAGTTTTGAAGGTATTATTTTTTCCAATCGAACCTGGTTCTACGAGTTGAAAATTTTGAAGTTTTTATTCAAGAATTTTTTTAACGAAAGAAAAAATAAATTTAACGACTGCTGGGCAAATTTTTTCCTTTGTAATATTTCTAAATTTGGTTATTTGACAGTAGGCACTTTTTTATTGGAAACTTCGATTTCAGATCTAGTGAAAATAAAACATCAAAATATGTTTCAAATTTCCAAAAAAAAAACAACAATCTGCAAATTTTTGGTTAATCTTCGGAGAGCTCGAAAAGTTCCAACTGCATAGATTGAAAACAAATACTTCATTTTTAAGCTAGTTCAAGGAATCTTCAGTGTAGGTGGGAGGGGGGGGGGGTGAATATTACGAAAACTCGAATTTTTTCGAAAAAGATCGTACTTTGAGGAACTCTAGGCTCTGTTTTCAGGAATCCAGTGGTGTCAAAAGGTGGGGTACAAAGGGTGCATTGCACCCCCTCCAATTCTGGTGTGGCACCCCCCCTCCCCCCACACAAATTTCATCTAATAGGGATTTTTGAAACATTAAAACATGAAAAAAAAAACTTTTTTTCTATTTTTTCAAAGCTTCACTCGGGTATAGACAAAATCACAATTAGTCATTAATGCGAAAAAAGGTTCGTTTTTGCCCCCTCCCCCGAAAATCCCTCTGTCATTCCAAGTTTTTGTATTTACTTGGCACCCTCCCAAAAAAAAGCTTCCTAGGCCATTGCAGGAATCAGAAAGTTTTTTATGGGAAAGTTTCCTACTCAAAAAGTGCTAAACGCAAAAATCAAATCTTTAGCTTTTTCAGATCCATCTGAAGAACTAAAAATGATTTTTTTCTCCGAACTTGAGCAATAATCTCTGTTAAAATCAATTTTTTTGTTGATGCCCCTAAAATTTAAGGACTTTTTATGATAAAAATGGTATTTATTTAATTATCTGAGAATCCAAGTCATTCAAAGGGCTTTCAAAGTGAAGTATATGTTATTCCGAATCAATCTAATTATCTAATTCATCAAATTTACAATGAAATGAATTAAGACTATCGATGAAATTATCACAGATTTTCTTGAAATATAATTTTGCGAAATTCAAGATTTTATCCTTTAGTGCTATTTCTACGAAAAATTTTATTAAAATTTACTATTCTTCGAAAAACTTTGTTTCGACTGCAATTCATGGATAATGAAGTGTTTTATGAGAAGGCAGTTTCGATTTCTTCGTTCAATTTAAATAATTACGGTTTCTAAATCCGGAGAAAAATTTTGAATAATTTTTATTAATCACTCCAATATGTAATTAATTTTTGGAAGTGACGAGGTAGTAAGATGAGACAAAATTTTTCATGCAAGTATGTACTAGATTTCCCCCTCTCTTCAAACAAATCCTTTCTGACAATTTTTTCAACTATTCTATATGACATGTAGAATTGTAGATTGAAGTGAAAAAATAAATCATAAAGAAAATCCAGCTGAATTGTTTTCAGTTCAACTTAAGTACGTGACAAAAATTGGCAACACTGAACTAGAGATACCAAGACGGTTCAAACGGGAATGTGTTCCTGGCGTCAAGGGCATTGAAGATTGATAATCAAACTTTCAGCTCGACCTACAGGGTGTCCACAAATTGAGAAACCGGTTTGGGTCAAAAAATGGGGGTCTGTTTTTTTTTATTGAATAAAGTCTACGCGCTGGGGCGGTTAAAATGTGATATGTTTTTTTGAAACCGGTTTAGGGATTTCGAACTAGTTGTCAATAATATCCAGAAAAGTGGAGATATGAAAAAAATTTTGAAACAAATGTTATAGAGAATTGAAAAATGAGCATTTTTTGTTTGATAACTTTTTTTCCATCTTGCAATGAAAAGAAGTTGTCGTAGAAAAGGTTTGAGTATAATTTTTTGTTTTTCAAGTTATAACTCTTCTCCATGACAAGATTTTTAAAAAATTACAGAACGTAAAATATTCAGTTTTCAATTCTCTACAACTTCTATTTCACACTTTTTTTCATATCTCCAATTTTTTGAAACCGGTACCTAGTTTCTTCAGATGATTTTTTTTCCCAAGTCGATAACCGATTATCGAAAAGTGGAGATATCGAAAAAAGTTTGAAACAAGAGTTGTAGAGAATTGAAGACTGAAAATTTTACGTTCAGTAATTTTTTCTTCATCTTGCAATGGAAAGAAGTTATGGTATAAAGGAATCGAGTATAATTTTTTCTTTTTATGCCATAACTCTTCCCCATTGCTAGATGAAAAAAAATTACAGAACGTAAAATTTTCAATCTTTAATTCTCTACAACTCTTGTTTCAAACTTTTTTTCGATATCTCCTGTTTTTTGAGAGTAGATATGAAAATTATTCCGTCGAAGGTCTCGAAAAATTCTGAAAAAGTCCTGCAAAATCTCTTTGACCCTTTGATCTGGAAATTTTGTCAACTCTTCGTTTACTGAAAACTTCGAAAAAAGGTATCGAAACAATCGATTTTTGAATTCTCTGATTTCGATTTCTTTTCGATAATTTTGTCTCTAAACCTAAAATGGTCTGAAAATGGCCCCTAAATAAGAATTCAAAATTTTTCCTCCGATTCTTCTGATTTTAGTACTTATTATTTTTAGTTCAGCACTTCAAAATAAGAATGAAATTTAAAGTTTAAAAAAATTGAAAATTTATTCATTGTTTCTCAAAATTATTTTTTAAATCTTGACCTAGTTTCCAAGAAATGGTTTTTTTTGATAATTGAATATCAGTTTCGCATTTAGGACTTTAGGAATAATAAATCTTGAGTGGTCTGCTTTGAAATGGGGGAGAGGTGAGGGGGTAAAAACAAACCTTAATCATGTATACCTACTCATTCTTTCAATCTTCAACTTTTTTCTGTGGTCTGAAGAGTCAGAAATATAAAATAAGGCAATAATGGACATTTGTAAAAAAAAAAAAAATAGATTCTTGACATGTCGAGTATTTCACCCTCTCCCCTCCCTCCATGAAAAATCTCAGCCATTAAAAACATTATGGTAGTTTGGAAAATTCCTACACTTTCGTAATTTTTTCGATTCGCGAATTTTCATCTTCAATAAAAATGAACTCGAGTCCATGCAAATCAAAAAATTACAATTTATCAGCATCCCAAACTTGAATCATTTACGCGAAAATTATTTCCCAACATTTTTTTTTCTCATCGACCCAGTTCGTAAAAAAATACCCCGAAAATTAACTCAACCAAGCCAATCGAACCGTTCCAAGAGTCGATTGATTTTAGCCTTTGGTGGTGGTAGTTTAATTATTCCAGATAATGAAAATCGCGGAAGACCAAAACAAACAGAAAATTAATTACCGGTATTTTGATTAAAACTGCGTGGCATTAGAGTCGAAACCAAAATCGCGAGCACACAAAAGTACACACAGACGGGAAAAAAAATTATTGGAAACGCGGTACGAGCTAATTACAAAAGAGCCACGAGATGGAAATGTAGAATCGGAGTTGGAAGGGCGAATGGAAGGAAAAACCTCGATCTGTACGCGGAGCAATAAAGACCGAATGGGAAAAAAATACAAGGAGTAAAATAAATAACATTAAATACTCGTTTATGTGTCGAATAAAATATAGGAAATGGAAATACGACGCGGTGGGTGCTGGCGAAGACGGATTATTTAATACGAAAAGACCTCTGGAGAAGTTTTGGTTTAATTATTAAACGTAGGCGCGGGCGAAGAAGTAAGCAAAACCGCCACAAGATGAAGACGAGCAGAGGAGAGAGAGAGAAGCAGAGTAAAAAAAAACCATACACCAAAAAAGTCGCTTAGACAGATGGGGTGGATAAATATTAAAAGGACGAAATTAAAAGTGCAACATGCCTTTAATCCCCATTTGTTTTCCATTACCGAACCCTTAATGAGTAATGCTCGTGGCTAGGATTATATAACTCCCTGTTTTACATGATAAACCCATTTTCTCGGTTGAGAATCTTTCGTAAGAAACATTAAAAAAAAAACTTCAATGTCCCATTTGTAATACTTCTTTTTTTCATCCGCGCGCCTTTTCTTAATTTTAATTTTAAAAAGTTTACGCCGCTATAACATCTTTTCAGAGTTCGACCTCGCGAATCACTGCTGAGTAACTTTCTCTGTCCGTAATTCGCGAATATAAAATATTTTTACTGTTTACTAAATTATACCTGCCTACGTTCCACCGAAGAGTGTTACTTTTTTAACGTGGAGTTTCGTATTCGACGAGGTGGTCGAAGTAAATGCTACGAATCACCGTCGTAGGCTTTTATGTTGTTTTTTTAAAGTTGAGACGCTTTTAGACTATTTTTTTATTATGTCAGTCTGGTAAATAAGTATTATGATGAGTTATGTGCCAGATACTGGAATATTTTTGACTCCAGAATTGAAAGAAAAATTTCAGAGGGGAGGGGTTTAATTCTGCAGGATCCCTATCTAAGTTTTTTTCTGTGATTTTGGAATTTGGGCTGAGATTATTTGCTATATTTTTGGTAGTTGGCTCAGGTAAGTATATGAAATTTTATCATTTTTTATTCTACCTGGTGCTCTATAAGTATGAATCGGTGAATTTCACTGGCTGAAATAGGAAATTTTGGTCGAATAATTTAATTGGTAATTGAATAAGTAATTTTTGACTGATTTTTCTGTCATTAACTTTAATTACTATTTTTTGGAGAAAGGTGGGTAATAAGGCTTATTTGGGAAAAATCAAACTTTTTTTCAATAATCTAACTTTTAATTTTAAATACATAGACCAAAATTTGAGTACACCATCTGCCCCCTCCCCCTGGTGACAGAGACCAAGGACTTTGTTGCTTTACCTCCTCAATTATCAAATTTTTAAGAGAAAGCATCTGCATCTTTTTTCAAGCAACGAATGGAAAATATTAAAACATGAATTTTTTTCAAATTATTGACGAAAATTAAATAAAATGTTGTTTTTTAGAATTTCAAGGAGTTTTTATCGCAGTTGAAGGCACCAAAAAAACATGTTTTTTCTCCTTCTTACTTTTTTTTTCATAGACAAAAAAGATAAGATTTTTGAAAAAAATGATGATACATGCAAAAATAAATTTTATCCCTGCAATTTTAAGGTTGATCATCATACATAATCATATTCAGAGTGAGTTGCATATTTATTGAATTTATTGAATTGAAGGGACTTCCGCATTACAAAACCTTGCATATATTTTGGTGTGATTTAAAATTCGAAAAAAAATTGTACTCAGAAACTGGGGAAGGGAGGAGGAAGTTCTCAAAGTTAGCACGTACTTATTTGAAAAATGAAAAAAAAAAATCGTTTATTGTTGAATTAAGGTTATTGCTGAAATAAACTTGAAGGTCATTAAAATGAAAATGGCCATCCTGCGAAAATTAGGAAAAAGCCTTTAATAATATTTGAAAAATTATTCGAAAAAAATCGCTAAAAGTTACATGAAATTTTTCTGAAATTAAAAAAAAATTAAAAATTCTTCCTATTCCTCTAGAATTTATTAAAATCTTTCGTTTTTAAAAAAAATCAAAATCAATAAGTTTATATGGAGATATTTTAAAAACTGGATGGAATGTGAAGGAAATCTTTTAAAATTTCCTAAAATTTAACACAAGTTTTGCCATAGAACAAAAGCTTTTAAATCATGAATATGTTTTGATGTTTTTTTAATTCTTCGATCTCTTGTCAGACATTATGAAACAAAAAAAATATCCAATGTAAAAAATGTTGAAAATTCTCAAGTTTTTTAAAATACGACAAAATATTTTGAAACAAAGTTTTCTTTGATCTTGAAATTTTTCCAAAATCTGACAAAATGTCATCATGCCTATCATATAATTTTTAAAATGCTGGGGTGCGTTCACTTTGGAAAAAAATAAGGTATACCTTATTTAAATAAGGTATAAACAAAGCATCGATGTCCAAAATCGTTCATTAAATTCAAAAATTGCTGGTTAGCAAATTTTTGTACCATTTGATTGTCATAAAAATAGTCATAAATTTTTAGAAGGGTGAAAAAATAATCGATCAAAATCTGTCAGGAACGAAAAATCTGATTGGCTAACGCTTTGTTTACACCTTATTTAAATAAGGTATACCTTATTTTTTTTCCAAAGTGAACGCACCCCTGGTCTTCAAAATTTGGTGTCTCCTTTTGTGGATTGACCTCCATCACTTCTTAAAAAATTAAAAATTTATTGAAAAGATGTGTGGTAAAAACTTTTGATTTAAAACATTATTTTTCATCGCATTTTGAACAACTTTTTTTTATAATTTTAACAAATCACGAAATTTTGAGCACCTTTCAACATAGTTTCTATCATTTCTTCCCTTGATTTTAAAGAAATTTTAGAAATGTTTTCGACATTTCGGTCAAACGTTATAATGTTTTACCATTTCGATCATTTTTAGTTGAGTCCTAAAAAAATTTACATTATTTTGACATGGATAAATGCCCTTCTCCTGAGGGTTAATTTCTGAAAATTGTTACGTTTTTGTGTAACTTTTTTTCAGTGTTGCCAATTATAATTTTAAAAAATTTACAAAGGGTATAGCCGGGTTTTTGGTGAAATCGGCCCCCTCTCCGATTTTCGATCTAACCCCCTCAGGTGGTGTACCTTGATGTAAAAAAAATTCAGAAAAATTTTTGACCCCCCCCAACCCCCTCCCTTTCGGAGTTATGGTCATTTTATTGCATTATTTTCAAGAATTTTTAATTTCAATGGAAGTGAAGGAAATTTTCTGTTCTTTGGCATAAACTTGCATCTCGTAGAGATGTATTTACGATAATTTTTTCAAAAATTTTGGTGCACTCCTTCACGTTGTTTTGCCTATTTGAAGTTTTCAATCGTAAAAAACGCCATATAAACGAAGAGCGACCACTTTTTAAAAATATCCCAAAAACGTGTTTTTTAACGTAGATTCACGTCACGTGTTCACTTTTGGCGACTTCGATGCACCAAGGGCCAAAAATCGCGAAAAACCGTACAAAAATGTTATTTTTTTAGCATATTTTTCAAATTTTGAGCGTTTTGTAAGGAGAGAAATGGCTGAACGAAGAAACTAACGTCGGATTCGTATTTATTGGGTCAATATACCCTGATCAACACCCTTTTCGCGGTCGTTTTATTTGAAGACTCGAAATTCGCTATTTTTATCATGAAAAATCACTCTCTAAATCTGAATCAGTCAAAAATGCTAAAATTGACTGATAAAAAAGTAAAGGTTATGTCACTGATTATCAGTCAAATTCCACTGATTCCCCAGTTAATCAATGCCATTTTACTGCCAATCAGTGAAAAATTACCGATTCAATCAATGAATTTTCATTGTTGAATCAGTAAAAATTAATTCACTGATTGAAATCGTCAAAATTTATTGATTCAATCAGTGAATTTTTCATTGCTGAATCAGTAAAAATAAAAATTCACCGATTCAATCAATAAATTTTGACGATTTCAATCAGTGAATTTTAATTTTTACTCATTCAACAATGAAAATTCACTGATTGAATCAGTAACTTTTTTATCTGATTCAATCTGTGACATAACTCCCACTTTTTAATCAGTCAATTTTAACTGATTCAGATTTAGAGAGCAGTGAAAAATGTGAATTTTGAGACTTTACGCAAAACGATCGCGAAAAGGGTGTTTATCCGGGTATTTTGACCCGCTAAACACGAATCCGACGTTATTTTCTTCACTTGGCGAATTTTTCCGTATAAAGCACTCAAAACTTGAAAAATCTGCTAAAACAACATTTCTGCATGGGTTTTCGCGATTTTTGGACCTATAACTTATAAGTTCAAAGAAACAGCCAAAACAAAATAATCAGGAAAAATTTTCATTAAAAAATATGAAAATGTGCAATACATTACTAAAGCAAGAAACACTACATTACCCTCCAATCTTTACCTAGTGCCCACTTTGTCAACCGAAACGAAAATACCATTTGGTTTTGGATCGGCGAATCGCGAAAAACTCCGAAGTTCGGTAATTTATGATTTCCGCTCTCAATATGAGCTTAGGGACGTCTAGAGGGCCTAAATAAAAAAACTGAGGCCAAATTTAAAATCAGAAACCCAAATTTCATTTTATAATACCACTTCAAGTTATTAGTTTACTACCCAAAATTGAAATTTTGGCCTAGTAGTAGGTATCCAAGTTCGAAATTTACAGTTTCATATTCTTTAATGTAGATTTTCCCTGAGTATTTTGTTTTGGCTGTTTCTTTGAACTTAGGTCCAAAAATCGCGAAACCCCATGCAGAAATGTTGTTGTTTTAGCAGATTTTTCAAGTTTTGAGTGCTTTATAAGGAAAAAACCTTCAAATAAAGAAACTAACGTCGGATTCGCGTTTAGCGGGTCAAAATACCCCGATAAACACCCTTTTCGCGATCGTTTTGCGTAAAGTCTCAAAATTCACATTTTTCACTGATTTTTCATGATAAAAATAGCGAATTACGAATCTTCAAATAAAACGACGGCGAAAAGGGTGTTGATCAGGGTATATTGACCCGATAAATACGAATCCGACGTTAGTTTCTTCGTTCAGCCATTTCTCTCCTTACAAAACGCTCAAAATTTGAAAAATATGCTAAAAAAATAACATTTTTGTACGGTTTTTTGCGATTTTCGGCCCTTGGTGCATCGAAGTCGCCAAAAGTGAATACGTGACGTGAATCTACGTTAAAAACACGTTTTTGGGATATTTTTAAAAAGTGGTCGCTCTTCGTTTATATGGCGTTTTTTACAATTGAAAACTTCAAATAGGCGAAACAACGTGAAGGAGTGCACCAAAATTTTTGAAAAAATCATCTTGAATACACCTCTACGAGATGCAACTTTTTGCCAAAGAACAGAAAATTTCCTTCACTTCCATTGAAATTAAAAATTCTTGAAAATAATGCAATAAAATGGCCATAACTCCGAAAGGGAGGGGGTTGGGGGGGGGTCAAAAATTTTTTTGAATTTTTTTACATCAAGGTACACCACCTGAGGGGGTTAGATCGAAAATCGGAGAGGGGGCCGATTTCACCAAAAACCCGGCTATACCCTTTGACTTTTAAAATTGTATTGCTGGTAGCACTGCTTTAAAAAAATGAGGAAAAACATTCGAAATTCTTAATGGAAAATATGGGTTTACTTTAGATATGCAGGGTGTTCCATAAATCATATTTTTTGAATATAACCGGGTACCACTAAAAAAAAAAAAACACTTGAGATAAACATGTTGCTAATCTTGAAAATTGAAGGGGAAAATGCTGCTTCTAAAAAATTACGCTAAAAATTTTTTCAACTGTGAGAATGGATATTATTTTGAAAACTGAACAAATTTTCTTTTTGTGACTTTTTGCCTAACTTTAAAATTGAAAGCATACAAAAAAATCGTTCCAAAAAATTCTAAAAAATAAACCAATCAAGGGAGTGGATAGTGATAGTATGTTGAAAGCTGAAAAAAAATTCCCTGAAGACTTTTTGCCCAACATCTAAATAAAAGGGCAACGAGTTACTCAAAATAAATAGGGTTTCAAAGAAATTTAAAATATTCTCAATTTTTAATAACCCCCAGCCCCTTCATTTTTGAAGTTAGGCAAAAAGTCTGCAGAACAAAATTTATTCAGTTTTCAACGTACTATCCAATTGTATCCATTCCCATCGTTGAAAAAAATTTTTAGCGTGATTTTCTTAGAAACAGAATTTGCCCCTTCAATTCAAGATCGGCAACATGTTCATCTCGAGTTTTTTTTTTCAGTTATGTCCAAAAAAATAAGTTTGGCAGACGATTCATGGAACACCCTGTATTGTTAGGAAATTTTATGCAGTTTTTCCCATTTTGATATTTTTCAATAAATTTTATCAATTTTCTGAATGATTGTTCACAATTTGAGATACCTGCGTATTACCTCTTTTTATTATTTTGATGAAATTTTCATCAATTTTTTCGATATTTCAGTCAAGTGTTTGATATTTTACCCATTTCCATGATTTTTAGCTCTATTTAGTTTCATTTTTAATGATTTTTATGAAATTCGACTATGTTTTCAAGATTTTAAATAAGCTTTATGAAGTTTTACCTTTATTTATATTGATACGAATTTTAATAAACTTTCATCGATTTTCTAAAAAAAAAAATACTTTTTTTATCATATTTTAATAATTTTAATCACTATATTTATGATTTCTATGATAATTTTCAAAGAATTTATAACGTTTTAAATAACGTCTATGACATTTTGAAATTTTTAAAAACATTTTCTACAATTTTTAGCATTTTAGTTCTTTTTAGTATGTTTCCACACGTTTTAAAGAAGTTTCTCAATTTTTTTTGGAAATTTTCAACGTGTTTTAAAAATATTTTCCCTGAATTTTTATTTAAGCAATTTTTGAAATTTTTTTCGTGATTTTAAAAGCTATTAGGCATGGGAGACAACTACTATTTTTGACTGACAAAATTATTACCTACTCCATTTTCATTTTTCTTTCATAAGTTGGAGATGTGCTCTGAAGTCATTTTCAATCAATTACTATGACCTATGACAAATATTTTTCTTACAGTTGAAATTTATTTCATTAATTCTCAATAACTCAAAATTTCTACAGCCTCTTGTAAAAAAAATGTATTCTCAAATGATAACTTATGAAATAAAATTATGACCTGTCAATCTGTAATAAGAAAAAGTGGCTTAGATCCAAAAGGTGGTTTTTGCTGGAGAGCAGTTTCAAGTTTCAAACTGAAGTGTTTAAGTACCAACCAATGATATGAAAGTGGGTGATTTTTGGGATATTTTTAGTAGGTAGGACGTAGGAAAGGGAATTCAACCATCATATTTTTTCATTTTTTCTCTCAAATCAGTGTTACCAACCAAAAAACAAAAATTTACCTAAAAATACATTTTTTTCAATTTCATTTTTTTGGTGGTAAACCGCTGTAAAATGAAGCAAAATTACATACACTCGGTGTACAATCCGTATCGCATTTTTATATCTTCTTTACAAGCGTCCAAGTGCAATTTTTGGAGTAAAAACGTTGAAAAATTTTGGTAAATCGATTTTTTTTCAATTTTGATTTTTTTTGGCGGGAAATACTATAAAATGGAGTAGAATGACGTATAATAGGTCTCTAGTCTGTATTATTTTTCATACCTTCTTTATACGCGTCCAAGTGCAATTTTCCTTTAGTAAAATAATGGGAAAAACAGGAAAATCTTATGGAAAAATTAGTTCATTTTTCCATCTCTGAAATGTTGAAAAGTGGTATAAGAATGGAATTTTCCACTATTCGTTCGGTCTGTGATTCCGTTGTTCATCCCTTCACCCTCTTCCCTCCAAAACTCTGCATTTTTTTTGAAAAAAGCACCCATTTTTGAAAAATGAGTTGATTTTTCCACCTGCAAAATCGTGAGAACTACAATAACTCATACAGAAGTAACCAAATTGAGCTGAAACCTCGTACACAGACACTACGTGACATACCCTCTAACGTACTAAAAAATCGAATTTTTTGATCAATTTCTCTACTTCTTTTAAAAATTGACCCTCCATTAACAACGAAATGAATCGTTCGCGAACGTTTTGGACTTCACCACCGGATTCTACACGTCAAAAACTCTTATCAGAAATCATCAAAATACAGGGTGTACCATGAATCGTCTGCCAAACCTAATTTCTTGGATATAACATGGGTACCAGTAAAAAAAAACTTGAGATGAACATGTTGCCTATTTTGAAAATTGAAGGGGCAAATGCTGGTTATAAAAAAATCACGCAAATTTTTTTTATCGACCCTGGGAATGGATAGTACATTGAAAATTGAACAAATTTTCTTCTTATGACTTTTTGCCTAATTTTGAAATTGAAGGGGCTACAAAAATAATTGTCCAAAAAAATTCTAAAAAAATGAACTAATCAAGGGAATATATAGTACATCGAAAACTGAAAAAATTTTGTTATAATGACTTTTTGCCTAACATCAAAAATGAAGGGGCTATGGGCCATTTAAAATTGAGAAAATTTGAAAAATTTTTGAAGCCCATTTATTTTGAGTGACCCATAGCCCCTTCATTTCTGATGTTAGGCAAAAAGTCGTTATAACAATTTTTTTCAGTTTTCGACGTACTATCCATTCCCTTGATTAGTTCATTTTTTAGAAATTTTTTTGAACTATTTTTTTGTAGCCCCTTCAATTTTAAAATTAGGCAAGAAGCTATAAGAAGAAAATTTGTTCAATTTTAAAAGTACCATCCATTCCCATGGTTGAAAAAAAATTTTACGTAATTTTTTTATAACTATCATTTTTTCTCCTTCAATTTTCAAAATAGGCAACATGTTCATCTTGAGGTTTTTTTTTAGTGGTATTCGGTTATATTCGAAAAATTACGTTTGGCAGACGATTCATGAAACACCCTGTATAGATTTTTATTTTTTGGATCTAAGCCACTTTTTCTTATGACAGCTTACAATAATTTCATAATATTAATATTCCTTCAAATTTTGAAGTAGGCAACTTTTTTATCATTCATCATAACATGAAGTTTTCATTTCGTCGTTGACCATTCTCCCAAGCTTGAACAGTTATGACATGGTATTTAAATACGTAGGGACGAATTTTATCACAGAATTCAACCCAGTGGCGGTTTTCCAAGGGAAGTCAGGGAAGTCAGACTTCCTTTAATTTTTTCAAAGCTTGAAATTTTTCTTACCATTAATTTTTTGATAAAATGTGCTTAGAAAAAATTGGCAAATTAAATAAAATTCCACCCTGAAAAAATAGTTCTGAGTAAAACACTTCAATGTGCAGTCAGAGATTCACTGACTGCACTAATCGATGACACACGATCGACAATCGAAAGATTACGACTTGAGATGGGATTTTACATTGCATTTGTTTTTGGTCATTTTTTGTTCGATTGATCCATAGTTTTTTTTTTTTCATTTGGTGATACCTAATCGTATTTTATTTTGTGTTCTTTTTGAACTTTTTGCAGTAATTCGAGGTGTGGTGATTTGTCACCAGAAGTGGTGATTTCGCATATTTTTATTTTCGCAATGGCAAATGAGTAATTTCCAAAAAAATTGGTGAATTTGATGATTTTTTTGTCTAATTTTGATTTTAAATAACAAATTTCATCTCAAAACAACAAAATATTAGGAAAATTGATGAAATTTTGAGTTTTAAAAACAACTTTTTAAAAAAAATTTCGCCCTCGCTCCGCTTGGGCTCATTAATTCTTTCATTTTTCTAAAAAAAATTCTAAATTTTCAGTTTAATGTCAAAATCTAAGACCTTTTTTTAGAATATTGACAAGTTTCATGTGTAATTCTAGCGATTTTATGAAAAAAAGACGAAGGTTGATTTTTTGAATTTCTCATCTGGCAATGCTGACTTTTCGACTTCCTCGGATTTTCCCTTCCAAAACCGCCACTGATTCAACCCTTTCCTTCTCGTCACTTCCATCCTCACTGTGCCATATCCAATTACCACGTCTGTAAAATTAGCCCACTCTCGCCGCGTGAGATTGAAAATAAGAACTAATTTCGGAACCGTGCGCTGTCGGAACTTGGGGAAAAGGGTGCATCGAAATTTCATCGATGGAATTGTACAGCGGCGGTACGTAGGCTGACGTATGTATGTAATCAAGATAGACTCCGGCGGCGACGTCGACAACGCAACTGGTCGCGACAAAGACAAGTTGAACCGACAACGGTGGCGGATTCATTTACTATAATACGGATAATAGAAGCGAAGAGGAGATACCGAGATCCCTTTGGGATTGAATTTCGAAAAGCAAAGTGTTGCGTAAATTTAGTCGGCTGGTTAACTTATTTTTCAGCGTCTGTCAAGACCCTTTGTCGAGACAAGTGTGAATTATTTAAATTTAATCTCGCCCGAAGAACGGATGGCGGTACTGCACTTTGGTTGTCTCTCATTTCGCCGGAGCTATGTATTTCCCCCCGCGTACCCGCCGCGTCTTTCAAATTAAATTATTTCCTTATTAATGCTTCTTGTTTTCTTTCGCGAAACATGCTGCAGAGAGCTGATTTAAGTGGAGGATTTTCATCGTTTTGTTTCGCCTGCCTTTTTTTTTCTAGTTGAGAGAAAGAGAATTGTGTGGAATCGTAGGTAGGCGATGTGACAGTGAATGATAATCGGTATGTTGACCTATTTCCTTTGAGAATCGAGATGATCTGGTAGGAATTGCGAGCGTAAGAGGGTGCAAGACTGACAAAATTTTCGAGCTTTTTATACCCGAAAATCTGATTTTCATTTGAACTGCGACGTGTTGAAAGGCGTAGATCATTTGTAGGCGCCGCTGAAAGGTAATTTTCGCTCGAACTAAAGGCCAAAGTTGGTGAAAAAAAGTAGTAGGTGTGTATCCCTCTCGGTGAAATGTCTTACGACGACGCTACACGTAGATAATTATTAAATATCACACGTTATGTGAACGTAGATCCGAACCAGAGGGTGGAAGTAAAGGATACCTAGCTAAACATCTAATAAGAGTACGCGAGCAAAATCTCATGTTTCATAATTTGCAAAAGACTCGCATTATCCGAGCCGAGAAGTAAAAAAATCCCTCGTAAAATGTTACGACATCTCGCGGCTTCTTCAACCCCTCGGTGTAGTTTTTTGCGCCTTATTTAATAAAGTAAAAATTTTACGGTGTTTGAATGCGAAAAAAGACGATTTAATGTCGTAGAGGTATTTCGATCGTAGAGGATTTTTTTCAAGTTTAATTCAATTGGAAAAGAATAATGAGGTAAATGTGTTGTACCTAAATCAGAAATGAATCAAAATTTTCAAAAAAAATTGAAAATGAGGTTTGAAATCGTTACGAAAATAGTTCTTGTAAGAAATACGAAATGAACGAATCGCGAACCGTTCGTTCAAGTCTAAAAAAGATTTTGAATGTTCACGTCTGTGCTTTTTTCGAGATTTCGAGGGTGAGATGACCTCTGAGATAAAAATTATTTTCACAATTAATCAATCCATGATTTTTCCAGACCTGAGATGACCTTCGAGATGAAATTCATTTTTATAAATCATTCCATGCTTTTTTTGAGTTTTCGAGGGTGAGATGACCTTTGAAATGAAAATAATTTTAATCAATCGTCCCATGAACTTTCTGGACGTAAAACGACCTTTGAGATGAGATAACTGGAAGCCAGAAACTTGGAACTTGAAACTTGAAACTAGAAACTTGTACCAGAAATTCGGTGAAATTTTTTACTCCATCTTTCCCTTTTTATTCAATTTTTTCAATTTTTTTTGAAATACCTATCAACTTTTTTCATTTCTTTTTAACCTTGAAATTTTTTCAAATTGAAATTATTCATCAATTGTTCTTGAAAAAATTTTCTCAATTTCTTTCCATCGTGAATGTTGTAAATATTTTCGATTCTCGCGTGTACGTATTTTTTTTTTAATTTAATTATACGCGGCTGTTAAATCGTACAAATCGGTGGCTACGGCCAAAATTTCGTTTTTTAATTCTATTTCGGTTTGAGTTCGATCGTTGAACTCTGTTGTATCGTTTCTACTCTCATTCGTTGAGGTATTAAGTTTATATTTTTCTACGGTCGGAATTTTCACCGGAAAATTCTCGGTCGATACGCGTTGTTTTTGTCATTTTATTTCGAAAAAATAAATATGACATTATAAAATGAAAATTTGAGTTCGATTCTTTCTCGAGTATTTGCGTTGAAATCTTTTCTTAACTTTCTATTTTTCGGAAAAAAATAGAAATTATAATCGTAATTCGTTTTTCGTCTTTTCGCAATTCTACGTGAAGTAAAGACAAACGATTTTCCACGTACGGTAACGTAGACCGGAAAACTCGCACGAAGATTTTCCGCGACATCGGAAAACTCGATTTCTAATTTTCGCAATTTTCGACTCAAATCGCTTTAATTTTTCGTTGCTTAAATCGTGAGCTTTAATTTCGGTTCGGTAGTAAGGATAGGCCAGACTCGGTTAGCCTAACCTAACCTAACCTCACCTAACCTACAAATTTTCGATAAATTTTTTTTTCGCCCGGAAAATTCCGAAGAATTTCCCAGGCGATTCTCGGTACTTTCGATTTCTCACACTCGCTTCTATTCACGCGCCTCAGTCACCGGAAAAACGTTATTTTTCCGTACAGTGAAATTGTTTCAAATTTTAGAATTTTTCCGTATTTTTTTCTCACCTTGAAATAAAACATTTTTTTCAAACTGAAATTATTTTCGGTCCTAAAATTTTTCTTGAAACATTTTTCTACATTCTTGAAATTTTTTCAATATGAAATTTCCTTAGATATTTTATCATCTTGTTTTCCGATCGCTTTTCAACTCAGAATTTTTTCCAGTTTACAATTTGTTGACATTTTTTATAAATTTGATTTTTTCATATAATTACCATTTTTTCATTCTCCAAAAAAATTTCAATTAATGAGAAACAATTTCATGATGTGACTAAGGGAGGTGTGCAACAGGAGACATTATTTTACATAATACTTTTGAATTCCAGAATTCAAAGTATGAAAAAATATTAGGATTGGATACAAAAATTGAGTTGAAAAAATGTTGAAAAGAAGTTTGAAACTTTGAAGTTTTGGTTTGAAATAATTTTGAGAAAAAAAATCGGAGTTGAAAAAATTTTAAGATAATGAAATCGAGTTTGAAAAAGTTTCAGAATTCAGAAGCGATTTTGGGTTTTAAAATATTTTAGGGGAAAAATTTGGCTTGAGAACATTTTGAGAAGAAAATTTAGCAGCTTGAAAAAATTTAGAGAAAAAATTTGAATTTCTTTTTTTTCTTCATTTTTAATTCAAATACAATCAATATTCTTATTAGAAAAAAAGCGAAAAATCGATCTCGTATCGAACTTCCCTCATCACCCCCCCCTCTCTACAAAAATTATAAAAAATGGATTTAAGCTTTAAGCGATAAGCCAATGATTTTTGGCCGTTCAGCTTTGAGTTTAAGTTCAAGCTTTAAAAAATTTAGCTTTAAGTGTAAGTTTAAGTTTAATTCATTTCAAGTTTTAAGCTTAAGTTTGAGTTTTATTGGTTGGCTTACCAGTCCTGCCAGAAACAGAAGATGGCATGTGCTATCTTGTATCATTTTTTGAAAAAAGTTAGATTTGATTTCATAAAGGATGGGAAAATTTGTTCATTTTAATCAAATCCATTCAGCGCAGTTACGGGTACCCATCCTTTTTTTCCTAGTCTGGCGAAACTTTTCCATCAATCGGCGTAATTGCAGGGTTCCCTTATTTTTAAGAAATAAATTTATCGACAAAATTATTTGAAAATCGCTTTGGAGCATGGCTCTGGCATCAAACGACTTTAAAATCATGAAAAACGCTCTCAAAAAATTAAAAAAATGCATGTTTAGTAAAAATAGTTGAATTATCAAACACGTTTGGAAATTGTTTCGAAAAAGTGTTGAAAATATGGATACCTAGTAAAAAATCATACAAGTTTTACTACATATGGACTAAAAACTTTCAATTCATGGATTTTTTTTAGGTATTTCTCTTGATGAGCAATTTTAATAAATTCAAAAATAATCTCAGATCAAATAGGTTTTTAATTTGAATTAAGTACTTAAGATTTTTTGTTAAAAAGACAGAGGTGTTCCAACTGGCATTAAAATTGTACCTGGCTCTGATTTACAGATTTCTTCCGTGGGTGGTGAGCGTTTTTTTTTTCAAAGTACGCTTGATTTAGCACAATAAATTTTCAAGGTCTGAATTTTTTCCCTGTAACCTCAATTTTTCAAGACTAACATTTTTTTCTCAAAACTTCTCAAACTTTCAATTTTTTTCAACGTCAATTTTTCAAGACTAAAGTGTGGAAATTTAATAAATTTTGAGAAAAAAATTATAGTCTTGAGAAATTGACGTTAAAAAAAATTTGAAGTTTGAAAAATTTTGAGAAAAAATTATAGACTTGAAAAATTGACGTTGAAAAAAATTTGAAGTTCGGGATGATCTTGAAAAATTGACGTTGAAAATATTTGAAGTTTGGGAAATTTTGAGAAAAAAATTTTAGTCTTGAAAAATTGACGTTGAAAAAAATTTGAAATTTGAGATAGTTTTGAAAAATTGACGTTGGAAAAAATTTGAAGTTCGGGATGGTCTTGAAAAATTGACGTTGAAAAAATTTGAAGTCGGGATGGTCTTGAAAAATTGACGTCGAAAAAATTTGAAGTTTGAGATAATTTTGAAAAATTGACGTTGAAAAAAATTTGAAGTTCGGGATGGTCTTGAAAAATTGACGTTGAAAATATTTGAAGTTTGGGAAATTTTGATAAAAAAATTTTAGTCTTGAAAAATCGACGTTAAAAAATTCGAAGTTTGAGAAGTTTTGAGAAAAAATTCTAGACTTGAAAAATTTACGTTGAAAAAAAGTTGAAGTTTGGGAGAATTTGAGAAAAAATTTTAGTCTTGAAAAATTGAGGTTACAGAAAAAATATTCAGACCTTGAAAATTTATTGTGCAACCCGATATTCAAAATTTCAGGCGTTTAAGTTCATCTCTCAAATTTTGACGAATTTTTGGGATTTCAAAATTGCCTTATCGCCCGACAAAATATGAAAATTTGATCTAATCAACGAAAAAAGCTGAAATTTGGTACCATATATCCTATTTTTGACCTCACGAATCGATTGAAAGCGAGTTTGAGACAATTTTCTGGAGGCTCCAAAACGTCTGGAAACCGCTTTTAATCGATTTGTGAGGTCAAAAATATGATTTATAGGTACCAAATTTCAGTGTTTTTCGTTGATTAGATCAAAATTTTAATAGGTACCAAAAATTCGCCAAAATTTGAGAAATGAACTTGAGCACCTGAAATTTTGAATATGGGGTTCTTTTATGATGTTCTTCCAATTTAATTTTGTTTCAGCCCAAAATTTTACTGCTGGTTGGGATAGTACCTGTTTAACAAAATTTTAAACGATTTTGAAAAAAATTCTTTTAGAGGAAAAATGGGGATTGCATTCAAAGACGAACCAAAATCTGAAATGGAATTTCCTGTTGACACGATTTTTTCAATTTTTCCGACTCAAAACGACAATTTTCTAGAAAGACATCATTTTTTTAAATATTCCTACCGTTTATTTAATTTTTTCGACTAGGACTGCAATTTTGTCCCTCTTTCCCCTCTGCCTTTTCATCAGCGGCGGATTTCCCGTAAGGCGCGTTAGGCGCTCGCCTAAGGCGCAAGAAAAAAGGGCGCAAAACTTCTCAAAAAATTTACCTATCTTTTATCTACACTCATGTTAACCAATCCTTAAATTTTATTTTTGGTAGAAATATGAATACTTTATCTTCACGTTTTTAGAAAGTCGAGAGAAATTGCATCTAAAGTAAGAAATCATAGGTGTATCCAAAGAGAAGAACAAATGGGCAATTTTCCCCCAAAAGGTTGAAAATGTCTCGTCATATGGTCATTAAGAAGTTATTTTTTGCTTTTCTAGTATGATTTTTCGTAAAAATTTTCGCCCTCGCTTCGCTCGGAAAGTCATTTTATCTTGTTTTCTATAAAATGTTGAAATTTAGATTTTTCCCATTTTTTTCTCAACTACCTACTAATTAATTTATCAATAAGTATGAATTTCGGGGTCGTTGAGAACGTAGCTAACGAGAAATTATGCTCCCCCTAAATTTTACTTTCAGAATTTCGGCGAATTTGAAAAATTCAAGCAATGTTTTTCAAATTTAAAGTGATAAACTAACAATTTTGGTTGAAATACTTGGCAAATATTATGATGAACGGAAATTAAATCAATGGAAGTATTCAGTGTACAACCCTAAAAAATATACAATTTTGGTTTTTGAAGCCTACATTTTGAAAAATAACAAAAGTTCAAAAGAGTGGAGGGACAAGAGGGGAAGTGGGGAGAAGAGTGAGATGTTTAGATAAAAAGGGCGCAAAAAAAATTGTGCCTAAGGCGCAAAATTATGAAATCCGACGCTGCTTTTCATGCAGTCTGACCTTGAATGAATTCCTGTTTTATTTTACTAAATGAATCTTTAATACATTTCTGAATTGTTTTTTGTGATTTTGTTTGACTTTTGAATACAATTGAAATACGAATGCAAGATTAACCTTTGATTTTGATACCCTGAAAACAAATCTGATATTTAGGTATTTTCAGCTCCCAAAGTCGTATCTATTCTCTGATTTGGTAAAAGTAATGTACCTTCATCTTGAAAATAGAATTTTCGTAATTAAAACGTGTAAAGAAGATTATTCCTTATTTTAATTTGATTTTTTTTTTTTAATTTGTAGTCGATTTCATTGAAACTTTTTGTCCCAAATTTCAAGCATTTTGATCAAAAATTCAAAAATGAGATTTTCAGTGCAAAAAAAAGTGACCATTATATTAATAGTCTACAGTCCAGACCCCGAAAAGTGTTCAATGGGTCTGCTTTTTTTGAAATTTTAAAAGAACATAAAAAATATAGTTTTAAGGATAGGTATTTATATATTATTCAATCGGAATCATTTTCATCGTCGTGCGTGTTGTTTTACTCTCTAAATTTTTCTTTCTCTTACATCACGTAATAGTGATGATTGCAAAATTACTGAAAAATTGACCAAATTTCACCCCTTAAAATTTTTGGAAGAGGTAGAATTACAAATTTATTGGCAGTTTTGGTTTTCTTGGAAAATGATAACCCATTTTGATAGGTAACACGACAATTTTTCAAAATCGGTCAAAAATTGACCAAATTTCACCCCTTAAAATTTTTGCAAGGGGCCAAAATCAAAATTCATTGGTATTTTCGGATTTTTCGCGAAATTTTACCCCATTTTTATAGGTAACACGACAATTTTTCAAAATCGGTCAAAAATTGACCAGATTTTACCCCTTAAAATTTTTGGAAGGAGTCAAAATCAAAATTCATTGTCATTTTCGGATTTTTCGCAAAATTTTACCCCATTTTGATAGATAACACGACAATTTTTCAAAATCGGTGAAAAATTGACCAAATTTCACTCCTTAAAATTTTTGCAAGGGGTCAAAATCAAAATTCATTGGCATTTTCGGATTTTTCGCGAAATTTTACCCCATTTTTATAGGTAACACGACAATTTTTCAAAATCAGTCAAAAATTGACCAAATTTCACCCCTTAAAATATTTGGAAGGGTCAAAATCAAAATTCATTGGCATTTTCGGATTTTTCGCGAAATTTTACCCCATTTTGATATGTTACACGCGTGCATAGCCATTTTGTAAAAATTTTGTAGCTGTTTATTTTTTTGAGAAATCGCTGAGGGGCGCATCTTTAAAATTCGCCTGCGGCTTATTGTGCCAGCCGTTTTCCAAAAATTTAGGCTCAATCGGTTCAGAATGAATTCATGTCCCCATGAAGGTAGTTTTTTCTTGTTCCGCGAGCTTTATGACGTCTACACAATCATTTTACTTTCAAAAATGGCCAAATTTCACCAAAAATCGCACTTTGGGGGCCCTAGGGGACCATTGTGACCATGCCCAAGGAAATAAAACACATATTCGGACTCGGGGGAGCATGTGCTACAAAATGGCAAAAAAATTTTTGTTCCCGGCCAACTTGAAAAAATGGGGGTTTTTAGGCTCCAGCCCCCTATAGTGACCCGGCAAAAATCGAAAATGCCAAT
Source organism: Pseudococcus viburni (assembly GCA_033439095.1). Taxonomy (NCBI): domain Eukaryota; kingdom Metazoa; phylum Arthropoda; class Insecta; order Hemiptera; family Pseudococcidae; genus Pseudococcus; species Pseudococcus viburni. The sequence goes on along the minus strand of JAVBJF010000282.1, from coordinate 55,457 downwards.
TTTCGTGAATACCCCATCCATACCAACAAAAAACCAACTGATTTTTTTGTTCCCCAAAAAAGCATAGCATATTTACTTTCCTGAGCACTTTTCTGCGTCTGGACTGTAGACTATAAGTATCTCAATTTTAATTTTTATTCAGTTCATCAACTTCGCTCGAATTTCCATCTATTCTAAATTAACTTAAACGAAGCGTAAAATAATATTTAATATTTTTTATAAATAGGTAATAAAATATTCGATATCGCAAAATCTATCCCGACTAATTTTCATTTCGAAATATTATTTACACATTTTAATTATGTAGGCTTTCCACAGCGCCGAAAGTAGCCTTTACCGAGTCTGGTTCGTTTCGAAAAAGGCAAACCAGCAGCATCTCATTTCTTATGTATCCAGAGCCGCGCTAACCCCTGCACTAATGTTATTACTTGCAAATGCTTTGATCTTTTTCACTTCTTTTAAATGTTTGACATACCAACGAGTAAAAAATTTTAATTAAAATACTCTCTTCGATTTACTTTAAACTGAGATTTTTGGTTTTTTTCTCCGCGTATTTTTTTTCCTACCAAATTTAATTAAAATTTTTCGGCGCAATTATTCGGCGTACTAGAAATTCGTGTATAGGTATTTCAATCCAGCCAAGTGAAAGGCTTTCCTTTTTTTTCCAAAGCTCAACGCTCATCAATCGAGTATCGATAGCTATCGAAATAATGGTTAAAATAGAAATCGAAATTGTGAACCGGTGGCGCTGTATTGGTAGTTTTTCTTCTTTAATCACATGCACATTTCAATTCTACGTTGATCTTGTTGGTTTAATTATAAAACGAATTACCAATTGAAGCGTTTCTGCGAAAAGTGTGGCATACTTTTAGGTTATGTGATATCTAGCCGTCGAATAGGTAGGTACTTTCCCATTATCTCGGGCCCGGCGTATACTTTCCTGGTAAAGATACCTTAAACGATGCGAAATACGAATAAACATTCGTAAATTCACTTCCTGCATGACGTATATGTTTTCTTTGCGGATTCGCTAGTCGATCAGTCGTCTGTAAATATCGATCTAGAGATGGAAAAGTTCGAGGTACACCTCGCCACCGGTGACATATTAATTGATTCATCTTAACCTAGATATCGAATTGGAATAGAAAATTAATTGTCGCGCGACAAAATGTTTGGCATTAGGCTATTAAACGCTTCGGCGAGTTTATGGCGATAGAGATGGAGATGGATCTTATGACGAAGCGATGAGTGTTGAAATTGGGTAAATATGCGATCTGAAGTATGATTTTGATCGATACCTAGGTCTACAGTCGTTCTAAGACGATGAATAATTGAAATGGAAATAAACGACGAATGACGAATAACGAAACGACCTCGTTGAAATGGATTTTAATTTTAACATCACAATTTTCTATACTATAAACAAAATATACAAACTTATAGTATCTGTATTGCTCCACCTACGATAAGCAATGATTTGGGGCGCTGAGACGCCTCTTTGGCACTAGAACAATATCCAGATTTGAAAAAAAATTACTAATTTAAACCACCGATCGTACGATTAATTGTAAACATTTTTCCAAATCTGAAAATTTGAAAGATTATAGGAAAATACTTAGAAGTAAGGAACAAGGTTGTGGATTTCGAGTGGAGTATGGGTAATTTTGGGAGTAGAAGGGGTGTGGGAATTTTTGTTGGATTTTTGGGTCGAGGGGTTACGAAAATTTGTAATTTTGGAAGATTTTTTTGGTATTAGAATCGTTTTACTGAAGAAATTGATATTTTCAAAAATCGATTGGAATTTTTATTACATTAATCCTTTTTCCCTTCCCTTCTGAATATCGATGTATGAACATTTAAATTTTTGTCCCAAAAATGTTTGAATTTGGAAAATTTATAAAATATCTTGGATGTGGAAACGAAATTGATAAAATCTGAAGGTTAGCGCTGGGAGTAGAAACATGAAAAAAAATATTGAAATTAGAAGTCTTGAAATCTATTTTTAATTTTGAAATTTAATTGGATGTTCCAATGGCTGTAGGTGAGTTGATTCCCAAAGAAATATTTATGTGAAACAATAGGCGATGGGGGGGGGGATTTTTTCGAGGTACGTACGAATGAATTGATTACCATTTTTTTCGGAGTATGTACGAGTTGATTCCCACTTTTTCTCAAAACTTTTTTTCAACTATGATTTTTGGCTCAAAATTTTTTCCAGGATTTTTTTTCAAATTTCAACTCAAATTTTTTTGAATTATCTCCAACTCTAATTTTTTCAAGTATTTTCAACGATAAATTTTTTTACAACCTGAAGCTTTCTTAAATTTTTAAATGTTCATACTTTTTCTGAATTTTTTCTCAAAATTATTTTCAATCTTGAAATTTTTTTTAATTTTTTATAGCTCTAAATTTTTTCTCCAATTTTTCCTACATTAAATTTCTTTGTATTTTTTTTTCGAACTCTCAAAGTTTTTTTCCGAATTTTTTTCAACTCTAAGGCTTCCATGGAATACAAAAATTGATTTTAAGAATTTAAAGCTGATACCTAAAGGTTTTGAAAAAGATTTAAATTGGATATGAAAAAGTTTTAAATCGGATAAGAATATTAAATTTAAAAAAATAAAAAATATGAAATATGAATTATGAAATTTAAAAAAATCCCAGAGTTGAAATTGCAAAAGTTTTGAGACAGAAATTGATTCAACTTTTTGAGAAACAGTTTTAGAGTTTGGAAAAAATATAAGGGATCAAAATTAACTTTTGAGGATAAAATTCAGAGTTGAAAAAAATTTGATAAAAAAATCTTGGGATTGAAAAAATTTGACTCGTGGTATCTCCTGAACCCCGAAAAAAAATTGGAATGAATTCACACAATTCTGAATTAAGGAAATCAACTCACCAACTCCCATTCCAATTTATATGCATTTACTTAAAGTAAAATAAAAGAACTGAAGTAAGACCTCATTGAGAATACAGGTTTTTAAAGCTAGCTTTTCAATGGAATTGAAGTAAAAATTCTTTGGGTTTGATTGAAATTCAAAATGCCATAGGAAAAAAAATTAAGGCACTGAATGAGATTGTTTTAAAATTAATCTTTGAGTTGGATTAAAATATAAAATTTTTTGATCTGTAGGTATCTACTGTAAAGTTTCAATCAAAAAATTTTTGGAGAAATTTTTGGGTCAGAATTCAAATATTATTGGAAAAAATTGAAACTTGATTTAAAAAATTATAGATAAGTTTTTATTTTTCAGTTCACTTGTTAAAAGTTTAAAATTTCGATGATTTGGGGAAGGGTCGTTAGAAGATGTTTTCAGAAAGATGAAATGTTACCGAGAATGGATTGAAATTAATTGTACGACTTGAGATTAGCAGAAATCAATTCATAATTTATGTGACTTGGTGATTTTTTTTTTGGAATACCAAAAAAATGATGGGAAAATTTAAGATCAAATGTCAGTAATTTTAAAAATCAGGATATTTCTCTTCAAAAAAACCCAGCTATATTCATGATTTTTAGAGTTTTCAGAGATATCTTATTTATTCTTTGTGAGTTGTTATTCATTTTATATTTTTGCTTTTTACGATTTTTAAACCAGTTTTTCAATTTTACTTTCTTAAAACTCCTCAAATAGATATTAAAAAAGATACCTAAATTTTTTAGTTTTCCAATTACACCGGAAGATGAGGTGTCAAAGTCATCTTGATGATTTAAAAAAAATTTTAAATGACGAAATTTTGGGCCTTGAACATACATTTTTATCCTAATAATTTTTTCGAATGATTCGTTATTTTTTTAAAAATGCATGTAATCAAAAATAATCAATAATTTTTTCCAATAAATTTTTTCAAGAAGAGGGCCGGATAGGGAAAAAAAAGATTTTGACCTTTTAACCGTTTGAAATTTTCAAATCATCCATTTTAAAAAAACACCTAAATTATTCAGCTGAAAGGAAGTGGTAGCCAAAATTTCACTCAAAAAAGCATTCAAAGCATAAAATTTTATCAATTTTGGGTCATCAAAGAGATTAATTTTAAAATTTCCTCCCTCCAGTCCCCTGAAATACCTTAAACCTCTCATTTCTTTCTCACTAAAAAATTCATTTTGAAAATTATGGAATAAATTTTGAAATTTGAGTGATTGAATGTTTGAATGCTTGACAGTTGTTTTGAAATTATGAAATTTCATTTGTAAATGATGATTTTTTTACTTTAAATGATCAAGTACCTCTTTTTGTTTTAGATTGAAAATTCATGAAAATATTTGAAATAATAATGACGAAATAAAAATAAAAATTGTGAGAGGGGATTGATACTGAAAATTAAAAATTGAAAAACTGTTTTGAATTGGATTTTTTTACCACAATTTTTAAATTAAATTTTATCTTTTCCCTTTGAAATTCATCCCATATTTATTTTGTAGAGCCCAATTACCCAAAATTGTCAATTTTTACACCTTTACCCCTGCTTCCTTCCAGATTGGATCAAAATTAATTGAAAATTTAGATCAATGTGTTCAAAATTCTGTGTCATGCCATCATCGATTTCAAGATTGACTTTTGAATTTTCAAAGAACTTAAAGCTGGTTCCAAATTTTGAAAAATACTTGAAAATTTTCAATTTAGATTCATTATTTAAATTCGACTTTGTTTTTTTTTTAAATCAAATCTGAAATCAAGCAAGTGAAGTGTAACCTTGAAAAAATTTGGTAATGAATTCTGGATGGAACATTTCACCAAAATTTTAGATTTAATTTCCTATTCATCATTTTTATTTTTCTATGACTGAAATGAAAATTTTCTCAACCCATAGATCAAAACGTAAAATTTTTGCTCATTTTTTCTTCAATTTTCAATTTTGGTTTTGGCTTTTTGAGTGGATGTGAATTTTTTTCCAAATCGTATGAATTTGTTATTATTTAAGAATAAATTCAAAATCAAGAGTGAATCTACGAGGAGAAGTGAAATCCTCAGTTCTCCAAAGACCGAAAATAACTCCTGAAATGTTTGAAAAACTGGCATTTTTAGCTTTTTAAAAATATCGTCATTCCCCCCCCCCCCATACAGTAAAAAATTTGGCATAAAAAATTACATTTTTTCAAAAAAAAAAATTCATGAATCCACAAGGTTGAAAATTCTTCTACTTCAAGTAAATTTGGATTTTTGAATCACTCGGAAAAAACTGTAGAAGAAGAAGGGGGAGAAGATATTTCCACATCCATGAAGCAAAATTACCCCCACGAACTTCCAGCCAAATCCAAAACCTCGTATTATCGCAAATTCAAAGCTACAGGAAAAAAAATACTACAGCTGATGAATTAAATACCAAAATACATTCTAATTAAAAAGTGAAATTTTAACAAAAGGAAAAAATATTTATATATAAACAAAAGGAAATAAAAATAAAATGCAGCGTTTTACCTATACAATCATTTGAGAGGGGGAAATGCATCTTGCCACAAATAGCCGAATATTTATCAGGAACCTACTTATTATTAGATGGACTTGAGCCATCCTAAAATCCACTCGAACCAAATTTTCGAGCCATTTTTGCACCAGGAAATTCCTCAAATCAGTCACGTGTGACCTCGTATTTTCGAACCAGCGAAAACTGAACCCTTCTGGCGACCTTTCGAACTCGAATTCAGCGACTCGACCTCTCCTCTTGTACGGAACTGGTACCGTTTGAGTTCGTAAATGGCGTAATTACCGTGTTATTGGAATCCTTCACGGTCGTCGTTTGATTGACCATTTGCGAATCAACGACGACCGTATGGGCCGATCCTTTAATCTGGTAGTCTCGATTACCAGTTGTGACGTCCTCCAAGTCCAATCCGGACGGATCAAATGGTTTATTATTGGCGTTTGTGAACCAGTCGGATATCTGAGAGAAGGTTCCTTTGACGGGATCTTTATCTAATTTGAAAGGAGGTAATTCATTGGTCAACGTGTTGAAGTCGAAATACTTATGCCCCAGGGTATTGTAATCTAAGAATTTATCTCTGAAGGGAGATGCCCCCAGGGTATTGTAGTCGTCCAAGTTTATCGAACTGTGATCCAGCAAAGATCCAACGTTGTTGTTCAAATCTACGTCCGAAGTATGAGAAGAAATAGTCGACGAGGGACCGTTCACTCCTAAAGATGGTTGATGGAATGAGTTCAAATTCGGTTCGCTGAAATCCTGATGCGATGGGCTGAGATTTGGGGCCGGAGGGGCTGCTGCTTGCGTACCCAGATTGAATTGGCTCAAAGGCGAAGGTATTGGGTACCTGTCGGTGGGAAAACGAGTATGTCTGGATGGGTAAGGAGGGCTGTGATAAGGAGATGGTAATTTGGTGACATCGTTTCCATAAAGATATGGGCTCGATTGATGCTGGTATTGTTGGTATTGAGCCAATTGATGATATTGGGTTCGATCAACGCCCCCATAATAAGGATTCGCTTGATATGGTACCACTGGATACTGAGCTTTGACGAAATTCGGCGGTAACAACTCGTATTGATTTTTCGGATTCGTAGGATTGTAATAAGCAGGGAAATAGTTGAAATTAGGCCTATCTCCGACATTCCCGATCATATTGTAATCGACGTGGACTCGATTGTAAGGTAAATGCCCAACATAATTGCCCGAATAAGGCGTCGTATTCGCATCGATTATGGTAAAAGTAGGAGTCGAATTGATCGTATCTTTATTCTTGTCCCCCGAAGGACGTATGCCAATCAGGGACGACTGAACTTTGGTGACGAATTCTTTTCCACCCTTGGAGGGATTATAGGAACGTTGCTGATTGGCTACCACCATCGGGTAATGGACGTACCGGTTGTCCAGCGGCGAGACGTTGGTCGGAGCTCGAGGTACGTCCGGTAATGTGGCGTAGTAGATGACTCGACGTCCTAAATTTCGTGCCTGAGGACCCTGCTGCTGTAGATCTGGCTGGAAGGGTGCTTCTCGACTGCGGCCAGCTCGGTGTGGAATGTCTGGAGGATAAACGCGGAGTACAGGTTCGGGATTCTTTTCGATTTTGGATGTGATGAACTTGGGTGTCTTGGTGGGTTTCCACGAGAAGTCAGGAGCTGATGCTTGACGTATGGAGCGTCTGAGGTGGGCGGTGGGTGTTGCTGGGGGGTAAATATCGAGTGTTTGGGCGAAGCTGGGATGATGCAGGTGATCTGAGTACGTTGGCGTGATGTGATCGGTCCATGATTCGGTTATGAGTAAGAACCAGGTTAGGAGTGGTGTCCAGAGCGTTGAACTACGTGTAGAAAACCTGGAAATTGAATAAAATTCTGGGTTAGAAATTTTTAAAATGAATTTTTTCAGTGATTGGAGTCGAGATTGTTTGTTTGGTGGGAGGTTTGACTTTGAAGTCCCGGTAGAAATTTTTTTTGAGAGGAAGATATTTTTTGTGTGATGGCCTAGGGATAAAATTGGAGAAGAGTCTAATTTTTGAAGGAAAAGAGTCAAAAAAATTGAGATTTTACGTTTTAGGGCTTTCTTTTTGTAAGATTCTGATCAAATTATGTCACATTTGAAGTGGATTAATCATTCGTTTAATTCAGTAATAGAAATAAGTTATTTTAATTTTCAAAGTCAAAATGAAGTGGAAAAAAAAGTCAAAACAGGAACTAAATTTAAGAGTTCTTGAAGAAATCGAAAAAGAAGAATTTTTCATTTTTTCGCTTCGAAAAACCATTGGAGTATAGTTACGTAATCGTGGACCAGGCGACTATAGTCCTGCCCTCGTTTTGGTAAACGAATAATTCGTGAGCTGAAACTCGCCATAAAAAACGTATATTTCGCAGATTTTTCAAAAATAGTTGGATTCGAGTCTGAATACCCGATTTTTTTCACTAAAAACGATTACAGTTATACAATGTGTGGATCCGAAAATTTCGTTTCTAGGGCAGGATAATAGTCCATCGATTACGTAACTATAATCCGAGGAGTACAGTTACGTAATCGTGGACCAGGCGACCATAGTCCATAGACTATGCGACTATAGTCCTACCCTTGATTCGGCATATTCCCTCTACTAATCTCATTTTTGGATTTTTTCAAAAATCACCTCTGCAGGCCCAAAAAGTGTCGTTTCTTGAAGAAACGACAAGAAACGACAAAAAACGACAATTTTAAGGAAACAGTAAAAAATCTCACTTTTGGATTTTTTCAAAAATCACCTCTGGGGGCCCAAAAAGTGTCGTTTCTTGAAGAAACGACAAAAAACGACAATTTTAGGGAAATTTTTGAAAATGTCATTTTTGGATTTTTTCAAAAATCACCTCTGGAGGCCCAAAAAGTGTCGTTTCTTGAAGAAACGACAAGAAACGACAAAAAACGACAATTTTAGGGAAACAGTAAAAAATCTCACTTTTGGATTTTTTCAAAAATCACCTCTGGGAGCCCAAAAAGTGTCGTTTCTTGAGGAAACGACACAAAACGACAATTTTAAGGAAACTTTTGAAAATCTCATTTTTGGATTTTTTCAAAAATCAGCTCTGGAGGCCCAAAAAGTGTCGTTTCTTGAAGAAACGACAAGAAACGACAAAAAACGACAATTTTAGGGAAACATTTGAAAATCTCATTTTTGGATTTTTTCAAAAATCACCTCTGGGAGCCCAAAAAGTGTTGTTTCTTGAGGAAACGACACAAAACGACAATTTTAAGGAAACTTTTGAAAATCTCATTTTTGGATTTTTTCAAAAATCAGCTCTGGAGGCCCATAAAGTGTCGTTTCTTGAAGAAACGACAAGAAACGACAAAAAACGACAATTTTAGGGAAACAGTAAAAAATCTCACTTTTGGATTTTTTCAAAAATCACCTCTGGGAGCCCAAAAAGTGTCGTTTCTTGAGGAAACGACAAGAAACGACACAAAACGACAATTTTAAGGAAACTTTTGAAAATCTCATTTTTGGATTTTTTCAAAAATCAGCTCTGAAGGCCCATAAAGTGTCGTTTCTTGAAGAAACGACATGAAACGACAAAAAACGACAATTTTAGTGAACCTTTTGAGAATCTCATTTCTGGATTTTTTCAAAAATCGCCTCCGAGAGCCCAAAAAGTGTCGTTTCTTGAGGAAACGACAAGAAACGACACAAAACGACAATTTTAAGGAAACTTTTGAAAATCTCATTTTTGGATTTTTTCAAAAATCACCTCTGGAGGCCCATAAAGTGTCGTTTCTTAAAGAAACGACATGAAACGACCAAAAACGACAAAAAACGACTATTTTAGGGAACCTTTTGAGAATCTCATTTCTGGATTTTTTCAAAAATCGCCTCTGGTAGCCCAAAAAGTGTCGTTTCTTGAAAAAACGACGAGAAACGACAAAAAACGACGAGTTTGGGGAAACTGTAAAAATTCTCACTTTTGGATTTTTTCAAAAATCACCTCCGAGAGCCCAAAAAGTGTCGTTTCTTGAGGAAACGACAAGAAACGACAGAAAACGACAATTTTAAGGAAACTTTTGAAAATCTCATATTGCCCTCATTGAAAAATTCCCGCCCGAATGATGAAAATTTTATTTGAATCATAATTCATGAATAAATTCAATATTTTAGCTCATGACATGGAAATGTCTCGGAATATTCATTTTCTATCATATTTGATGATGTGAGATAATTAAAAATCAATTTAAATGATCTAATCGAGGTTTTATTTTGTGTATTGTTTTAGGTGAGTACCGATTTTTTTCCATATGTCATAGGATCAGAAACATGAAAATGAGTAAGTTATATGATAAATACATTATTGTTGAGCTATAAGTAAAATCTGAATTTCTGAAATCAATCTTCATATAATCTAAGCTAAAGTCGTTGGAATTTAAATCTGTCACTAAAAATGATAGGATTTTATTTAAAATGTTGTGAGCTCAATTCTGGGTTCATTCAGTTCGAATTACTAAATTTGGAGTAAGTATACGAAACTAATTGATAAATATTTTTGAAAAAAAAAGAGTTTCAATGCAAATGCTTCCTAAATTGAAAATTAGAATTTTTTCAGAGTTCAAAATACTTATTTTTACATCATTTTTCTGAATTGAAATTTCAAAAAAATTTCCATTTCCAACTCAAAAACCTGAAGTTTTTTCAATTTTCAAATTTTCAGAATTAATTTTCGTCTATAATAAATTCGATACCATAATAATTGAAATGTTTTAAAATCCTGATTTGTTTTTGAATCAAAGTCCAATTTATAGGATTATGCATACGCTTATCGAGGAGTGAATGAATCAGGATTTCCCTGGAAGGCTCAAAATTTGGAGAAGTGTATAATTTGACACTTTGAACCTTTTTTTTGAAGATTAATTTTTTCCTCGCTACTCTCTCACTCTTGATGTACCTAATCAGAAGTTTGATATTAGAAAAAAAAATTCCGTTTCCACTGATTTAAGCCATAATTTCCCCTAAAATACTTGCTCAGTTGCTTACGTTTTTTTAAATTTGTTAATCAAATTATATAAGTATTTTTACTATTAAAATGGTAGGTAAATCAGTAAAAATTATCGAAAATCACTGGAAACCCGTCAGAATTGCAGTACTGTGATAAATCAATTGAAAAAATTTCACTGAAAGCAAACAGTGATAAAAATTGCTGGAAAATCGGTGAAAATTCACTGGCAAGTCAATAAAATTTTTGAAATTTTCTGAAAAATCAGTGAAATTCTTTGAAAAATCAGATGTTATTCAAAATTGGATGCGATCATATGAAATTTATCAGACCTGAAAATCCCAATTATTAATTATTTGGATGATTCCAATTTTTTTAGGAGGAGGGCTCTTAGTTTTTTTGAAAATGTAATTTTTGAATTTTGATTTTTCAGAAGACTTTATATAGGCAATTTGAGCTAAATAATATCTATAGACTCAAAAATAGCCGATATTTTCAGAATTATCCTGGGATGGGGGGGGGGGGTAAAAAATAGAATTTTATGGTCAGTTGGAATTTTTTGAAATTTTTAGACTCAAAAATATAAATCTGTTATGTAAGTTTTTCATCTGAAACCATTTTCGAATTCAAATGCAGCTTTTTCATTTTTGGACAAGCTCCTCCCTCCCCTGTATCCTCTCTACCTCGTATGAGTCAAGTTTGAAATCCCAAATTTGAAAACTGATTCCCAATTGAAATACTTCCATGACGAGAGTTTTTTACTCCCTCTATAATTTCCAGTTTTCAATTTGAATATTTTTCCGATGGAAAATACTATTTTCTGTAATTTTCTTCATATCAACTTTTTGAACCTTGAAACTACTTCCAATCGATTGGAGAGGTCGAAAATGGGATTTTCGGTGTCCAGATAAAATTTTCTTATTTTACAGGGCTATGAGGTAATTTTGAAATTTCAAAAATTCGTCATAATTCAAGAAATAAGATTTTATCATTTGAAATTCTTGATATGGGGGTTCTTTTTTGATGTATTTTCGATTTATTTCAGTTTCGACTCAAAATTTTACCTCAAGTTGGGAGATTTCCCTTGTCAGTGGGCTATTCCTTACTAAAACAGACCAAAAGCGAAGTCAGGTCTTCCGATTTCGCTCAAATTTTTTTTTACAAGTTCCTTTCGGTGGTCTAATCACAAAACCACGATCATTTTTTCCTAACCCTCGAGGAGGCGGGGGAGGGGGGAGCCTCAAAATTTTTATGCAATTGCGATTTTTACCCAAATTACCCAACTTTGAAGGCTCATATCTCGAGACGGGTTGTACTTGGGGGAAAACTGTTTGTGGGTTTCAAAGAGAATTGATAGGAGATTCAAAACCGGTAATCACATTTTGAAAAGCTCAAAGTTGAACTTTGGTGGTGAAAGCTCAACTTTCATGATGAAAACAAAAGATGAAAGCTACCATTTAAAAATCTAAAAAATTAAAGTGAAAAGCTCTTTTCACCTTTTTTTCTACCAACAAATTTTCAAGATGGGATCTCCAGACCCCTGGGGAGTCCACAATTTTGACCAAAACTCAAAAAAATCGAAAAAGTAAAGTAACACATCGATTACTACTAATTCGAAGGCGCTGATTTAGAATATATACTCAGTTTTTTCATTCGACCCCCTGAATCCTCATATTAGCCCCCTTGATGAGGTCAAAATTCAAAAAAATGAAAAACAACGTGTGACCTGTCGTTTGTTAGGTTTTTGAGGGCGCTGAGTTCGAAAATTTGCTTATTTTTTGGATTTGATCCTTTAATGCCCCTTTAGCCCCCAAATTTTGGGAAAACCTATGTTGAGAAACGAAAATATCGTGTGGGATATCGATTTTAACTAATTTGAGGACGTAGAATTCGAATATCGACTTACTTTTTGATCCGACACCCACCCCGTGCTCCAAGTGACCCCTTTCTCCAGTCATCGGTGATCAATATGGAATTGAATATTTCAAAAAATTACAGGGAGTGGATCGAATCAATTCACTTTTGGTCTGTTTTAGTATGGAATAGCCCTGTATAATTTTGACTCTTAGATGGGTCAATTTTCAAATCATTTCCATATTTTCTTCACCTCCTTCCATAAATGCGGGTAGTTTTTGCCTCCTTTTTGGTGCAGGTTTCAATGTAAAGACTTTTTAAGTATTCAAGTAAAATGAATGAGGTTCTTTAAATTTTTTTCAATAAAATTGGAGAAAATACTCTATGTACTTTTCAGAAATTCTCCTTTTCTGTTCTACTGAAAAGTCCCAAACCCAAATTTTTTCATTTTTTTGAAATTTCATTACCAATAACACAGGGCGACAAAAAATTTTTTTTGCTCTGTTTCTGGGTTCTCATGCCGAAATTCTGTTTCTAGATATCAAAATACATCACCTTGCTCAATCCTGGCTTCTAAAGTTTGCTTTGAGGGGGTGGGGGTCAAAAAACTGATTTTTCGAGATCAATAAGCCTGAGCATTACAAAAAAAAATTGAAAAATTTTTTTTTGAACTTATCTTGTAGGAAATTTCACGACGAATCCAATGCCGCAAACCGCAGACCCCCGGCTCTTTTTTAAAAAAAGTTACAGCTCATTCTTTCCAAAATTTTGTGAAAAAATCGCATTTTTTTGTTTTTTTTTCGCAAAGAAGTGAAATTTGAGAGAAAAGTAAGGGTTTTAAGGCCATAATGACCATGGTGAGAGTTGTAGGAAATTTCAAGGGGAATCGAATGCCGCAAACCCCAGGACCTCTATCTCTTATTGAAAAAAAGTTACAGCTCATTCTTTACAAAATTCTGTGGAAAAAATCACATTTTTTGTGCCTTTTTCGCGAAAAAGTGAAATTTGAGAGAAAACTAAGGGTTTTAAGAATGATCTGTAACTTTTTTTCAAAATGAGATACGAGGTCCGCGGTTTGCGGAATTCGATTTGCCGTAACATTCCCTACAACTCTCACCATGATCATTATGGCCTTAAAATCCTAACTTTTCTCTCAAATTTCACTTCTTTGCGAAAAAAAAACAAAAAAAATGCGATTTTTTCACAAAATTTTGGAAAGAATGAGCTGTAACTTTTTTTTAAAAAGAGACGGAGGTCTGCGGTTTGCGGCATTGGATTCGCCGTAAAATTTCCTACAAGATTGGTCCAAAAAAAAAATTTCAATTTTTTTTGTAATGCTCAGGCTTATTGACCTCGAAAAATCAGTTTTTTGGCCCCCCACACCCCCCCCCCCCAAGCAAACTTTGGTCAAAAAAAATATTTTTTCCTTTATTAGTTACATAAAAGCAACCCAAATTTGGCAATGAGAACCCAAAAACAAAATTCGTGTCGCCCTGTGTAATCGAGGTAGAGGGGCCCTTTCTAATAACTGTATAAAAAACAGAAAAATATTGGATTTAAACACCATACTTAAATATACGCCTCTGAATTTACTTTTGAAATATTCCAATTATCCTGGCCATTCTTAATCCCAATTTTTTTAAATCCGTGTTATTAGGTATTCTGAACTTCAGAGCACTTGAAATACTGTCACACTAATTTACACCTAATTCTACCTTACTCACGTGCTCAATTCGCATTTCCACCATGTTTTGTATACGCGAATATGTGATTCATTCTCACGTGTTTCCGGTCACTTATTCGTAATTAACGTAAGATGAGGTCCTCCATCGGACGTTTATTAAATCGCGCCAAGTCCACTTTTCAAATATTCCAGCAGATACCTATCTGCAGTTTTTTTCATTAAGAAATTATTCACGCGATGCAAAAATGTACGCATATGTATGGCATGTCTTCGGTGAATGTTCCCGACCCCCCTACTCCCCCTCCTGCATCCTCGCCAGTGTCCAGAATATCGGATTATATGGCGAGAATGAGTATTGTACCGTTTCCTCGAATGAATCATCTTTCGCGTAATTAACATAGATACACTGCGAACCATATTAAAGAAAATTAATTCACGAAAAAAAAAACTAACAACTCACATAACGACGACGACGCATTAACTCTTTCAACACTCTGCAACAATAATAATTCGTAGCACGAGATTACGAACGATGATAAAGTACACGGAGGGAAAAAACCGTAATACCTATATTTACGATGAAAGAAAAATAAACTCGCATTATAAATTTTTTTTCGCCAATAGAAAAAAATTACCTAGGATAATTTTTACGATTAGATACCGTAACACTGCGGACGATGGACCTACAAAACGATATAAATTCTTGACAATGACCCTTTCCCGAAGCACCCAGCTATTTGCCTGGCTCCATGATGTATTGCCAGAGGAGGAAGTTTTTTTTTTTTTCTTCAATGGGTCATACTCGTAGGATACGATTTAGTCATAAAAATAAGTACGGAGTCGATGTCCTGCACGAGTCGTGGTTTTATTTGCGGAACCGGTTAACGACTCGGTACCTCCAAATTTCCACTTTTTCGTTGCCAATTGTACGGACGATTTGGTTTTGGTGGCTGGTTTAATTATCTGTAATAAATGGACAAACGAAAATTTGCCATGGCTAATAATTTTTACTTTCTAGTATTTTTCGATGGATGATTGAACTTCCTAGTTTTTCTCGGAGGCAAAGGACATGGGGGATTTTTAAAATTGTTATTGGGTTAGGTACTCAAACGTGGAATGTGAAATTTTTTATTTTTCGAGTCATATAGCACGAGAGGATTAATACGAACGATTTCTCCAATGGATCGTTCAGAGGCGTCGTCAAGGGGAGGCCCGGGGGCCAGGCCCCCCCGGAAAAAATTCTGGCCCCCGCTTGGCCCCCCAAAACTTATGTTGTATTTATAAATTTACATTACACTTACATCAGATAGGATTTTCAGAGCATTAAAACATGAAAAAATGTCTTTTTAGGGCATTAAAAATCCAATTTTTTCAAAGCTTCGCCCTCGCTTCGCTCGGGCATGAACAAAATCACAATTCTATGATCTATTTGAGACGAAAGGGCAGAAAAGGCTCCCTTTTTACCCCCTCCCCATTTTTAGCAGGTGAAAAAAGTCAGTCTCCACTCCCCCCCACCCCTCCCTCTTTTCCATTTCGAAAAAGCAAAAAAAGTTGTCCAACACACGGCCCCTTTTGTGCCCCCCAATTTTCGATTCTGACGACGCCACTGGGATCGTTGAAATAGGATCTCCTTTTTTTACAATCAA
This sequence comes from Pseudococcus viburni, assembly GCA_033439095.1. Taxonomy (NCBI): domain Eukaryota; kingdom Metazoa; phylum Arthropoda; class Insecta; order Hemiptera; family Pseudococcidae; genus Pseudococcus; species Pseudococcus viburni. Next base: position 39,885 of record JAVBJF010000282.1, on the reverse strand, counting down.
TATCTTTATTAAAAGGTCTGTAGAAATTGGAGACGGAGGGAAGGAAAAAGAAATGTATTAATTTTAAAGATTTTTTTCTATTCTCGATTCCTTTAAGCGAAGATTTCAGTTGAAGAATTTTTTTTAGCATTGTTCAAGCATTCGTTCGATTGAAATTTGAAAAGGTGCGTGTGTTATCTTGAAAAAACGAAAAGCGGAAAGATAAAAAAGAAAAAGAGAGGATGGATCTACTTGAAAGTAAAAATATGGTGATTTTTTTTTCAAAATAAGCGAAGTAAAATTTTTTTCGACTTTAATTACACAGGTCGACTTTTTTAATGTTTTAAAATGCTGTTTGAAGTTTTTTGAATTTTCTATCAACATTTTTTTTCACACTTTTTGATAACTTTTGACACTTGAAGTCAATTTTCTGAGCAAAGGAAGGGTTTAACGAAAAAAATGAATAGAACAAAAATTGTAGAACATAAAATTTTCTTCTTGGAAGTCCAATTAGTTGTTCCCTAGGTGGCTTAGTTTTTGAGATATTTTTATTGGAAAAAATAAAGTTCAGTTGAACTTTGAACTTTGAACTAAGATATCTCGAAAGGTGAGCCACTAAGGAAAAAACTAGTTGAACTCTACAGAAAGAAAATTTTACGCTCTACAATTTGCGTTCTATTCATTTTTTTCGTTGAACCCTTCCTTTGCTTAGAAAACTGACTTCAAAAGTGGAAAGTTATCAAAAAGTGTAAAAAAAATTTTAACGAAAAATTCAAATTTTGAAACATCTTTGAATAACAGGGCTGCACCTAGGGGGGCTCAGGGGGCTTGATCCCCCCCAGCTCGGCGAGGAGATTTTTTTATCATAAAAATGACAGTATTTTGATACCTATTTCTTAAATAAACATACCACTCTTTAAATTTGAATCAGTTGAACTTGCAAAAACTCTGTCTTTTTTAATCAGTAAAATAATTTTCATTGAAGATTAGTGATTTTTCACTGATTTTTCGGGCTAAAATTACCAATTTCTCAGTCAATGTCCCATTTATTAGAAAAAATCAGTAATTTTGACTAAAAAAAATCAAATCTGTAAGTATATTATTATTTTCCTACTGAAAATACCCCAACTACTCCAGCCCCACTGAAATAACATGTTACTTCATTTTTTCATTGAATTTTGATCCCCCCCATTTTTCTCAAAATCTGAGCCCCCCAACACAATTTCTGGGTGCGCCTATGTTGAGTGATGAAATTTTTCATTATTTTTGTGATCAGCGTGAAAAATATTATAACAATCGCCCATTAAAATTCAAACAGCATTTTCTATGTCGACCTGTGTTATGATTTTTCAACTAATTTTCTTTGTTATTTCACTTATTTCCATACCTTTGTAAAAAAAAAAAAAAGGAGGGAGAGGAAAGAAGATGCCTATCAGAATTTCTATTGGAAATGAATTTTTTCGAATATAGATGGAATAATGAGTCCAATTTGAAGAAAAAATATTTTTCATATAGTGCATTGATATTCTAATAAAAAATTGTAAAGTAGCATAAATTATGTTTTGAGAAAAAAGAAAATATTTTTAAAAAATAAGAAAAAAACTGGAAAACTATTTTAAAATGTTGAAAAAATGAGAAAAAATTGAAAAAAAATTAGTTGCATTGATATATTAATAAAAACGTATCTAGTTTTGTTACCTCATCTCAAAATTAAGTACATTTGAACATATCCATGATCTAAGGTTTTTACCCTAAAGAAATAATTGCGTTAATTTTTTTTTAGGATTTCCTTTAAAAAATTTGAAGCAGACTTAGACCTTCCCCTCCCCCCCTCACGATCTCAGATTTCTTCAAAGTAGATGCAAATGGAATTGCAGTCAAGGTGTAAAAACTTGATAAGATTGAAGGATTTTTAAGGGTGGTGTTGCAACGACATTTCCAAGGAAGAAAGGGGGCCTGAGGTACCAAAAATCAAAGAAATGTGGTTGAGATAATAATTGAAGAACTTTCGAAAATACATAAAGACGAAGAAAGGACTATTTCTTGAGTGTAACGAGAACAAATTTTTTTGAAAAAATTTGTTTAAAAAGCAAAAAAGTATGAACGTTATTGCTATTGATGAAATTACTTTGATTTTTATATTTCGTCAAAATGATCATTTTTGATAGAGAAAAAATGTTTTTAAAAAGTCCCGACTCTTTTCGTTTTGCATTCTCCTTTTATGACATCCGAGAGCAAAATTTCTAAAAATATGGAGTTTTTAGCTCCCAAAATTGAAATTATTTCAAAGAGTATTTCTTGATATGATGGTGAAATCGGTCCCTCAATCGATCAGGACAAAAGTCACCCAAAATGTTAGTATGGATGTAAAACCAGTCCAAAAAATTTACAATTTCTTACACCCCCTTCCACCCCAGTCAAGGTATGAAACCATATACTTATGCTCGAAATTCAATATTTTCTATCTCTGAAAAGGGTGGTCCAAAATTTTCAAAATTTTTACAGATCTGAGAATTTTTCTATAAAAAATTTCCTGAATTTTCCAAGATTTTTTTAAATTTGAGAATTTTAAAAATTCGCCAAAAATAGGGGGAAAGGTAACTACGAATTTTTTTTCTCTTCAAAATTTCGTTGCACCCTTAGGTACAACATATATTTTTTGAGAAGCCCAAAAATGGATGCAACATGGTCGAAAAAAATTAAATCCATAAAAAAACACGTTCAGGGATAGAAAAAATTGAATATTGAATTTCGAGCATATGGCCCCATAATTCCATTTCGAATTTCTCTCCCTCCCTATTCGTTTGAAAGCCACAAGCACATCACACAATCACATCTTACATCCAAGCCTTTCTTGAACGACCCTTGTCCAACTTCAACCATATCAAATTAGGTGTATATTTTGATACGAAAAATAAATAGACAACAGTCAACAGAAATTTTACCACTAGGGTGGTTCATTTTCCTCTAAAAATGAGGTGCCCAAAATTCTACAGCCCCTGCATTAATTAGTAGCGCCTCCTCTTTCTTGAGATTCAACATAGGATAAACACTCTAAAAACGAAAAAAATGCAAAATTTCCGAATAGGTAGTTAAAAATCTGCGAATATGATTCAATTTTGATTTTTAGAAATGAATTTTGGACACGAGGGGTCGTTTTGGGTGGGAGGGGGTTTCAGAGACCTTGCAATTCGATAAAAATGGCTAAAACGTACTACTCGAGACTCCTCTGAACTCCCCCTACGATAATTCCTCGAGTTCAAAGTTCATCCTTAAAAATCAAAATTGAGTCATTGACAGTCCCAAAAAGGGGTGCAACACGGTCAAGAAAAATTAAATGGAACAAAAAAAATATATTGAATTTCGAGCATATGGCCCCATAATTCGACTGTAGGTAGGGACTTGACATTTTTTGGGAGTGGTTTTAAATTCATCCCAACATTTTGGGTGATTTTTGTTCCGGTCGGTTGAAGGGCAAATTTCATCGTCTTATTAGGAAATGCTCTTTTTTGAAAAAATGTTGGCTTGATCTAAACGACATTTTTTTTACAAGTGTTCACATTTTAAATTTTTTTATGATATTTTCAACAAAAAAAAAAACTTGAAAATTATCTAAATCTGGAAAATCTATTAAAAACCCTTTTTTGGCACTTGAAAATGCTAAAATTGTGATATTTTGTCTGCAAAGTTTGGCAACACTGCTCCTAAATTCAATTTTTCTGCAATTTTTCTCCATCCCATCCAACTGATTTTTCATTATCTTACAGATATTTATTTTAGTTTTTTCTCAAAATCGTCAGTTATCTTCCCAGGCACCATAATTGAATTCTATTAAGAGAAAGTGACTTTGCTGGAAACCAGTTTTCATCGAAAAAATTATATAAAAATAACTTCAAATTCTTCAATTTCTCATCACCCCTTCCCTCCTTTCCAATAAAAAATAAGAAAAAACTTTAAAATAATTTTCAGCCTATTTAGAGTAAATCTGATAGGTAAAATTGTTTCAAAACATCATTAATCAATCACCTCTACTGGTGTGTACAAATGGGCTATGCCCTTTCTGGAAGTTGAGTGGTTCAAAAGGGTCAATAAATTGATAGGTTGGGAATTTTTGAAAGGGTATAGGTCGGAATGAATGTTGTCTGCCGAGTTCCAAGATCTACTTTGTTGCAAGTTGGCTAAATTGTGTTTAAATAGAGGAAAAGAAACAGGAGGAGTAGATTAAATAAGATAAGTATCTGGGAATAAAATAGCGAATATCTAGTCACAGTTCATCTAATTGAAAAGAAAGTTTCAATGGGTAATTTGCGTATGCTAGTCCGGCTCCAGGTGAAGGCGCCCAGAGCCAGTGTGGTCTTTAGCACGAAAAAATTTCCTGGAGAGATTTCGATCGATTTTAATAGAAATGAGATCGATTTTTTTTTAGAATTGGTGGAGGTTGGCTGGGAAAAAATTTAGAGAGAGGGGAAAGAAAAAAATAATATTTTGGAAAACGTAAAATCATCAAAAATGGAAAATTTCTACTCTCAAAAAATTGAAAAAAAATTCTACTAAAAGCGTAGTTGAAAAATCTGACCATAAAAATTAACCAGAAATTCGAACCAAAGAAATGAGGAGGGAGGAGGGGATCTTCACATCAAACAATCTAATATTCGAGCCAATATTCCGAACATGGATCTATAAATCGAATAAAAATAATAAATTACCTCATAATTATTTCGAAAATGATCACCACCAAAGCACACCATCAGCAGCACCGCGAACACTTGACCGAAAAATAATTATAACTCGAGTTCGTATCATCCAAGGCAATAAACCCGTTCACTCACGAATTCGCAAAAGCCACCGCAAACTGTACAAAACGACGAACCAGTTCGCTCGCCGAGAACATCATCCACTAAAATGATAGGTGATCTGTGAACCAGCTCGCTCTTCGGCCTATTGTCTCTCACCGCCGGAGGAGTCGAAGAGATGGACGCTGCTGTCTCGTGTTTACTGCTACACCTTTCTTTTATCCTTTGGTAGGTATTTCTGTAGCCATTCTATGAACCGTTTAATCATAATATTCGTAGCGCCGCCGGCGAAGTTACGTTCTTGCCGAAAGTACGCCAACCGAGACGAAAAACGTTGACAATTTACGTCGATAATGTGCTGTAGCTCTGGTTAATTACATACTCGATTTTTTCGCTTGTTTTGTAGCTTGTACCAGACGACGGCGTAATTATAGCGCGATTTTCTTCGCAGAAACAGCGATGAGAATAGTGGACGAAATTTCGTTTCTGCGGGGCGGAGGAGGGACGAGAGGGTGAATTTAAGTAAATTATTGGCTTGAATTGAGTTCCGCGTTGGATAAGTGTAGTAACCTTGTTCGAATTAATGTGTACGATTTTTTTTCTTGGGACGATGTACGAGGAAATTTTGGTGTCGCGTGATGGAAATTTTTGATGTGGAAATTTTCTCGAATGGATTTGTTTTGAATTAATTTTGGGAGATTTCAGAACGAATGGTTCAATTTGAAATATTAATTATGGAGATCGATCTCGGATTGAGGATTTGCGCAAAATTCATGTTTTAAGAGCGGACGAGCGGAGTGTGAGCGGAGCGCAAAATTCATTGTCATCATTTTTGTAGAATAAATTGAATAATTCAAATGATTTCGAACTAGGGCTGTCTAGCTAGCCCACAGCCAATAGCCATTAGCCAATTAAATAGCCATTAGCCAATAGCCAAAGGATTTTCACTCCTTTTAGCTTTAGCTTTTAGTCAGCCAATCAACTTCCCTAGCCAGTAACCAAGCCAATTAAATCGAATGGCTATTGGCTTGCCTTTTTTGAACAAAATTATTTTAAAAAACTAATAAAATTTGAAATTTCTTACAAAAGTCTATAATTTTTTTAAATTCTTAGTTATTTTGGTTTTTTATGCTCTTTTTCTTCAAATGAAAAAATATCTATGAGATTCAAACACTTTTTTTTTGCATTTTTGCAAAGAGGAAAGAATAACGTAAGTTTTGAGGTGCCACTTGATTTTTTCAATAATTAGCCATTAGCTAGCCAATAGCTAGCCAATCAACTCACACTAGCTGTTAGCTGTTAACTCTAGCCAATGAAATTATTTTTTAGCTTTAAGCTATTAGCTCTAGCCAATGCGATTGGCTAGATACCCCTGAAAAAATGAGCTGAGTGACCGTATGTGTGAGCGTGAGCACTTTGAGCTCATTTCTGAGAGTGAGGGTGGGTGGTTTGAGCACAGATGTGAGCGCAAGAAACAGAACAATCCTGAGTGGAGCGTTTCAAATTTCAAGTAAGCGTGAGCGGAGCGCAAGCGCAAAAAACATTGAGCGGCCCATCACTGGGACCTGGATATAAGGGCATAATGGTTGCTGGTGGCTGAGATTCTGTGATTTTTATATTGCTTAATAAAAGAGGCAGTGTTATGAGTAATAGGTGCAACATTAAAATCAAAATTTGAATAAGATAAATAGAAGTTGTGTTTTTGGTAACACTGTATATTTTTACTAACTTAGACCATAGTATTAACATAGACCGTGCTACTGATAAACGGCGAATTCTAACATTATTTGGCATGAATTGGGTCCATTTCTGCGGGAGAAATCAAGAGAAATTATACCACATCAGCAGTCAAACAATTTGCACCAATCATAAAAAAAATTGGAGCGAAATCAGAGGATACGACTTCATTTTTGGTTCGAGTTCGGTGCGGTGGACCCAATATTTATTCACGTGAATTGGGACCATTGCTGCAAACAAAATTCGGAAAATTGGTAGTCAAACAATTTCCACTACCAATGGAGACTCATAGAAACAATTAGAGTGAAATCAAATAATGTGAGTTTGTTTTTAGATCATTTTCCGTGTTTTCCGCGGAGGACCCAGTTTAATAAGAAGCACGTAACGGCAGTAACAAAAATCAGTGTAGCCACGTGTATAATACGTACACGTACGCGCATATGGGGGGGGGGGGTAGTTTTCCGTAGTTTTGGTGCATGTAACACATTTCGGCAAGCAGCACCGGTAGCTGCATGGATTAGGCGGCCGCTTGGTATACGGAAGGTCTCGGGTTCAAACTTCGCTGGCGGAATACTTTTTTTTGAAATTTTTTTTGGCCAAAAATTTTTCAGTCATTTTTTTTGTAAAATTTTAATTTTTTTTAATTTATTTTTTTTTCGTAAAATAACGTATTATTAATTGAGAATTATTTTTTTATGATTTGTTTCAATTATGACAGATTTTTTCAAATCTCAAGTGATACACGGCGGCATCTCCCCCCACGTATCGCTCGGCGGCATCTCCCCTACGAATTTTAGGGGTCGCGAGATGAAAATAAATGTCAAAAAGCGGTAATTATTGGTGATTTATGCTATAAATTTGGCAACGTCACAGTTTGTTACTGCCGTTACGTGCACCTGTTTAATATGTTGGAACACGGTAATAACATACATCTTAAGGACCATAGCGCGGTCTATGTTAATACTATATGGTCTAAGTTTACTAAGCAATGATCTTAGTTTTATATGTTGTAAATGTATATTTGGGTTGGTAGTGTTATTTCACACCTAAAAATTGTTTAAAGAAATTAGTTGGTTGTGAAATTTTGTAAATAAAAATTTGTGGAAAAACCCTAATCACTTTAAATATATTTTGACAGATCCATGTTCTTTTTGTGTCAATTTTATCCTTTTGTTTTCACTTTTTATTATTACTTTCATTTTTCCTTGCACATTTGCTTTTCAATTATGCTGTTACGTGTTCACTGTTTTCCCATTTGTTTTTGTTTTTTTTTTCGCTTTTGCTTTTCAATATCCTTGTCACGCGCATTTGCTTCTCTTTTTTGCTTTTGTGGCTTTTTAATGTTGATTTTGATTTCTATTTCTGCTTTCAATTTTCTTTAATTTTTCATCTTTTGCTTTTGTTCGCACTTTTGCTTTTGTTTTAAAATTCTGAACATTTCACTTTCTTCATTTGAACCGTGTTAAATCAAAAGAGACCAAGCGACAAATTTGAGAGTGCTGAGGTTTTAATGTATTTCTCACTGGGAACACAAAATAAGCTTCTGAACACGTAAATTACTGATAGATTAATGTCACTAGAGTTCATATTACTCATACTTATTATCCCTTCTTCAACTTTTTCAGAAGTTATCGTACTTTCAAGTTTGTTTTTTGGTGAAATTTTTGATGTCGCTTGGTCTCTTTTGATTTAACACGGTTCATTTTACCTTTCCATTTTACTTTTTGACTTTATATTTTTCCTCTCATGTTTTGCTTTTCAATTTTACAATTATAATTTCTCTTGTTATTTGAATTTTTGCTTCTTGACCTTTTTTCCCTTTACCTTTTATTTACACTTTCCCTTAATTTTACTTTTGCTTCTGCTTTCACATTAGGTATTCCTTTTGCTTTTTAATTTTTGCTTTCACTTTTTATTTTGACTTTTGCTATGCTTCATGTAACAATAATATTAATTTTCAATCATTTATTGGGTATTTTTTCATCCTTTTTACATATAAGTACTTACGTATAGGTATTTCTGTTCTGGTGTAAGATGTGTCTGATTTGTAGTTTGTTATGTACCAATAATACCTACATCCTACAATAATGAATTTCTATTTGATTACAGATGTTTTTTTTTTATGTTTGTTTGGAGTTTTGATTACTGTCACTTCAAGATCAACTCGCCTCCTATGCCGTGATTAGTGTTGAAGGATCTTCAAATTAAGGATCAGCGGCCATTAAAGATGATGGATTTGAGGATTCGCATGTAAGTATTGAAAATTTGTTATTGTTTATGATACTATATTCGTAGGTATTTTTGTAGTTAGGTATTTGAATTTGTGTCTATAGTATGTGACGTAGGTATATATACAGTAGGGTGGATCGCGAAAAAAAAAAACATATCTCAGATTTCAACCAAATTCGCTGGGGTTGTTGGGTCATCATCGCAGACTACCCAAAAAAATTTTGAGCCCCCTAGGTGAAGAGGGAGGGGAGCTAGGGGCTCTTAAAGGGCACCTCCCGTGGTTTTTTGTGTTTTTTAGCTCGAAAATATGGCGTTTGATTCACGAAAGAGCACTAAAAAGGTGCAATTTGAGTTTCTACACACCCCTGAGCAATTGCCGCCTCTCGAAAATGAAAACCCATTCTGCTACCCGAAAGTCCAAAAGTTGCAGATCGTGAAATTTCAATGTTGTGAAATTGTATTTGGCCTCAAATTGATTAATTTGACACCGCACAATTTAATAATTTTTTTTCTAATTTTTGAAGAAAATTTTGAAAATTTTCCCTCGATTGGTGTGACCAACCGCAAATTGTAATATTCAAATTTATCTGTAGGGATGGAAATGATGAAATACATTAGCGTATATGGGAGAGCTGAAGTTTTTTGGATTTTTAGGAAAAATTGTGGGGTTTAGAAAAAAATTTGTAGAAACAAAAATTAAAGGTATTTAAATTTATTATCGATTGGTATAAAAAACTTTTGAATTTCATGAAATAAAAGCCATTTTATTAATATTTCTTCTACCTATTCAATTTTTGCATACATCAGCTTTGAATTAAAACTACTTAAAATCTAGATCGACAACACCAATTTTTTATTAATGCAAATTGTAGAGAATTTTATGCTCTTTCCAATGACGTATTAACGATCTTTATCGCGTTTATATTGGAGCCGCTGTTGTCATTTTCAATCATCTTTATATTTCAAGACAGCTGATTAGCTGATCGGTTATTTTCAAAAATGGTGATTCATGTTTTGACACATTAAAAAGAGAATAGCGGAGCTTTAATATTAACGTGATTAAGATCGATAATGCGTCATTGGAAAGAGCATAAAATTCTCTACAATTTGCATAAACAAAAAATTGGTGTTGTCGATCTAGATTTTAAGTAATTTTAATTCAAAGCTGACATATGCAAAAAGTGAGTAGAAAGAAATATTGATAAAATTGCTTCTATTTGATGGAATTCAAAAGTTTTTTATACCAATCGATAATAAATTTAAATTTCTTCAATTTTTGTTTCCACAAATTTTTTTCTAAACCCCACCATTTTCGCTAAAAATTCGAAAAAAAAAACCTCCTCTCTCCCATATACGCTAATGTATTCCATCCCCCCAATTCTGTGAAAAAATCTTAGTTCCAACAAGATCATATAGAATGCAGCCACTCTGAGTGGTCTTGCTTTCATTTTGTTGCTTACTACAACAATAATATCAGTGATGCAATGCAACAAAACAGGAAAAAAGGAAAGAAAAGAATGGGAATTTTTACGCAGACGTTACCCGGTTCATTTATAGACCCTACATAGGTAGTCTAGATTGGTGTTGTACACACTAGGGCACCGAGGTAAGTGCAGTGAGCTGACGTCACTGGTGGAAATAAACCAGTGGCATCAATTTTCATTGGCTGGTTCGAATCTTGTGCTGGTGTTGAAATGTTTCGTTGGTACGATGATATCAGTGTAGTGGTATTCGCGATGCAACGTTCGCGAGGTTCGCTAGTATCAGGTGTTGAAAAGGTGATGCTGTAGTGATAAACCACCACCTCTCCAGTCTGAATTAATCAGCTGATGCCAAAACGTAACCGAATGTTATCATCGAATCCTCTTCTCTGGTTGGTTAAAACTCGACCAGGAGCACCGTTTCGTTAGTTGCATGGAAATCCACCAGATGTCAGCCACTATGCTTTGCATCGTGAATAACTTCTCCACCAATGACGTCAAAAACACTTACACTAACACACAACTTGCCGATGTAGACCTATACACGTACTTAGTGTAGGTACTAGAGTATAAAACGATACGATATGATATACTTGTTATCATATTGTATTGAAACGAGTAAATGAGTATACTTGTGTACTCGTATTCAGGAATACTCATTTCATTCAAACGATACCTGTTTTGAATGTACGAGTAATGAGTATACTCACGAGTATTTTCATATCGTGGTGATTGTAAGGATAATAGGGTAACAGGAGTAGGCAAAAATCATTGACTGGGTGACGTAATAAAGTAACATTGGTTACAATTCCAAACAAAAGTAATCGTGTTTTTTGTAAATGATACTATACGAGTACAATGATATTTATAAAACGAGACGAGTAGAAAATGATGTATTTGTATTCTCCAGTGGCGTAGCCAAGGGGGGTCCTGGGGGTCTGGACTCCCCCCCGCCCCTGGTGTCAGAAAATTACGTGAAAAAGTGCCTTTTTGGAGTATGAAAAATATAATTTTCTCAAAGCTTCGCCCTCGCTTCGCTCGGGCATGAAAGAAATCACATTTGATAATTACCTATGTGTACAGGGTCTATAAATGAACCGGGCACCGTCTGCGCGAAAATCCCTGCCTGAAAAAATGAAATTTCAGATTTTTGTTTTTTCGTGTCAATTACCCCTGACAGAAAGTTTATTAAGTGTCAAAAATCATAATTTTGATCAATTAAATTTTTAATGATAAATTCATCACTTATTTGTCAATAATTGTAATTAATAAAAAAAATTAATTTCAAAGAATTGATAATTTTACGTTCGAGATTACGGTATTCTGATGTTGAAAAAAAAGATTCTTGTAATGTTATCGTGTGGGCATTTCAACTCTGTGAAGCGTATTTCACACTTTTACCTGCATATTTTATAAGATGACTCATCCCTTACATTAAACTTCGTCACTTTTTTGATCTTGTTTTCGTTTCGTTGCGTATTACAACAATAATATCAGTGATGCAACGCAACGAAATGGGAAAAAAGAAAAGAAAAGAATGGGAATTTTTGCGCTGAGGGTGCCAGGTTCATTTATAGACCCTGTATAGTCAGGAATTTACGTAAAAAATGCCTTTTTGAAGCATTAAAAATCAAATTTTCTCAAAACTTCGCCCTCGCTTCGCTCGGGCATGAAAGAAATTACTAATTCTATAAACCGTTTGAATCAACTATGCAAAAAATAGTTCCTTTTTGATATTCCAAGTCTCCATACCCACTTTGTACCCTTCCCAAAAAAGCTTCTGACGCCAATTCTTGGATTTATTAGGTATTTGTATTGGCTTTTAAGGCCAAAATAATTAGTACCTATGTAAGTTGTTTGTTCCAAGATTACATTTTCATCAGTTTTTTTCCTTAAACGTGCTATGCAAATCGCATGAAAATTTAATAAAGTTTGAATTTTGTGTTTTTATAGTAAAAAGAAAATTTGATGGGGGGGGGGTGAACTTACAATTTCTCAAAAATCATGAAATTTCGGACCCCCTCCTTGAGAAATTTCTGGCTACGCCACTGCTATTCTCTATTTCACGATATGATATACTCGTATCACTAAGTATATACTCCTATCGTTTTATACTCTAGTAGGTACCTATCTATTTACCTTGATTGTGTCTGAAGATTGATATTTTTTATTTTTTTCTGCAGAAATTTAGTTTTCGAGCTGTTCTGAATCCTGCAAACCATTCCTGTTACACAAACGCCCGGTTTCATTTTGTGTTTCAAATTCGAGGATTACCAGATGCCGAGGATCATTTTTTAAATGCTCATTATCAAAGGTGAGGTTTTTTAAATATTTTTTGATTCGTTTTTTTGCGTGAAATTGCAATTCGGGATTGTTCATGATCCGGATCACAAATTTCAAGATTCGAGAATGATCCCGATCCGGATCATTCTTTTTTTTCATCATTACGGAAATCATTCTTTCCAGAGTACATTTTTGATTTTACATAGGTACCTACCTATTTCTTTCCAGACTAAAAAACAAGTGCAAAAATCGATTCAAAGGGAGAGGGAAAGGAGTTTGACTCCAAATTTTAAACTTTGGTATCACAATGCATGTTGTGCAATCGCTAACTCTAGACCTCTAGAATTTGTTTCCAAAGTAATGAAATTCGGATTACCTATCGATTTGAATCGAATTTTCAGTTGTGATCTAGTGATTCGTGACCCGGATCAACCCTGAATTGCATTCAACTTATCCAAATTAATTTGAATTTTCTTAGTGTATTCAAAGTATAATAATAATATGCGTTTTGTGTTTTTTTTTTTTTTTTAGTTCCCGAAATTGAAGGGTTTGGTCTCGGGGATGTTTTTGTTTTTCGTTCGTGAGAAATAGTCGTTTTCAATAGCTTGAAGATGCAGATTTTAGTGTTTGTGTTTCCTGATTTAATCAGATTACCGTTGAACTTTTTATTAAATCAATGAGTGTTTGTTTACAGGTAGACACTAGACAGGTACCCGTTTTCATGTTTGAATTCCATGGTTTGGAGGTTCTGAGACCAGAGAAGCGAGAACATAATAGTCTTAGATTCATTACCTTGGTGATGGTGAATGGTTTTTATACATTATGTAGGTACTTAATTTAAATTTTCGTTATGCGCGTATTTTCTTACCCGATTTTTAAAGAAAATTTCATCAAAATTTTGTAATTTTTGTTTGCATCTAAGGTGTTTAATTAGGTATTTTATTTTTTAAATTGCAGGTGTTCCTAAACTGTTGGAGTTGGAATTCTGTATCCCTACAAGTTCGACGCTTCTTTTCATTTTGTATAAAGTTTGAGAATTATTTTATTATCAGAGGCCAAAGATTATCTCTTCAAGGTGAGTCTACGATTTCGTGGGTATTCAAGTCGCTATAATACTTACGAGGGACCCTCACCAACTGTCCGACGCTGATCGACCTGAGAGATTGCCTATGTACAGGTTTTCAAGGGGAAACGTACAAACTGTGCTTGAAATATCTGAAACGGAGCTGGTTTGTAAGATACAGTGTTGCCAACATTGAAAAATTATTAAAATTGAAAATTGAAAAATTTTGTATTCAATTATAATTGAAAACTAATATATGCATAGGGTAGGGGGTGGCGTGGAGAGTAATTTTGCCTAACTCGAAATTTGAAGGGGCAATCGACTTTCAAAAACAATTATTTTGGTAAATAATTTTTGTTCAACTCTTTTCAATTCTGTCCCTTCAAATGTCGAGTTAGGCAAAATATAGATACCACAAATTTTACTCTCCACACCACCCCCTACCTTATGCATATATTAGTTTTCAATTATTATTGAATACAAAAATTTTCAATTTTCAATTTTAATAATTTTTCAATGTTGGCAACACTGCATCTTCCAAACCAGCTCCGTTTCAGATATTTCAAGCACAGTTTGTACGTTGCCCCTTGAAAACCTATACATAGGCAATCCTTCAGGTGGATCGGCGTCAGACAGTTGGTGAGGGTCCCTCGTTAGATAAGATGGCATTGTTCACCTTCCATTACTTTTTAACACTTTTACTTTCGATTATTTTCACTTTTTCACTACGAATCTTGATTGAGTTTAATTTTTCCAATCTTCCAAGCTCTCTTTGAGGTGAAAAAAATTGAAAAATTTCATTTTCAATCACTTACTAAAATTTACGTGATCTTTCTTTCTCATTTATGGGAACTAGAAACCATGCTTTGTTAAAGTTTTGGGGTTTTCAGAAAAACATATTGCTTGTGTGCAAGTTTCTCTGAATTTTTTTCTTAAAACTTTCCGTTTTTTGAATTTCTTTCAACATTTTTCTCAACCAAATTTTTTCTAATCGAACATTAAATTACTCTCGAGAATTTTGTTACATTACAATATTGCATTAATCAAAATCACTCTCAATTTTACAGATTGATTTTAATTTCCTCTAATTTACTGAGCTTTTTCGAGTACCTAGAAAAAAATTGAGAATTTTCATTTTCTATTTCTGCCGGAATTTTACTAATTTACGTGTTCTTTTTTCTCATTTCGTGTTTTCTCTATAGTTGGTGAAAATTTCAGAAGTAAAATTTATTCGGTCATTCTTTTATTTTCTATTTTAGGATGTTAGGTGTTCTAGTCAAAGAGAAGGACTAGGGATATGTTTAGAATTTTGTAATCACTGGAGATTTGTCCGTGTAATTCAGAATTTTAACGTTTTTTAAATTTTTGGCAAGAAATAATTCGTTTTCCAATTTGGTGATTTATTTTAGAAAAATTTTCATCGATGTTCCAAGTAAAGTAAATAATTTTGATTATTGATTAATTATTGAAGAATTTTTTTGTTTCGATTTAGGTTGTCCAGATGAGAAGAGACGAGACGAGGGGACACGTATAGAATTTTGTAAGGATTGAAAATTCGTCGTCGTGAATATAAGTGAGTACCTGACCTACCTTGTTTTAGATCTTACTGAGTAAGGAAAATTTATTTTTTTTCCTTTTATTTATGATTTTTTTTATTTCGTAATTTTTCGAAATGAAGTTTCGAACGTTTATTATTGTTTTTTTTTTTTCAGTAAAAGATCATGAAAAGAACAGGAAGATGCAATTTTGGAAATACGTCGATATTTCATGAGGTATTTGCTCATTGATTTTTTTCTCAGATTTGTAAGAATGGCCAGTTGAAGAAAAAATGAAGATGTTCGTGGTACCTTGGAATTCGTCTATTTGTAAGTACTTACTTTCTTTAATTTTCATTCAGTTTCTTAATCTTGTGAATTTGAACTGAATACGAATACGATTTCATTTATTTATGTATTTTTTCTATTTTGTAATTACGTTTTTTAAATTTTGAAGCACGTAATTAAAATTTAATTCTGTTTTACAATACTTACCCGCTTTATTTATTGTTTACTTTTTTCAGATTCAAAAATGTTATTTATTCAACGAGTACCGAACCTAGAATATTCGCAATTCAGGCACAGGCAAGTATAAAGTTTTCTTTATTTGCATATATTCGCCATTTTTCAATCATTTTTATTTTCTTCTGTATCTTTACGTTAATTTTAAATTTTAATTTTTTAAATAATGAGGTATTAAATGTAATTTTTTCGTTTTTCGTTTTTTCAAATTAGATACCGCTATTGCCTAAATTTGAAATTTTTTTAAGGTTGGATTTTTTATGACATTTTTGCTGTAAAATTTTATACTTTTCAAAAAGAGAAATAAAATTGTGAAATTTTCTCTTTAAAAATGTGAGATTTGCTTGTGAACTTTAAATTAGTTTCAGATTCGACTTGATCAAATATGTACTGGCAAGTTGTCGATCTGAAGATTACTTAATGTAGGTAGGTGGAAATTCTTCTTTAAAAACCGAGAGCCAGACTATTTAAATGCGAAGAATTATTCTGAAAAAAATTTTAATGTTTCTAGAATTCAGTCCCAACTAAAATTTTTCTGTTTTTATCACTTGTAATTTTTCAATTAATTTTTCAACATTCCGAATTTTTTAATAGACTAGATGGAAATGCAAATACCTATACTGATTTAGGTAGGTTTTTTTTTAATCGTATTATTTTACCATACTTACTTACCCGTTTCATTTTATTTTTTTTCAGGTATTAGAAGAATTACAAACTCAGCAAGCAGATTGGAAGATCTATCTACGTAAGTACCATAAAAAATTTCATTGTGATAATTTCTTACATAAGTTTCTTTGTGATTTTTCGATTTGAAATTTTCATTTTGTTTCTAGAACTAAATCCAGTTAAATTTTGTTTCAACTCCGATTCCCTTTAGTGACGAAACGACAAAGTAATAATTATGTTTGGAGGTTTTTTTTTTCGTTTTCAAGTGAGATGGGGTGTTTTTTCAAAATCAATTTGAGGATTTTATTGTTATTTTCTAATCCTTTATTATCGTTAAATACCTACTTGTATTATCCCTTCAGTTTAGTTTTCAGATTCGAGTGCAAAAACTAAAACCGAAAGGAGTTGTAAATATTTTCAAAAAAAATGTTTACCATTTTTTGTAATACGTATTTATTCAAAATTTAAATACGTACCTAGCAATTCCAGTTCAATTCCAACATTGATCCTTTTTAAAGCAATTTTAGTATTTTGAATTTTACAGTTAAAATTTCAAAAAAAAATTCAACCATTTTTTGTAATACGTATTGATTTAAAATTTAATACGTAGCAATTCCAGTTCAATTTCAACATTGATCCTTTCTAAAGCAGCTTTAGTATGTATTTTGAATTTTATAGTTAAAATTTATCACTATTGTTCCCTATAATAATTTATTCGTGAAAATTTAAAATTAATGTGGGGATTTTTGAAAATATTTTAAGTTATCTATGCATTTCACGAAATGAGAGTAATTTTGAGATTCTTTTTAAGCAGTTTTTATGAAAATGAAAACGAAGTTTCAATCCTGAAGAATGTCATGTGCTTTTTGGATAGCTGCCTGAAAATAGGTATGTTTATTTCAAATTATTAATAATAAGTAATTACTTACACTAATTTTTTAATAATTTTCAAAATTTTAAATGACCCAATTTTCTTTTTAATCAAGCACGTAGGGATAGGAATTCAAATTTTCCATATTCAAATTTAAAAGATCTTCTGACTTTTTCCCAACATATTTGCTGCTTATTTTAAATACTTACTTGGTTTTTATTGGAAATATTCATTGAATGAAATAAAATTACGAACATTTTGAAGAATTTTCTAATTTTATTGCAACTGTTTCGATTATTGTTTGTTGTTTGTTGCTTGTTTTTTTGAAAAATAATATCTTAATTCTTTTTCTTTTTTTTACAGGTGTTCCTTTTGCCTTGACAGTTCGTCAAATTCTTCTGTGAACGATTGTTTTAATAGTAAATAGATTATCAGCTGATAAAATTATTTCTTCAGAACACGGATCGATGCAGCTACATACAACGTGATTAGATTGGAAAGTGAGTTGGTATTTCGATTACTTACCTAATATGTACCTACTTACCTATATTTTCATGCCTAAATTTGTTTTCATTTCGGTAAACGGAGATGTAGGTAATGAATAGGAACCAGATTTTTGTGTCGTAAAAAATGTGTTTTTGTACCTACATAAAATGTTTTTTTTTTTTCAAATTTAAAAACGTCAACCTGTACCGAGGACATGAGTATCAAAATGCTGAATTTTTAATCGAGAATAAGGAGATGGGTACAAAATTGTCTATCGTTTATTGATCGTTTATCATTTGAAATTTTTTTTGCCTTTTTTTAAAATTATTTTTTTTTTTTTAAATTTGGACAAAAATTTAATGTTTTTTTTTTAACAAAAGAGTTTTACATAAAGTATTTGAAATATGTAGTAAAAATTACCATAAAATGTAAATTGCCTATGCCAAAAATACCTGAAAATCAGGGATGGAAAACTGAAGAAATGAGGGGCTTGGTTCCAAAACTCACTTTTGCCACGAAAATTTACTACGTTTTCTTTGCGGATTTGGGTTCCGTTCTTTATGCTTCACGACTCTACAATCTCCATTTTCATGTTAACGCTTCGACTTTGCTATAATAGACGTAAGAAAAGTAACTTTGGTGTCAAAACTCACTTTTGTCTAATCGTTTTCCTTTATTTTCTCAAAAAGTACCTTTTTGGAAAAAGTGAGTTTTGGAACCAAGCCCCTCAAATAATAGTTCCAGTTCTAGTTCTCAGTTCCCAGTTCTGATCATTTCAGTTCCAATTTTTCAGTTCCAGTTCCAGTTCTGACGATTTTTTTTTTTAGTTTTTATTGGCAATTCTTGGTTGCGGATATGAAAAAAATTAAAAAACCGGGTAAAAACTGAAAAAAGAAAATTCTAGATTGGATTGCTAATTATGTAATTGTTAATTAATTTGCTATGGGAGTGCCAAAATTAATCGGATATCCCGTCTGTACCCGGTATTTCAATTTTTTTCATATCCACAGTCAAGAATTGCCAATAAAAACTAAAAAAAATCGTCAGAACTGGAACTGGAACCCAGTTCCAGTTCTGGTTCCAGTTCTGGTTTTCCATCCCTGCCGAAAATATGCCTTGAAACATCGAAAATATGAAATTTAGGCAAAATATGTAAAAATATGATTGTCAACCTAAATTAGATTAATTTTACTCAGAATTAATCGCAAAAATATTGTTAAAAATTCCTTTTAAGAATTAACAGGAAAAATATGTAATTGCATAAAGATCTGGTGCCTATGAAGATAAGCGACGTTGCTATGTTTTTGATTTTATTTATATTTCTTTGAATTTTTTGTTTTTTTGTTTTCCATTTACTGAAGCATATTACATTACAGATTTTGTTGCAATATGGATTTGTGGCTCAGCATTAAGACTTGGAAGATGATACCTTGATATATTATATTTTTCATGTACATATGTATTAGAGCTGTGAGTGCTTATGTTTTAAGGTCCCTAAATGGGAGCTGGATCTGATCCAGCTCCAACTCCTAGTCGCACGTCCACGTCGTAGGGGCTGGGACCTCGCCAGAATTGGGTCTGGCGTGCTAACGCGACAGGGGGGCGTGCCAGAGAGATTCTTTGGCTCGCTGGTTTTTGAAATTTAAAGAAATTTGAGTTTTGGGGGAGGGAACAAAATTCTGAATTTGGATTGGGGCTAAATTGGTAATACAGGTAAGTTGTCGACTCATACAGGGTCGCCCTAATACTTGGTATCGCGCTACGCGTATTTCCATTCTTTACCGCAAAAAAAATACGGGACGAAAATTCTACTTTCTGATTGGCTGTTGGACTTTATCAACACGTCTCTGGTCTTTCGCCACTGTTATCTTAGCAAATGTAAATCCTAGTAAATCGTAACATCACAAGCTATTTACAAATTTAATTCTTTTTACGCGGTATTTCAGTTATTTATTTCATCATCCAAGTAATTGAAAATTAATTTATGAAATGAATTTAAAAAGCCACTTGTATACTTATTATTACGCATTCCGAAAATCAAATTCGAGGTAAACGCAAATGATTGTATTCGTTTTCGTATTCTAACTGGAATATACTTATAGATCAACTTATTCATTCATTAATGTATTAATGAAAATGAGAACATGCGTGCTTTGTTGCTAACGCCAAGGTAAAGTTTACCTACCTTTACCAAATTTATAATTGTTCTGATCTTTCATTATCTATTATGCCATTCGTTTGTTCAAACTACATAGTCCTTTTGTTCAATACCAATTTTTTCCAAAAACTATTACGACTTCATGAATCTATTTCATAATTGGACTACACATTCTTTTTATTTTTCGCCAATTTCTATCAGTTAATCAATAAACACCAATTGCTTGCTTACTTGGTGAAAGCTATCACCGGATTCATTTTGTTTACCTCGAATTTGGCTTTCAGATATACGCGATATTCGCGTGGGCAATTTAAATTCATTTTATGAAGTTACTTTCTATCGTTAGGCATACTTAATTTTATTTAAACGATAAATAAAAATAATTAATACGCGTATTGAATGAATGAAATTGGTGTAAAAGGCAATGCATTAAATAACAGGTGATTAGAGGCATGTTGATAAGGCGACCAGCCAATCAGAACGTAGAATTTTCGTCCCGTATTTTTTTTGCGGTAAAGAATGGAAATACGCTCGGGGCGACCCTGCATGAATCGGTCCGGCGAGTGAATTATGTAACGTCATCGGTCTCCAGGCCTTTGCCGGTGCATTTTTCTCTCGTCGGATTAGGGCTTTGTCCCGATGGTAGTTGTAGGACTTCTTATGACCTGCGTAATGCGTGAAATCTTGCGCCTTTGCTGAGGATCATTGATCCCCATATCTACCTTTGCAAATCCGGGGTGGAGGGCATTACGTGGCTCGTTGCGCAATCAGGTGTCTGGTCTTTTTATCAGCGTTGAGCAAAACCTGAAGATGGTTTGACCCGGACGGTCTTTTTAGTATTTAAAAAAAACAACTTTCACTTTCTATTTTGGAACTTTCAAATGAAAGTGAAAGTTCCAAAATAGAAAGTGAAAGTTGTTTTTTTAAGATACTAAAAAGACCGTCCGGGTCAAACCATCTTCAGGTTTTGCTCAACGCTGATAAAAAGACCAGACACCTGATTGCGCAACGAGCCACGTAATGCCCTCCACCCCGGATTTGCAAAGGTAGATATGGGGATCAATGATCCTCAGCAAAGGCGCAAGATTTCGCGCATTACGCAGGTCATAAGAAGTCCTACAACTACCATTGGGACAAAGCCCTAATCCGACGAGAGAAAAATGCACCGGCAAAGGCCTGAAGACCGATGACGTTACATAATTCACTCGCCGGGCCGACAACTTACCTGTATTACCAATTTAGCCCCAATCCAAATTCAGAATTTTGTTCCCTCCCCCAAAACTCAAATTTCTTTAAATTTCAAAAACCAGCGAGCCAAAGAATCTCTCTGGCACGCCCCCCTGTCGCGTTAGCACGCCAGACCCAATTCTGGCGAGGTCCCAGCCCCTACGACGTGGACGTGCGACTAGGAGTTGGAGCTGGATCAGATCCAGCTCCCATTCAGGGGCCATATTACTTACTTTATCCAGATCAATGAGATTTACTTTTGTTTCTGATTGAAAATTTGTGAAATAAAAATATACAAAACGTGTTTGTGTTTGTTTTTGTATCTGACAGAAAATATGTGAAATAAAATATTATTTGCATCATGAATTAGTGCGAATAAAAATTGAAAAACTGTACAAAATGAAACACCTAGTTTCAAAAATTTTAACAAAAAAAATAAATAAAAATAAGTACCTACTTCGGCTTAAAAAGACAAAAAATTAATCAGAATTTAATTTAAAAACAAAAACAAAAATATTGAAATGCCGACCAAAAATATTCAAAATTATGCGAAAATATTCCAGAATAAATTGGAATCAAAAATTCTCAAGAATTAAAATAACAGAATACCCAATTACGTGCACTTCGAATGAAGCCAGTTAGGTATTACTTTTGATGATTTTGATAGACGAATGAAAAATAGTCCTACTGAAATAATGCATTTCTCTGAAAGGACATGAAAAATTAATTTAAAAAGTTGAAAAGTAACAGGTAAGAAAAAAACTCGTAAAAAACACAATTTAAAAAAATCAATGATTCAGTAACCTGAAAAATTATGAATGAACATAAAATGCATAACAGAATACCGATTGCGTGCACTTCGATTGAAACAACCCAGGTAGGTAATTAGGTATTACTTTTGATGATTTTGATAGACGATTGAAATATGGTCCTATTGAAATAATGCATTCTTCTGAAAGGACATGAGAAATTAATGAAAAAAAAAATCGAAAAGTAACAGGTAAGTAAATAAACTCGTAAAAAGCACAATTTAAAAAAGTCAATGATTAAGTAACCTAAAAAATTATGAATGAACACAAAATGCATAACAGAATACCTACTACGTGCACCTCGAATGAAGCAACCCAGGTAGGTATTACTTTTGATGATTTTGATAAGACCATTGAAATATGGTCCTATTGAAATAACGCATTATTCTGAAAGGACATGAAAAAGTAATGAAAAAAAATCAAAAAATAACAGGTAAGTAAATAAACTCGTAAAAAACACAATTAAAAAAAATAATGATTCAATAACCCGAAGAAATTACGAATGAATATAAAATGCTTACCTAGAGGTGAGGATTCTTCCCGAAAATTCCTATGAGATAATTCTCTAAACCAGCAAGCTGAGGTAAGTATCGTATCAACTTGGAAAAAATAAACGCAAAAATATATCCTTCAAAGGTAGAAAAAAAATTCTTAGAAAAAGCCATCAAAAACAATCGCAAAAGTGCAGAAAAAATAATAAATTGCAAGCATTAATTTTGAAAATTTTTCAGCAACAGATGAGTAAAAAATAAACAAAAAGGCAATAGGTAAACCAAAAATGATCGAAAGAATAACTTACACGAGACAAAATTCCTCTGGAAAAAAATTACCACAAGCTGGTTCAAGAATGAAAACATCAGCAATTGTTATGCGAAGTCTTCGTACTTCCAGCTCACTCTGGTTGAGAGAAATCGTCTGAAATAAACGTGAAAAAAAAACAATTGAGACGATTAGGAGGTATCTAATATTACTACAAAATTATGCTCCAAAAATTGTCTTTTTACAGAGTCAATAAAAAAAAAAACTAAGAAACGAAATTAATCGAGGTACTTAGTACTCACAGGACACTCAATTCCTCTTGGAACCCTTAAAAACAAAATGAAAAATGATATTTTCAGTCTCATTTTTCAGTCATTAAAAAAAAATTATCAAAAACATGAAAAAGCTGGACAAGATTGATGAAAAAAATTTCGATTTTAAACAAATTTCAAAATAAGGTACTTAATCTGAATTAGTGAATTCAGATTAAAGAGAAAAAAAACACGAAAAAATCAAAACAAAATGAAAAATGATATTCATTTTTCAGTCATTAAAAAAAAATTATCAAAAACATGAAAAAGCTGGACAAGATTGATGAAAAAAATTTCGATTTTAAACAAATTTCAAAATAAGGTACTTAATCTGAATTAGTGAATTCAGATTAAAGAGAAAAAAAACACGAAAAAATCTTTTAAATGAACTTGAGATTATTTACCAAGTAGGTAATTACAGGTTTTGCATTCTTTGGAAAATTACTCTTCATTAAAACAAATTCACCTAACACACACAAAAAAACGGAATTGAAAGGGAAAATTAACTCATTAATATAATAGGTAGGTAACAGGTCTATAGGTAGTTCGGTACCTAATTTCAACTCGAAAAAATTTGAAATCAATGCAAAATTACGAAAAAACGTACCTAGAAAAATGAACAGAAAACAAATTGATTCAAAACGAAAAACTAAACGAAAGCAAAAATCTGTCCCAACTAAACGAACTTGAAATAATTTATCAAGTAGGTAGTCGTAGGTAGTAGGTTTATACAAAAACCGAATATGCGATTCCTTTGAAAAATTCTGCGCATTTGGAAACCCTTGAAAAGATACATATAAAAAAAATATAAATACACATTCATTAGTGAAAACTATTCTTTATAGGCCTAAATGAAATTCATTAAATAATACAGAATCCTTTCATGAATTAAACACGGACCAAAATTCATTGGAAATTCTTTGAACTGTGAATCAACCAATAAAAAATCTTGGTATCTACTGAAAATTTTCTCCCACAAATACAATCTGTGAAAAAAACAGCGATGAACCACAAACTAAGAAAAAAAAAAAAAAAACTACATAGAAAAGTAACATGTAGGTAAGCAATACGATGGAAGAATATAAATACCTACCTAGGTGTAGAAACAATCATTACGAAAATATGGGTAAGTAAAAAAATTTGATTTATTTATTCAAAAAATAATATTAAAATTTAAAATTCTTACGTAAGTTTGGGATGAAAATTCTTCCAGAATCATGGTGGGTACTCTGAAAATAGGTCTTGATTCAAATAATGGATTCGGCTGCACTCTGCAAGAATACAAAAAAAAAATTGGGTAAAAAAATTAGGTAGATAGTGCTATGAATACAGAAGTAAATGTAGCTATTAGAAAACGAATTCATGAGATTGGAAAACAGGATGTTGATACAAAACGTCAATAAAAAACAAGCCATAAAACTGAAAAAAAAGAAGATGGAAAAATTGTGGTTCGGAAAAAATGCCAGTACAAAATGATAGGTAGGTAGGTTAGGTACCCATGCAGTAAAAAAATGAGTAGGTACCTAATTCACATTTTTTAAAAAAATAAAACCATAGGAAATTCAATTACAATTGAAATTAGGACAAAAATTGTAAGAAAAAAAATCCCAGTAAGTATAAAATAAACTGATAGATAGTGAAAAAAACAAATAGGTACCTATTCGATTCACTTTGAAAAAAATTAAACCCAAGAAAATTTTAACGAAAATTGGCATTAAAACTTACAGAAGCTCGAGATAAAGTAAGTATTAATGCACAAATTCATACTTTTCAAACAAAGAACTGTGATAGGTAGGTAGGTTAGGTACCCATACAGTAAAAAAATGAGTACCTAATCCACATTTAAAAAAAAAATTAAAACCATAGGAAATTCAATTACAATTGAAATTAGAACAAAAATTATAAGAAAAAAATCCCAGTAAGTATAAACTGATAGTTAGTGAAAAAACGAATACCTATTCGATTCACTTTGAAAAAAAATTAAAACCAAGAAAAATTCAACGAAAACTGGCATTAAAACTTACAGAAGCTCGAGGTAAAGTAAGTATTCATCCTTTTCAAGCAAAGGATCCATAAGCGCACCCAAGGGGGGGCTCAGGGGGCTCAAGCCCCCCCTTAAGCTTAGACAGGAGATTTTTTATAACAAAAATGTGAATTTTTTTGCTCTTAAAACACGATTTTTTAAAAAATTTTCGCCCTCGCTTCGCTCAGGCAATATTGATCCTTCTATTTTGAAAATTTAGGATTTTTCATTGATCTTTCGGTCAAAAATCAATGATTTTTCAATCAATTCCCAGTTTTATCACAATAAATCAATAATTTTGACTGAAAAATTTGTGAAAAATAACAAATTCCGTGATTTTTCAATTTTACTTGGCTCAAATTCGTTTATGAATTATCAACGTACTGAAAATACCCTAACCACGTCATGGCTCGCCAGGCAAGTTACCAAATTTTTTCATTGAAATTTCGCCCCCCCCCCCATTTTTTCCGTATTCTGAGCCCCTCCCTTGGACAATTTCTGGGTACGCTTATGAAAGGATCTGTCTGCAAGAAAAAAACAGTAAATAAATGAATTACGTAAAACAATAAACAAAACGATAATTTGAGGAAAAAAAACTTGTAAAACCAAACGTTAATTTGAAAAATAGCTTGAAAACTTGGACAAAAATGATTAAACACTTACATGAGCTTCGGATAAAATTCTTCCAAATAAAAATCAAATTGGCATTCTCCATAATCTTGTTAATAATTGATACTGGTTCACAAATCGGCCCTGTATTCGTCTGTAACAAAACAAAAAAAATAACAGTACTGCAGTAGCTGAATAAGCAAGTAAAAATGAAATAAGATTTCAAATGAAAACATGAAAAAAAAACTGCGAGAATAGAAAATTAAAGAATTTAAAAGCAATAAAATGTAAAAAAGTATCAAGTAAGAATATGGTAAATAAATATGAACAAAACAAAAAAAAAACAAATTTTATCTAAATAAAAATTGTTATTTTCAAACAAAATTGAAACGAAATTGAATTCAAATGGAAACATGAAAAAAAACCTGCGAGAACAGAAAATTAAAAAATTTAAAGCAATAAAATGTAAAAAAGTATCAAAAGTAAGAATACTACCTCGTTTACATCTAGTGTTAAATTCCTCCGATTGATTCAGCAGTCTTGAATATTCAGTAGTGAACAGCAATCTTGAATAATTCGTACAATGAAATTTGTCTGCAAAAATAAAATAAAATTAGTGAAAAGACTTTTCAAACATGTTTCATCAAAAAATTGTAAAAAACCGGTTCACCAAATAAAAATTAAGAAGAATTCATCAAAACGTCCGTAATTATGTCTAAAGCAAAATTAAAATATCGCATTAACAAAATTTCATACTTGAACGAATTTAAAGAAAAATGAATTCACACAGGAAATGAACCAAAAATTGAAACAAATCTTGAAAAAAAAGAGAAGCGTCAAGTACTCACATTGGGACAAAATTCTTCCAAAAATTTTCCTCATGTTTGAAAACTCCAGAAAAAATAGAAAACAATTAAAAATTATACTCCAAGGAGAGAAAATAATGATTACCCACACAAAATTTTAAAAATAAAACAATAAGAAATTACACTCCAAGGAGAGAAAATAATGATTAGACAAAATTAAAAAAATATTCAATACAGTAAATGAACATAAGAAATTAAAACAAAATCATTCTTGAATAAAAACAAGTATAAAGTACTCACGTAAGACAGCGAAAAATCCTACTGGCTCATTCTATGTCACCTCGACCAGGTTTTGACCTTGGGTCTTCCGATTTCGCTCAATTTTTTTTTACGAGTTCTCCTCGATGGTCCAATGAAGGAATCACCGTCATTCCGATCCTAATCCTACGGTGGGAGGGGGGTGGCCCTTGTAATTTTCGTATAATTGGGATTTTTTGCGAATTTGCTTAACTTCGAAGGAGCATATCTCGAGATTGGTTAGGTCTAAGATAAATCTGTTCATGCTGTTTTGTAGATAATTAAAAGGAGATTCAAAATTGATAATCACTTTTTGAAAAGTTTAAAGTTGAGCTTTTGTGATGGAAGCTCGACTTTCATGATAAGTACAAAAGATGAAGGGCCCCATTAAAAAATCTGAAAAAATTACTATGAAGAGAACTTTTAATGTATTTTTCAACCAATTACTTTTCAAGATGGGATCTCAATACCCCTGGGGGGCACAGGGGTCCTAAATTTTGGTCAAAATACAAAAAAATGGAAAAAGTGAAGTAATATATCGATTTCTACTAATTCGAAGGCGCTGAGTTCGAATATGTGCTTAGTTTTTTCATTAGACCTCTCTGAACCCCCCTATCAGCCCCCTAATGAGGTCAAATTTCAAAAAAATGAAAAATAACGTATGACGGGTCGTTTGTTGGTTTTTTGAGGGCGCTGAGTTCGAAAATTTGCTTATTTTTGGGATTCAACCCTTTAGCGCCCCCTAGATCTCAATTTTGAAAAAACACATGCAAAAAAATGGAAATAGCATGTGTCATATCGATTTCTACTAATTCGAGGGTGCTTAGCTCGATTATAAACCTACTTTCTCGATCCGCCTCCTTCGTTCTCCACACTGACTCCAAAATTACTAAATCATTTAAAAAATCAATGTGTTTTTTTCAAAATTGGAGGCTAGGGGGCAATAAAGGGTTGAATCCCAAAAATAAGCAAATATTCGAACTCAGCGCCCTCAAAAACCCAGCAAACGACACGTCATACGTTATTTTTCATTTTTTTAAAATTTTGACCTCATTAGATGGCTGATGGGGGGGGGGGGGTTCAGAGGGGTCGAATGAAAAAACTAAGCACATATTCGAACTCGGCGCTTTTGAATTAGTAGAAATCGATATATTACTTCACTTTTCCCATTTTTTTGAATTTTGACCAAAATTTAGGACCCCTGTGCCCCCCAGGGGTATTGAGATCCCATCTTGAAAAGTAATTAGTTGAAAAACACATTAAAAGTTCTCTTCATAGTAATTTTTCAGATTTTTTAATGGGGCCCTTCATCTTTTGTACTTATTATGAAAGTTGCGCATCCATCACAAAAGCTCAACTTTGAACTTTTCAAAAAGTGATTATCAATTTTTTTGAATCTCCTTTTAATTCTCTACAAAACAGCATGAACAGATTTATCTTAGACCTAACCAATCTCGAGATATGCTCCTTCAAAGTTAAGCAAATTCGCAAAAAATCCCAATTATACGAAAATTACAAGGGCCACCCCCGCCCCCCCTGAAGGATTAGGATCGTAATGACGGTGATTCCTTCATTAGACCATCGAGGAGAACTCGTAAAAAAAATTTGAGCGAAATCGGAAGACCCAAGGTCAAAACCTGATCGAGTTGACATAGAATGAGCCTACTACATTAAAGAAAAAAATAATGAAAAATGAGTAGATACATATCTAGGTGTAATTAAAACCAGACAATATTTACTTACATATACATATGGAGGTAGACTGATCCATTCTAATGAAATCTTGACGTGAAGATTATATTACAACATGAGACTGAGAAAAAATATAAATATACATGTATTATTACTCTCATGCTCTGAGAATTAAAAAAATGAATACGAACGAAAAATTTTACTTATTTGCTTAGATGGGAAAAATTTTCCAAGCAACTGTGTAGGTACTGTTGAAATAACTTCAAAACCATGCCGATGATACAACGATTCATATAAAATTCCAGGAACTACAGATCCCTTCGTAAAATCTTGAATAATGATTCCTATTAAGAAACCAATTTATACTGTTAAAAAAAACGAAATATTGGAACGTTAATCAAAAAATAAAATACTAGAAAGGTGATAAACAATTGTGCACGCTTTACACAAAAAAAAGTTATGTCTAAATCAATGAATAAATTTAGTCAACATACTAAAAATGAACCGTAATTTAAAAAATATTTATAAGAAAACAAGTACTCACTCTTGAGGCTTCTTTCTGATATCCACTCGTTGCTGAATCCGCTGAAAATCACCTCTAGGCCTCTGGCTCTTGAATTTGCTGAGAACATTAAATTGAAAAATATGTAAAATATCAGAGAAGATAATGAACAATTGTGCTACCACGAAAAAATCGCTTCTAAATAAAAAAATAATTGTAAACAAATAAACGAAACGTTAATTGAAAAAACATTAATGAGAAAGGAAGTACTCACTTCTTCCAGAAACTCTCGAGGGTTCTGTTTAGTATCCACTAGAAGCTAAACTCCCTGAAATTTGCCACAAGGGGTCTGGTACTTAAAACTGAATTTGCTGAAAATCATAATAAATGTGGTACATCATTAACGTAAAAATAAAAATAAATGAAAATCATTAATAGCAGTGGCGTCGGAAGGTTTTTTTTGGGGGGGGGGGATAAGGGTGCAAAGTGAGTACAAAAACTTGAAATAACAGAAGGATTTTCGGGGGAGGGGCAAAAAGGTAAATTTTTCGCACTGTTGACTCAAATAATTTATGAAATTGTGATCTTGTTCATCCTCGAGCGAAGCGAAGGCGGAGCTTTAAAAAAATTGAATGTGTAATGCCCAAAAAAAATCATTTTTTCATGTTTTAATGCTTCGAAAATCCCTATCTGATGCAATTTGGAGGGGGAAGGGGTCCATTGCACCCCTTGTACCCCACTTTCCGACGCCACTGATCAATAACTAGATCACAAAACCAATGTGTCTCTAAAAAAGTTCAATAAACAAAGAAAAAACGAAAAATTAACAAGAAAAGCATACGGAGAGAAGAAAACAAGTAGGTACCTATTCACTTCATCGCGGCGTCTTCTTTGATTTGTCTTGAAACTGAATTTGCTAAAAGTCATAATAGCACATCGTTAACGTAAAAATAAAACTAGATTTGAAAAATTTTTAAAAAGTAACGAAAATCATTAATAACTAGATCACAAAACCAAAGTCCTGCGAAAAAAGTTCAGTAAACAAAAAAAAACGAAACGTTAACTGAAAAAGCATACCTACGGAGAAAAAAAAAGGAGTTAGGTATAGGTACTCACTTCGTCATTTCTTCCAGGAACTGTTTAGGTTTGGCTTTGATAACTACTCAAAATTGAATCCACTAAAAATCATCACCAGTGAAGGCACTTGACTGAATCAGCTAAAAATCATAAGCCCATCTTCAACATGGAAATAGGTACTCACTTCGTAATTTTTCTAGTAACTGTTCAGGTTTGGCTTTGGTATTTACTCGAAGATGAATCCAACGAAAATCATCACTAGGACTCGGGCACTTTTGCTAAAAATCATAAACACATCGTTAACACACAAATAAATCCAAATTGCCGAAAAATAAAAAAAGGCTAGACCCTAAAGTCCACTAAAAAAATTTTCTAGTGCAAATCTTCGGTTTACCTCGGATGACGCCCGAAATACTTCGTTCAACTTGTTCTGTATCTTTTAATACGTTATTCGTCGAACTTCACATTATTTTAGAATCAGAATATTTTCTCAGATTTTGACATGGATATGTCTTTAGAACTGGGGGGGAGGCAGATTTATCGGATTCCGTCTGATGTCTACTTGTTTTGCATTTGCACATCCTGGCAAAATGTCCGGTCCGATCACACTTGTTACATTTAGCATTTCTCGCAGGGCATTTCGGATCTGATGCTTGATGACCTAAATAACCGCAGCAATAACAATTCTCCAAATCTGAATCCTACTTACTATCCTGACTTTTGTCACGCTGATTCTTCTTATCGTACCTTTTCTTATCAGCTTCCTTCCTTCCTTCCTTCCTTCCTTCCTTCCACTCCGAACCTTGTTGATCGTAGCTTCGTAGCTGATTCAGTGAGCACAGAATTAATTTGATTCAGCTGGCCCGTCGCTCTGGTTCCGGCATCTCAGCTTCTCAGCTAACTGACAAACTATTGACTCGTACGTAACTGCCGCCTCTTCAAATTCTACCAATTTTGTTTTCGCCTTCATCTTCATTAAATCCATTCGCAACTCAGGCGCATTACAACCGATAATCATTCGTAATTGGACAGCTTCGTCTACGAAGTCGACTAGAAACTGACACCTTGCAGCTTAATTTTGTACCCAAGTAATGAAAGCTGTTACCCGTTTGTCCTTCGCCTGCTTGATTTCATTTAGTTTAAACCTTTCAAACCATTTTGAAGCGACTTTTCCTAGCTTGGAATCTAGCAACAAAACTGTATATGTATACGCATCCATGTCCGTTGGATATTTGGTTACTAGCGAAAACGAATAGAATAACTCTTGCACCTCCAGTCCTCCAAAAAGAATCAACTTTGCTTACTTCTGCTCAGGATCTGTTATCTTTTCTGATGTGAAATAGAAGGTTAGGGTCCTCTTCCATTTTTCCCAGTTTTACTCTGTGCCTTTACTCACCGAATATAGCGGTGGAACTCCACGTGTAGACTCCATAATCACCAAATCACGGAACACTAGCTACACTACGCATGTGATAATTACCAAGAAGGACACTGTTTTATTCCCGTCGCCATTTATAGTATCGAATGAAGTCTAATTAACTTTGAAATGATTAATTACTATTAACGAAACTTTATTTACATTATCATCTCCATTTGTACACCGTAAACTCCCACTTCTACTTAGTTACCTACCTATTGGGTAACTAAACACAGTAACTGAAACCATAACGCTGCATACACTACAATAACCATTGTTGTACATATATGAAAAATACTTGAATCAGCCTCATGTGTGAACCAATATATTCACATATCCATTTCAGATGACGAGCATATAATGATATTATGTAATATTTAGTTAGGAAGGTAGTTGGAAAGTTGGTTGGAAAGTCAGGAAAAAACTAGGTCAAAAAGTCAGTCAAAAAGTTGATCAAAAATACGATCAAAAAGACCGGAATGCGAACCAGAATGCGAACCGGAATGTGAATGGGAATGCGACGATTGGAGATTCGATCGGAAATTCGGACGGAAATTTGGTCTGAGTCGGACATTGGATGGTAAGTTAGATGGGAGCGTTATATGGAGTTTTAGACAGTTACATTTTTAGATTATGACATAATGACATTATGTTAGACTAGAAGAAGTTAGATGGAACGTTAGATGGAATGTTAGACAGAAAGTTAGATGGAGTGTTATATGGAGCGTTGGACAGTAACATTTTTAAATTAAGACATAATGACATTATGTTAGACTCGAAGAAGTTAGATGGAGCGTTAGATGGAATGTTAGATGGAAAGTTAGACAGAATGTCAGACAGAAAGATGTATTTTTTTTTCAACTGAAGACCTCACAGGAAGAATGGCTTAACTAAAATTTTATAAATTTTGCAGGAGAACGTTTTAAAGATAATGTTGAAGTGGAACTGAAAAAAAATGGGTTTTCAAGTTTTGTTTTGATTTTATTACTAACCTGGGAGAGATATGTAAAAAAAGGAGATTTATTCCAACTAATTCCTACATGAAATTTTTTTGCGGGATTCTGTAGTAAAAGAGGTTCTTCTCAACATACTATAAAGTCGCTTGCGTTGCGCGTGCGGGCGCAAAATATGTACCGCTGCGGCGTTTTTTGCTATTATCTCACGAAATGTTGTGTTTTTCGACAAAGTAGTTATTACAAAAAATATTCCTCATCAAATTTGCAATCGAAATGGTCATTATGATTTTTTTCATAAAACTCGTTTTTACCCCATAAAACTGTGATTTTGTGAGGTAATATTTCACGCGCCGCCACAATCGATCATTTAGGCTGCTGCAACTGTATTGTATAGTCGGGGAGCCAAATCTACCGATAATGGGCCGAAATAATTGAAAAAGCTGGGACTTCTCCCAACAGTTGGTGTATGAACCCCTAAATTTCGAAAACTACCAGTCTGCCGATCCGCAGCTGCTGCTTTTAAGCACAGCAAAAACTCAAAAGTTCACAATTTTTATGTACTTTTGGCGGAAAACATTTATGGTCGAAATAGGTGTCAAATTACAGGATATTTTGCTCTGAATCCGAATATGTAGGTCTGCCGACTTCGAAGTGCTGCCGAAGGGTTGGCCGACTGGGTTAAAAAGGAGAAAACTGGAAAAATTCACAGCTTTTTGGCAAAATTCTAATAAAAGTCGCATATTTGGGTTGAAAGGTGGTTATAAATAGTTCTAAGCATTACTCAATAATGAAGATGACTTTTCAACTTCAAATTTTCACAGAATTTTTGTATTTTAGGGGGGCGAGGCGTAGGGGAGTATCAACAAACTCATGCATATGAACATGCGTTATGGGCGCATCATCAAAATATACTTTTTCTGGGTTGTAGAACTCGATTCTGACAAATGAATCAAGGATAGAATCACAAATCCTCATTACATATTTTTATGCCATGGGTGGACACCAACACACGATTCATCGCAACGATAGGTACATAAAAAAAATAACTGCAGAGAACGCTTGCAAAACAAAAATAACCTGATTTTTAGCCCAAATCACACTTAAGCAAACGTGGTTCTACCTATGAAAACAGCTATCACTCCCTCACCCCAACAAAAAAATATTGTAATAATCGAGTTCTACAGCCCAGAAAACGTATACCCGTCAAACATTTCGCTACCCAATTTGAAAAAAAAAGGTAGTTTTGCTGCTATTTCTACGGTAGTAACGTAGAATTTCAGTTACTAAAATACATTGAAATTTTGGTAGCCGCTACGGTTTTGGGACTCTTTTCGCTACCGAATTACTACCAGTCTTTTGGTAGCTAAACTACCAACATGCTACTCAAAACTTTTTGGTAGCGTATGAGTAGTATGTTGGTAGTTTGACTACCAAAAGATTGGTAGTAATTTGGTAGTAAAAAGGGTCCCAAAACCGTAGCGGCAACCAAAATTTCAATGTATTTTAGTAGCTGAAATTCTACTTTACTACCTTAGAAATAGCAGTGAAACTACCTTTTTTTTTCAAATCGGGTAGCGAAATGTTTGACTGGTAACGGGTAGCTACAATACTATTTACTTACCGATTTATCCTCTCCGAGATCGTGGTTTACAGGAGTACGCCGCCGTGTTGGGTTGATAAATGGGAATTAAAATTAATATATGTACTTGATCAAAGAGTAATTTTTTTTAAAATCAAATCAGGTAGCTTTTTTTTTTTGGTTTATTATGATAAAAGTAAAATTTTAGGGCACATTTAGCGAATTCATATTCTTCGCCTAGGGGGAGGGGGGTTCATAATTTACAAGAGGAAAAGGAAGAAAAACCTAGAAAAATTAAATTTTCCATTTTTTGAGTGATATGTTGGAATCAATGTTTTCGTAGGTGTAGAATACTAAATTTCATAATTTTTTCTCTTTGGAATGCAGGGTTGGATGGAGATGGCCGAGAGAGAACTTGAACATTTTCAATTTTTCCAAGTTTTATATCGAAATCTATGTTTTCGAGGGAGTAGAATACAAATTAATTGGAAAATTTTTCTCTTAAGAATGAAAGGTTCAGTAATGATGGGTAGGTGGGAGGGGGGGGGATGATTTTAAAAAATTTAAATTTTGCAATTTTTCAGAGTTACATATCGATGACTATATTTTTGAGAGTGTACCTAGAATACAAATTTGGCTATATTTTTCTCTTAGGAATGAAGGGTTAAGATAAGGGTTTGGGGTTAGGAGTGGGAGTTAGAACCTAGAAAATTTTGAATTTTACTATTTTCCGAGTGATATATCGAAATCTAATGTTTTTGAGGGTAAATAATACTAATTTGGCAAAATATTTCTCTGTTTGGAATGAAAGGATTCAAGAGTTTGAAAAAATGTGAATTTTTCAATTTTCCCGAGTGATGTATATCGAAATCCATATTTACGGGGTGTGGAATACGAATTTGTTAATATTTTTCTTCAAGTACGGAATAAATAGTTGGGAGTGGGAAGTTTTGAAGAAAAGTCATGTTAGAGACATTTAAAAATTTCGATTTTTTCGAGATACATATCAAAATCTATGGTATCTACGAATTTGGCAATATTTTTCAAAAAGGGGGCTGTGGCCAAGGGAGACCTAGAATTAATTTTCCATGATTTTTTTTCTTTAGATCCGATCACAACTGTTTATTTTTGATCAAATCGAATTTTATCAAGATTATAGATGCTTGAATTAGAATAGATATACCTAGGTACCTAATCAGATGTGATGAGATATAACTTTATGCATTCATAATGTACTTTGATACGAATCGTAAAATGTAATGAAGAGTGAGATTGGCATTCATTCCTTCCAGAAATATGTGACCTTCCAGGAAGAAACCGACCTTCGGTCCGAAAAAAATTTAAAATAAAAGTTTCTCAATCAATCCAAAACAATGATCATTTGTTTTGGATTGATTGAGAAACTTTTTTTAAATTTTTTTTCGGACCGAAGGTCGGTTTCTTCCTGGAAGGTCACATATATTACCGAATTCATGCTCTACGTTCTAGAAAATGTGGATTTCGATTAAATTAGGTACTAGGAAAAATGGAAAAATTTAAATCTAGCCCTCGCCTGCACTCGTCTTCACCCTAACCTCCTCCGTCCAAAGAGAAAAATATTGCCAAATTCATATTCTGCGCTCCCGAAAACATAAATTACGGTATATTACTCAAAAAATTACAAAATTAATATTTTTTCTGGTCCTGCACCTTCTCTCTAATATATAACTCAGGAAAATTGAAAAATTGACATTTTTTGAAATCTCTCCCCCATCCCCTGCCCTTCCATCCACGCAACTCTTCATTATTGAGAAAAAAATTGTCAGATTCGTATTCTACACACTCGAAAACGTAGATTTCGACAAATCACTCAAAAAAAATTGTAAAATTTCAATTTTTCTAGCCAAAACCAACAGAATGTATATGTATAAATATTTATTACCAATCCGGTAGAATTACTACTAAATTGCGACTGTATGATCTAGGCCTGCACATTAAGGTATTTTGGCTACTGAATGAGGTAAAGTAGCTTTACTACTAATCTGCTACCAAAGGACTGTGGTAGTGATTCAGTAGCAAAAATACTGAATGAGGTAAAGTAGCTTTACTACTAATCTGCTACCAAAGGACTATGGTAGTGATTCAGTAGCAAAAATACTGAATGAGGTAAAGTAGATTTACTACTAATCTGCTACCAAAGGACTGGTAGTGATCAGTAGCAAAAAGACTGAAACGAGATGAAGTAGCTTTACTACCAATCTACTAACAAAAAAATTGTGTAAGAGGCGAAAAGTAGCTGTGCTACTAATTTTCTACCAAAAATTTACTCAAGAAAACTGATGGTAGCTTAGCTACGGTAGCTGCTACTAAAAATTGTTTGACAGGTATTTTGATGATGCACCCATATCACATGTTCATATGCATGAGTTTGTTGATATTCCCCTACGCCTCACCCCCCTAAAATACAAAAATTTTGTGAAAATTTGAAGTTGAAAAGTCATCTTCATTATTGAGTAATGCTTAGAACTATTTATAACCACCTTTCAACCCAAATATGCGACTTTTATTAGAATTTTGCCAAAAAGCTGTGAATTTTTCCAGTTTTCTCCTTTTTAACCCAGTCGGCCAACCCTTCGGCAGCACTTAGAAGTCGGCAGACCTACATATTCGGATTCAGAGCAAAATATCCTGTAATTTGACACCTATTTCGACCATAAATGTTTTCAGCCAAAAGTACATAAAAATTGTGAACTTTTGAGTTTTTGCTGTGCTTAAAAGCAGCAGCTGCGGATCGGCAGACTGGTAGTTTTCGAAATTTAGGGGTTCATACACCAACTGTTGGGAGAAGTCCCAGCTTTTTCAATTATTTCGGCCCATTATCGGTAGATTTGGCTCCCCGACTATACAATACAGTTGCAGCAGCCTAAATGATCGATTGTGGCGGCGCGTGAAATATTACCTCACAAAATCACAGTTTTATGGGGTAAAAACGAGTTTCATGAAAAAAATCATAATGACCATTTCGATTGCAAATTTGATGAGGAATATTTTTTGTAATAACTACTTTGTCGAAAAACACAACATTTCGTAAGATAATAGCAAAAAACGCCGCGGCGGTACATATTTCACGCCCGCACGCGCAACGCAAGCGTGATTTGGAGGTAGACTCTTTAGTATGTTAATAAGGACCTCTTTCACTACAGAATCCCGCAAAAAAAATTCTTATAGGAGTTAGTTGGAATAAAAAACATATCCCTCCCAGGCTATACTGCGTATTTATCTGTCTGAGAAATTTATATTGCGTAGAAATATATTCAATATTTCCTCTATACTATCATCACTTCCAACTAATCTAACTTGATAGATTTAGCTAGAAATTAGGTTTCCGTTTATCATATCTACTTATTTTAATGAGCACATTTTATTAGATTTTTATGTTCCTAAGTTGGATTTCAAAAAATTCTAGACAGTAGATCAGTAGCGAGGTGATGCTATTTTAACCATGTTAGATTAAACCAAAATTCACTAGGTACGTAACACACACCTATACCTACCTACTTATTATTATACATATAATTTATGTAGTTAACACATTAACATTTCGATTTCAAGTATGAAAGTTACGAAAGTTTAGTCTTCTTTTTTTTTTTCGAATGTGTTTTTTTCAGTACCTAACTTACATAATTTTAGGAAATATTATATCAGCAGTTCAGCACGCTTACAATATTGAATTGCACGCCTAGAAAAAGGGGTTTAGCTAGAAGCCTGCGCCGATGAGATTTGAATCGGCGGCGGCTCGACCATTTATTTTACTGGCGGCCGTTGCCTTGCTGACTTGAGTCGACGCCATCAACGGCGTATAAAATTTTCGGCAGCGGTGGCTCAGCCGACTGAAATGACTAAATTTCATTGAAAATTTTGCCCAAATCGTGACACTACATCCACAAAATTCAATAAAAATTGGAAAATTTTATGTACCTATGTATCATTCGTTTGTAAATTCAAAAAAACAGCAACAATTAATTCAATAATGAAAACAAAAACAAAAACAAGAACAGAACAATCTTTGGGCGATGGATGTTGTTATTTTTTCTTCCAGCAATGTTCAAAAGTATACAACAAAAAACAAATTCAGTTGATTTTTGTTCCATTTTTCTCGAAATATTTTGTTCAATATCTCAAATTATTTTCTCTTAGTTCAAAATTTCCAAATACTTTGAAAAATTTCTTTAAAGTTTTCATAGACCTCAAATTACTTTGAAGTCGAAAGTTGGATGTTCGTGAAAAATTTTCAAATATTTGTCAAGAAGCTCCACATTTCAAAAATTTAAAAAAAATATATGACAACTTAACAAAAAATACACATTGTTCAGGTCAAAGCCTCTTTTTTTCTACATTTTCTTCAAGATTTTCATGTTATATCCTATTTTTCATTTTTTCCCATGCAATTTCAGCCCAAAAAATAGAAAAAGGAAAAACAATGGAATGTGCGATTATTTCTACTAAATAATCGATTAATCGACGATCGATTATTCTGAAAAAAATAATCGCACGTCGATTATTTTTTACGTCGATTAATCGATTATTTTGATAATCAATTAGTAATCGCCAGGGTCCGGAACCATTTGAAATTTTTTTTCTGGTGCTTCTGGCTCTGCTCTTTAACCTTTGAGATGAAATGGTTCCTGTTCTGGTTCCAAAGTGGTTCCATAGTCAGTTTTTTGGGGGGGAGGGGTTCTGGTTCTGGTTCCAGGAGTCAAGAAAATTTAATGGTTCTCCTGGTTGTGGTTCCAATTATTACTGGTTCCCCCGGTTCCAAGTGGTTCTGGTGCTCCCAGTTCCAGTCATTTTTTTTGTTTTTCTTTCAAAATAACACATCAAACTTCAATTTAGAAGTCAAATTAAGATCTGCGAATAGTTTTGTAATTTTTTCAAATTTTTGTGAAATAATTGAAATTGAATCTAAATTTTAATTTTTAATCTAGATAAAAACTGGTTCTGGTGGTTCTGGTTAGTTTCAAAATTACTTCTCCCTGGTTGTTCCCTTTATTGGGAATGGTTCTATAAATTTTTTCAACTGGTTCTGGTGCTGGTTCTCATTTGAAAATTCGAAAAAAGTGGTTCCCCTGGTCTTTTTTTGGTTGTTCTCCCAAGTGGTTCCGGACCCTGGTAATCGCCCATCACTAGCTGACACGCCTTTACACATCGCTTTTGCATTTATTTGATTCGGATTGTTATGTATAAACTAAAATGTTTCACGTTACCCGTTGTTAATTATTGTTGGTATTTTTTATTTAGATCTCCAGTTGTATACCACTATGCGTCACCGAATCCGTTTGAAAGATGTTGTATATTCTGCGATCATTTCAACAGCCATCCTCATTTTTAATGTCTCCGATGCCTCATATGCAGTTGTGCAAGATCAGAAAAATACAAAAGAAGGTAATAAGAGTTGTTTCAAAATCAGTAGATAATTAGCTATGAGCATTTGCCGAATGCGGGCATCAGGCAGTGTTTTTGCTTAATGCAGACATTCGGCAAAGTGGTTGCCTATCCAGTATCCGCATACTTTTTCTATTAAAATGTAAGGCACTATTAAAATGCATTTTCAATTTTTATGAATGATTGAAAAAATTTATGTGAAATTTCTACTCGAAATGCAAGGTTGAGGTAAATTTTTTTTTTTTAAAAAGGTTTTCTTTCCAATCACTATCCGGTATGCAAAAAAAGCAGACAAATTCTGCTCCTTTCTGCTCCTTTCTGCTCCTTTCTGCTAAGAATTTCTGCTCTTTTCTGCTCTTTTCTGCTCCTTTCTGCTCTTTTTTCTGCTCTTGTCTGCTCCCGATGCGCAACGGGGGGTAAAAAAGAGTCGTTTAACGAGCAACAGGTATAGTGTAGGCGAATAAGCACAATTTTTAAGAAAAAAAAACATTTTTAGCTAGCCAAGATTTTATCGCCAAAAATTGTCGAGGGTGGTCCCCTGACTAACCTCTAAAAAGTCCGCACCCCCTAGACCCCGTGCTAAATTTTTTATGGAGG